>PVHT020001751.1:14779708-14843770 GCA_004024745.2 Catagonus wagneri
GGCATCTATCCAGCGGAAACCCTGACTCGAAAAGACACACGTACGCCAGTGTTCATTGCAGCACTCTATGCAATAGCCAGGTCATGGAAACAACCTAAACGCCCATTGACAGAGGAGTGGATAGGGAAGATGGGGTACATACACACAATGGAATATTACTCAGCCATTAAAAGGAACGAAATAACATTCATAGCAACATAGATGGACCTAGAAATTATCATGCGAAGTGAAACCAGTCAGACAATTAGACAGCCACATCCAATGCTACCGCTTACATGTGGAAACTAAAATGACACGATGAACTTCTTTGCAGAACAGACAATGACTCACAGACTTTGGAAAACTGATGGTTTCCAAATAAAACAATCTGGGGGATGGGGGGGTGCACTGAGGGTCTGGGACGCAAATGCTATCAAATTGAGTTGTGATGATTTTTGTACACGTATAATTGTAATAAAATTCATTAAGCAATGGAAAAAAAAAGGATCACAAATGTAGCGTTTCTTTTTTCCTGAGGAGCAAGGGATTTGAGCTCCACATCAGGCACCCCAACCCTTAGCTCATGCGCAGGAGAGATGAGCAGTCAAAAACGCCTGGCTCTGGAAGTTCTCTTATGGTGCAGTGGGTTAAGGACCCAGCATTACCGCAGCTGTGGTGCAGGTCGCAACTCAAGCACAGATTCAGTCCCTATACCAGGAACTTCCACGTGCCACAGGTTTGGCCAAAATAAAAACAAAACCAAAAATATCTCACTTTGAAAACCGAAAGGAAATAGTTCCGGGAAAATTATATAACTACAGGTCATAGAAAACCCCCTCTTAAGGGGATTGTGTACAGACTCAGTCAACCTGAAAACCAGCACAAAAACACCAGATTGAAAAGTGCAGGAACTATAGGTGAAGAGGACCCACTTAGTAATCTTGAAGCATCTGTCAAAAATGTAGAACCAGGTGAGATAATCCTCCAAGAATGAGATACTGGCAAGAGCCATTTTTGTGATCTCAGGCCACCTTACTATTACCAGCATTGGCAGGTGCCATTTCGGAAATCTTCGTATAACCTCTTAGCACCAATGGGCATGCCCCACCAAGAGCCCTGACTGCCTCTGTGCCTCAGCCAGACCTCACTGCCAGATGTGTGGTAACTCATCCACCAGCATCATGAAACTACCATGGCCCTCAGCCATGTCAAGGGCCAACCTCACCCACCAGCACACTGCAGCCACAGCAGCCAGGTTCCACAACCTTTCTTGGGGCCAACTCAACCCAACAGCACACCACAGGGATAGCCACAGTCTGGAAACAGCAAGAGAACACATGCTGCCCACATAGGGGACACCTCTGATTACCCAGCACTGGGGCAGGATTGCATCTCCTATATAAGACCATCTCTTCAAGGCTGAAAATGGTAGCTGATTTACCTAATACAAAAAAAAACCAAACAGAAAATCAGGCAAAATGAGTAGACCGAAGAATATGTTCCAGTTAAAGGAACAAGACAAAAACCTCAAAAAAGGAACTAAATGAAATGGAGGTAAGCAATATGCCTGATAAATTGTTCAAAATAATTATCATAAAGTTGCTCACTGAACTCAGAAGAAGGATAGACAAAAACAGTGAGACCTTAAACAAAGAGACAGAAAATATAAGAAAACACCAAGCAAATGTTATAAATGAACTGAAAAATATGCTAGAGGGATTCAATACCAGATTGGATGAGGTAGAAGAACAAATCAATGAACTGGAAAACAAAGCAATGGAAACATCCAATTGTTTCTTCCAAACAGAACAGCAAAATGACAACATAATTTTTATTAAAAAGTGAAGAATACACTACAGGTCCTTTGGAACAATATCAAGTGGAATAACATTTGCATTATATGGGTTCCAGAAGGAGAAGAGAGAAAGAAAAGGCCAGAAGAATCATTTGAAGAAGTTTAAGCAAGGAGATAAAAGTATGTTGTATATTGAAAACTACAAGACATAACTGAAAGAAACTGAAGACAAATAAATGGAAAGATATTTCATGCTCATGGATTGGAATAATTAATATTGTTACAATGTCCATACTACCCAAAGCAATCTACAGATTTAGTGCAATCCCTGTCAGAAATGTCAATGGCATTTTTCACAAAACTGGAATAATTCTAACATCTGTATGAAACTACAAAAGACCCTGAATAGCCAAAACAGTCTTGAGAAAGAACAACAAAGCTGGAAGTATTGCACTGCCTGATGTATTATACTTTACTAATACTGGCACAAAAACAGATCAGTGGAACAGAATTAAGAACACTGAGATAAACCCACCCATATATGGACAATCAATATATGACAAACAAGCAGAGGATATATAATGGAGGAAGACAGTCTCTTCAATAAATACTGTTGTGAAAACTGGACAGCCATGTGCAAAAAACATGAATCTAGACCACTGTCTGTCATCATACACAAAAATTAACTCTAAATGGATAAAATACTTGTATGTAAGACCTGAAACCATAAATATTGCTAGAAGAAAACATAGGCCGTAACCTTATTGACATGTCTTAGCTATGTTTTTATGGCTCTGACTCCAAAAGCAAGGGAAACAAAGGAAAAATAAACAAATGGGACCAAATCAAAGAAGTTTCTGCACAGCAAAGCATCAACAAAATGAAGAACAACCTACTAAATACAAATAATTATATTATTTGCAAATCATACATCTGATATCCAAAATTCATAAAGAACTCCTACAACCCAACAATAAAACAACCTGGTTTAAGAAATGGACAGAAGGCCTAAACAGATGTTTTTTCCAGAGATGGCCAACAGATACATGAAAAAAACATTCAACATCACTAGTTATCAGGGAAAGGCAAATAAAAACCACAATGAGCTGTTACCTCACACCTGTTAGAATGGCTATTATTTAAAATACGGGGAATAACCAATCTTGGAGAGGATATGAAGAAATAAGAGCCCTCATGCACTGTTGATGGGAATGTAAATTTGTGCAGCCACTAAGGAAATCAGTGTGGAGATTCCTCAAAAAATTAAAAACAGAATTACCCTGTGACCCGGCTAGCTACTCCATTTCTGAGTATTTATCCAAAGGACACAAGAAACACTGATTTGAAAGGATATATGCACCTCTATGTTTGTTGTAGCATTATTTGCAATTGTCAAGGTATGGAAACAGCCCAAGTGCCTACCAATGAGTGAATGGATAAAGAAGATGTTACACACACACACACACACACACACACACAGTGGAATACTACTCAGTCTTAAAAAGAATGAAATCATGCCATTTGTGACAACACAGGTGGACCTTAAGAGTATTATGCTAAGTGACATTAGTCAGATGGAGAAAGACGAATATCATGTGATTTCACTTAAATCTTTTTTAAAAAATCCAACCAACAAACAAAATAAAAGGCATTGGAGGTCTGGGTGAAGGGGGTCAACTATAGGCTGGTGACAGTGACTAGATTGTGGTGGTGATTACTCTCTACTGCATGCAGATATTGAATTATAATATTGTATACCTGAACTTTAAATAGTTTTTAGAGAGAAGAGTTGAGTTGAATTATAGAATAATAAATAAATAAATAAGCAAGACCCAACCCCGGGATAGGTTGTATCCCTCACATCAGGGAGGGAGGGCTGCACGTGTTTGATTATGGTAAGGAAGAATATTTTTTCATGTAATATTGGTGATTTGAAATGTTTTCATTGTGTGAGATTTGTTTTAGCTCATTTCTTAATTTGTTTTTTTAAATCTTTTTTTCTTACTAATTTGCAAATACCTTTTACATAAGAAAGCTATTCCATTATATTTGCATGTGTTTAAAATATACAGAGATGGAAAGAGTTTTTCCTCTTTAAGAAACAGTTGACCAGAATAAATTGTAAAGTTGCTGGGCTTGAAAACAGACACTTCATGACAAAATAGTGTCTTAAAGTAGCAGGGATTTGAGCTTAGGACCTTGATTTCTAGCTACCACTTCTTCTTTTTTTAGGACTAGGGAAGAACTGTGTCAGGATGAGATGCAGCATAAGTAGATAAAACATCATATTGGCTCCATGTTTGAGTCTATCTCTGACCTGGAGGAACAAATACCTGTGCACAGGAGACACTGGGAGAAGGCGTTTTGAGCCTCCTCTAAGCATGGCCCTCCATCCCTGGTTCTGGTGCTGGGTCAGCCTGCTAAGTATGAGCTGGAGTCCAAATGCCAGCAGCTCTCAACTGAGCAGGCAACAGGAGGAAATGTAAAAGGACTGGCCATTCCTGAGAGGCAGCTGTTTGAACAGCAGGCATGACAAGGCTGAGATACCTGAGGGGCTCCGGCGGGGAGAAGGGAAAGGTTTTAGGGCTAGAGTTATAATCACCAACGGAGGCTGATATTCAGTGGGTTAGGGTACTTATCAATTTGTGTCTGGCTGTTTCTATAAATCTTACTGTTACATTTTGAGCTAGTAATTAGACTTTTATGAATAGTATGAATTGATAATTTTTCAAAAAGCAGGATCAGCTTATTTACATTCAAATCATGAGACAATATGTTTATGTAGCACTAGTATGAACACTACAAAGTTTTTCCACAGACTGTTTCATTTACTCCTCACAGCCTCTTTTCCAGGATGAGCAGTGTCTCGAGTCCTCTTTTGTCAAGAGGCTGAGGAGCTGGTGGGGCATCCTGCACAGTCAAGAAGCAAGTCACCCATCAGGTCAGACCTGATGAAGGCCTCCAGGCAAACCTGGGGGAGAGAGTGCTCCTTCAGGGACTTCTATCATACATTTTTAGGGGTCCCCAGTGTTAATAAACGTCATGCTGGGCTGTCCCCTCAGGCCCTGATCCCAGCCGAAAGTAATTTTGCTGGAACTGCCCCTTCCAACTGGGATTGTTGAGGAGGCCAAGCTGCTTCAACTTCTGTGACTGCCCAGCCTTCACATGCAAAAGGGCTAGCCAAGGCTTGGGTGGACTCCAAACCAATATTTGTTAATTATTTGTCCTGCATTTTATGAGAGAATCCAGGCATCAAGGGAGGCAGGGTGAGAAGAAGGACAGAGGGAAGCTACACTGTCACTAGCAATCCAGTTCAGAATTTGGAACCCACCCAGGAAAAGAAATACCTTAGAGACAAGTAGTCAGAGACTCCTGCTCTGTGGAGGGCTAACTGGCCTCCACCCCCATCTTAATCTACTTAGCAAAGCAAGCGAAGCTGGGAAATAGTATGCTTTCCCCATGGCATTGCATTTTCATTGACGTTTGAAACTCCTTTTCATTCAGCACCCCAAGCTCTGACTTGCTGACCCAGCCCTAAACTGTCCAGGGTGCAAAGCTCACTCAGGTGCCTCTACGTAGAAGAATGTGAAAGTTTTCTGTTATTTTCCCTGAGACCAGGGACACATCAATGGTTTCTGGTTTTGCAGTGATCTTGATGTGAGCAGAAGAGGTACAGCCATGTCTTAGAGACCCTACTAGGACAACCATAGCATCTCCAAGCTCCTGTTTTCTAGAAATTAGTTGAGTATTTGCCAAAATAAAATTATCCTAAGCAGATGGGCATAGAGAAAAGCAGGTAATTAGTTACTAATCAGTTTCCACAAACTGCTGGTCAAAAAGAAATAATACCTTTGATTGAAGAGCACATTTCCCTCCCAGTTGAGTGAATAATCAGTAATGAAATTGTTCTTGAGTGGCTGTTGGGTGAAAATGCTGAACCCTAACCACTTGATGTAGATCACCAGAATGTTATCCCTTTGGAGAAAGAATTCAGCAAAGAGAATGAGGGTATAGTAAGTATAGTGAGGCAATTGTTTATTTAAAGAGATATGAGAGAGAAGATAGGTGCAGAGAAGGCACAGGCAGACTGAGGGGGTAGGGGTCGGGGTGGAGAGGGAGAGAGAAAGAGACACAGAAAAAGCAAAAGAGAAAGAGTGCAACATGAGCTTCAGAAGTGGTTTAAAACACTTCTTATGGGGGCAGTACTGCCAGGCTTCCTCTGGCCAATAATCTTGATTGTCTGGCTGTGGCCTGACTCAGGGCCTTGCCCTCAGTATGGATTCTCAGAGACCTCAGAGGTCTCTGAAGTTGACAAGATGTACTGCGGTCTGGGGCCCCTCCTGTCTCTGACCCCAAGGAACCTTTCTGCAGGTAAGTGTGTAGCTCCAGAGGTCTCCTTGACCTCAAGAATGAGAAATAGATGATCTCTCTCTCTTTTATGCAAGCCAGATGCAGCTTTTACCTTGAAATTACCTGTCCACAGGGAACAGGTTACAGTTGCTCAGCCTGGGACCCATCTTATCTCCCGCTTCAAAGTGTTTATTAAGTATCTACTATGTGCTCAGTGCCATTCTAATGCTGGGAAAAGGACCAGATGAGTGAATGGGGCCCGCAGGAAGAGGATGGAACAGTCCCTACCAAAGGAGCCTATCTGGTTGAGGAGCCAGAGTGACACATGAAAGGGCATGCCAAAAGCAGCTACACGGCGACGCTCCTGGGCTGTGAAGGAAGCAGTCAGTGGGACTGGAGGTCTTTGGAGAAGGCTGGGCAGGATTTAGCTGGATTCTGAGGCTACCAGGTTGCACTGACAAGTGCATTCAGCCCCCAGGTCATTGGTGTGGGATGGCCACGGTTTGCTCTCTTGAGCTGACAGGTGCCTAGACCTGATCTTCTTGTGGGGCTGCAGGAAGAAGGTTGTGCCTCAGGATTTCACCCCATACAAAGCAAACCCCACATTCCTGTTGAGGTTTACAGATTGTCATCGCCACATCTTGGTCTCAGTGTGAATTCCTGCCTTTCACAGGGTTGAGTCCAGGGTAGCTGACCCTACCTTCAGACCCGATGAGAGATTCCTCCAACACCCTTAGCAACTGGGCCACGACATTCATAGCTCAGTCATAGGCTGATTATCAGTTCCCTGGAGCTGTTTCTAAAGGATCATTTGCATGCACATAATAACAGCAATTTGCATAATTAAGGAGAGTCCTAAAGGGTATTCAGTTATTTAAAAAAGATAGAATTTACTGTACAAAATAGGTCAGATCTGAAAGATGACATGGAATTTAAAGTGTTTCCGCAAGCAAACCAGAACTTGTATTTGGGGAACTTCAGAGAAGCCATGACAGGACACATTATTTTAGCAGTGCCCAAGCTGGTGATGGCAGGCAGTTTTGTTCTCTTACTTTTTCATGAATCACTTCTGAGAGTAAAAGGTGAGAGGAAGGGAGTTCAAGAGGGCAGCCAGACAACTACCTGAGGTTTCGTGTTTTGATGAGCAGTGGCAGTGCACTGCATTTAGCTCTATTCATTCTGATGAGCAGGAAACACTTTTGATTAACACTTTCATGTTTGTGCAAAAAACATTCCTTGAAATGATGCATATTCAACTAGTAAAAAATCAGATATCTTGTTCACATTCAAAGTAAACTGAATCAAAAATTTGCATTTCCCATTCCAGACAATTCCTTTTGGAAAGGCTAAGGGGTATAAAAAAGTAGGTATGGGCGAAAAAAGAACTCTGCTCTGGAAGCCAGCTGGGGGAGCCTGGGCCAGCTACTTCACCAGGTTTCTCTGGACCTCAGCTTTCTCATCCCTCCTCCCCGACTCTGGCTCTCCATATGCCTCCCCATGTCTGCCCTCAATCCCTGCCTTGGGAGTAGAGTTTGAAATCTATCTAGTCCAACACTCTCATTTTAACAGGTAAATAACTAAGGCTAACCCCACCCAGTTAACCCAGGGTAGCCTCATTCTATTTTTTTCATGTTTTGGACTTTGGCAGTTTATGTGGGGAAAAAAATCATATGACTAATGAGCAATTTGAAAATCGCTAAACAGCTCTTCTAGTTCATTCCATGTTTATCTGTCTAGAAGCAACGGAGATCTGTCCAAGTTGTTCCAAATGGTGGGGGTAATTGGGAAGACACGATATTTAGGTTACCAGGGAAAGCTGCGTCATTAGACCCATCTTTGGGGTTCACATAAGTGTTTACATGCTCTCTTCTCTCTCTCTGAATTACCAAAAACAGCAAAGTAAAAATCATCTATTATCATCACTTATCTTTTTTTTTTCTTTTCTTTTCAGGGCCGCACCCACACGTCATATGGAAGTTTCCAGGCAAGGGATCACATGGGAGCTGCAGCTGCCAGCCTACACTACAGCTACAGCAACATAGGATCTGAGTCTGCACCACAGCTCACAGTAATGCCAGATCCTCAATCCACTGAGCGAGGCCAGGTATCAAACCCACATCCTCGTGAATACGAGTCGGGTTCATAATCCTCTGAGCCACATTGGGAACTCCTCCACGTATCTTTTAAAACAATTTAACCTAAGTTCCTTCTGTGGTTCAACAGGATCAATGGCATCTTGGGAGCCCTGGGACACAGGTTCGATCCCCAGCTAAGCACAGTGGGTTAAGGATCCAGTGTTGCCGCAACTGCAGCTTAGGTCACAGCTGCAGCTCAGATATGATCCTTGGCCTGGGAGCTCCATGTGCCATGGGGCAGGCAAAAGAGAAAAAAATATGTATATATGTATAAACTAAGAAGTGAAAATCCCCCTTTTATCTCCTAGTTTCAATTTCCAGGAGGAAAAAAAAATCTCAGTTAATGGTTTGGTTCCTGAGCCTCCCAACTTTTCTCTGAACTCAGCCAGACATATCTAAATGTTCTTTTTCAAAAAGCTGTGATATGTGATTTGGCCTTCACCTTGCTTTTATCACTTAACAGTATGCCAAGGTCATCTTTCCAAATTAGTGCATATATAATCTAGCCCGTTCCTTCTCATCTGTTTAACAAATACCTTACAGATGATCATTAGATTGCTCTTGTGCTTTTGCCAGCACAAACAATGTCGCAATGAGCATTCTTGTCCAGATATCCTTGTATAATCTTTGTACAAGTGAGGTCGAGATCCCCAATTCATATCATTTTTTTCCTCAGAGAGGCTTCCAAGTTATGTCCCCTTTTTAGTCTAAACTAAAGCCAGCTCAAGCCTTCTGAAGCCAGATTAGGAAGAAGTCCACTCTTTTTCTCCAGGGGTCCCTTTCTTGCCCAGAAATTGGCTAAGATCCCATGAGTTCTACTAATCCAGTGAGACCAGTTCTGTGTCCCTAGAGAAAACTGGAAGGCCACTAATGGAACGCATCTTGGCTATCTTTTCTCCCATTGCTGCCTTGTGCTGCCAAAGCTGAAAGCAAGTCCCCGTGCATTGTGTTATATCCTCGTTCAGTGCTGCATCGACCTTCTCACTGGGGAGATGACCCTGTCTCACCCGCAGTATTTCTTCTGGGAAGATGACTCCACCTCCTCAGTGGTGTGCTGACTAGGGGGCACTAATTCTAAGCTGTCTGGGGATACCATTGTTTATGTGACACTCAGGCCGCTACTCCCACAAAATGTGTCCTTCGTGCGTCCAGGTGTGACTGGGTTGGGAGGGACTCCACCACAGCCACAGACCCTTTTCTGCACCTCACCCACCCTCTTCCCAACACCACTGGATTCTCACTTCAGTCCCAGGTTAGCAATTCTTTGTTGCCTTCTCTCAAAGCAAGCTCATCCTTGGAGACCAGTGATGTACTTGCCTACTCGATCCCTGTATCCCCAGTGGTTCTCGGTCTGAAACCAGGCACTGCTGTATGCACAAGGAATACAGACAAAACAGCAAGCTCTGTTCTCAAAATCTTTGTATTCTTTGGGGAGCAGAGGCAGGTAATAAACAAATGCATAGATAAACAAAATTATATTGGATAATAACAACTACCTCAAAGACAGAAAACCAGGTGAGGTAACAGGGACTGGCTGCCAGGTCTACTTTCATTGTGAGAATCAGGGCTTTCACCTTTCTGATGAAGTGACATTTGAGCTGAGACCTCAGTGAAGATGTAGGCACAGCTTATAAGGCGTGGCAAATACCAACCTTATGTCCAGTGTGACTGGAGCAGAGTGATGGGAGAGAAAGGCAGGAAATGGCCTTGAGAGGGGGCAGGGCCATGTCCTAGATGGTCCTGCTTGACACTGCCAAGAGGATGAGCTCTGAGACCTTCACCATTCTCAAATCCTAAACCAAGATCTAGGATTTAATCATTTTTAGTATCAAAAAAAATCATTATTATCAGAAAAAGAAAATGTTTCTGGCTTTCTAATGGCCACACATTTCAATACCATGTTTTACCTTGATACAAGCATAGATAGGCCACGTTTGTTAAAAAAAAAATGCCAAGAGAAGATCAGCACAATTTAAATTAGTCTAAATTAAATTTTAGCTTGTAAATGAAGCCAAAGGGTCAGGAAATGAAAGCTCCTTCTTCACCATTTTTTTTCTGAAGCTGTGCCACCCCCAGACAGATGATAAGCATAAAAGAGAAAGGTTAATTTTCCCTATTGTTGCTTCTGTTGTTTCCAACTACTCCTTTCTGCTGTGATCCCCCAGACAACAAATGAAGCATTGTGAAGTCTTTAATGGTCCTCTCAATGGACAATTACACGTTTTTTTTTAGGATTATAAAATGTGTAGCGCAGTTGATTACATTAATTTATGGAAATGATTAGTAGCAGTGAATCATAATTCCTTCTGTCTGGCTACGTTGAGATAATCATCAGAGCCATAATAGAAAGTGCAGTAGACCTGAAATCAGGAAACCTGGAGTTGAGCCCAGCTCTTCCACCAAGTTGTGTGACTTTGAGTAAACATGCCACTTCGATAAGCCTCTTCTTATCTGTGTAAAAGGGAGAGTCCCTTCCATTATCTATAATGGAAGATAAAGTGAGAAAAAGGTCCTGCTGCATGTATTCACTCATTTATCCACGTAATCATGCTGTAAGTAAGGTAGGTACTGTTAGCTCCATTAACAGACAAGGACACTGCAGCACAGAGAGGTTAATCACACCCTTATGAATGGCAAAGCCATGATTTGAATACAAGCACTTTGACTTCAGGATTCATGCTTCCATCCACATTCTCTGCTGCCTCCATGAAATAAGAAACACTTTTTTGTACTTCGTACATGCCAGGCACTGTTCTAATAATCCCACATACCATAATTTCACTTAAGCTTCACTACAAGCCTAAGATATAAATACCACCCATAGCCCCATTTTACAGGTGAGCAAACTGAGGGAGAGTGTAACCAAAAGACAGAAAGGGAGGGGGGAGATGAGGCCAGAGAAGGAGGAATTTTGCTCTGTCTCTAGAGCAGCAAGTAATCACCGAAGTGTTTGAATCAGGGCTGACCTGACAGATTTGGGTTTTGTGAAGCTCATCAGGAGAGGCATGGAAGGCGGATGGGGGAAGGAGTGTGATGTGGTGTGGGAAGCAGGTGTCAGGCTGGCACCATAGTGCAGTGACCTTGCACACCAGGTGGCCATCCAGTGGCAATGAGGCAGTGAGAATTACTGCACTAGGAGCAGTTTCCATGTGCCAGGCATATAATCTCAAAGCAGCTACTCACATTCTCTACATTTTCAGAGGAAACTAAAATGTCAAGGAGTTAAGTGCCTTACCCAGTTAGTAAATGTTTGTTTCTGACTGCTAAGCTCACCAGCCCTCTTTACTCCTACTCACAGATTGAGCCCTTCAGACCCTAGAGGGCTAGCTTGGATTTAGATTTGGCAATTCCTTTCCCATCCTCTGTCTTCTCAGAGTTTGATGGAAATCAAGGAGATTCTGTTGGTGATGTTGACAGATGAGCTGCTGGTATAAAAAAATCTTTATATCTTTCAAGGTTTCTTTGCAGTTTTAGATTAACTTTTCCTTGGACTTCTGCATATTCTCTTAAAGTTATTCTGTACAGTTGCTTTCTGAATTTTTACAATTGCTTTCTGCTTGTCTGAAAAAAAGGGCAAATTGAGGGTCCACTGCCTGCCATGCCGCTGTTAACTGCCCCCTCTCTCTGCAGATCCGCGTGATGGTGGACCTGTGCAACAGCACCAGGGGGATCTGCTTGACAGGTAGGCTGGCTTGGCGCTGACCAAGAGCGGATAACACAGGGAACACGTAGTGGCCCAAAGGGCCAAGAGTAGAATGAACACCTAGGAACGCTTTAGGTTATAAACAATACAAGTTAGTTTACTTTTACTAGTTGTTTTTAATGTGTCAAAAATCAATGGTAATATAATTTTGAAAAATAAACAAATACCATATGATATTACTTATATCTGGAATCTAATATACAGCACAAATAAACTTTTCCAAAGAAAAGAAACTCACGCACTTGGAGAACAGACTTATGGTGTCCAAGGGAGAGGGAGAGGGGGAGGGAGTGGAATGGTCTGGGAGGCTGGGGTTAATAGATGGAGACTATTGCATTTGGAGTGGATAAGCAATGAGATCCTGCCGTGTAGCACTGGGAACTGTATCTAGTCACTTGTGATGGAGCATGATGGAGGATAATGTGGGAAAAAGAATGTATATATGTATGTGTGACTGGGTCACTTTGCTGTACGGTAGAAAATTGACAGAACACTGTAAACCAACTATAATGGAAAAAATTAAAATCATTAAAAAAAATAATAGTATTTTCAGTATTGTCATAGAAATATAACCATGGAAAAATAACTAGGTCTTGAGTAATTAGAAATGTGTGGTATCTTGAACTGAAGACATAAATGTTTTCCTTATTCCCATTTGTTTTTTAAAAGGGGGAAGGAAGAAAGAGAGAGAGAGGGAGGGAGGGAGGGAGGAAGGAGACCTTGCTAAGTAGCAGAGATCTCCTACCAGACGTAATTATTTTCCTATATCCTACATATAGCTTGAATGGGAAGCTTTAGATACAAAGCGCTAATTAGTCAAGGAAACACATTTTATGAAGAGTGCTCTTTATGGTGCCTACCATGTGCTGGGAGGGACTGAAGTTTGATCTCACTGCTCACCCCACCACTCAGTGAATCAAGGACAAACAGAAAGGAGGGAGAGAGTAAACCCTGAGGCACATCACGCCTTAGAACCTGGAATGGCTGATAGATGAGCAGAGGAAGAGGGGAGTGGTTTTGATGTGATTATGCCAGAATCTGACAGCGACTGGCCTCTCGTCTGAGGGGAGTCACACCGGCCTCCTGCCTTCAGAAGCTCACATAGGGGACACATGTGCTGGCCAAAGGGCCAGAGACAGAATGAATACCTAGGAACACTTTAGGTTATAAAAATACATGTCGGTTTACTTTTTTACCAGATGGTTTTAATGGGCTGAAAATCAATTGTAATACAATTATGAAAAATAATAATATTTTCAGTATTGCCATAGTAATATGGCCATGGAAAACAACTAGGTCTTGGGTAATTAGAAATGTGTGGTACCTTGAACTGAAGCCAGTCACCCAATTCATTGTCCTCTGCGCACACCAGGCACTAAACCAGGCCCAAGGATGGGCCTACAGAGCCTAATTTCAGATGCTGCATTTCCTACCTCTTTGAAGGGGGGTGTAGGATTCTGAAGACACAAAGGGAAATTATCTTTGCATTAAAAGTGTACGTTGAAGAGGTCCAGATCAAGATGGCAGAGTACAAAGATCATGAGCTCACTTCCTCCCACAGACACACACAAACTACAACTACTCACAGAACAACTGTCTCTGAGAACAACCTGAAGACTAGCAGAGCAGATTTTCTAAACTAAGAACAAAAGAAGAAAAGGATACATTGAGATGGACAGGAGGAGCAGAGACACAGACTAGTTAAAACCCACACCCCCAGTGCAGCAAGCGACCCACAGGCAGAAGGGGGTGTCACAACTGCAGAGGCTCCCACCTGAGGAGCAAGGGGTACAAGCCCCACATCAGGTTCCCCAGCCTGGTAGACCTGCACTGGGAAGATGAGTCTCCACAACACCTGGCTTTGAAAACCGGTGGAGCTTCTGTCCAGGAGAGCTGGAGGGCTGTGGGACACTGAGACTCTCCTCCTGAAGGGCTTGCACACAGACTCACTCACTCTGACTCCCAGCACAGAGGCAGCAGCTTGAAAAGTGCCCAGGTCATATGAGAAGGAGATTCATTGACTAATTTGGGGGCATGTGCTGGAGGGTCAGAGATCTGGAGGAACTTTCTCTGGGGACTGAAGCTCTGACAGGCATCATTTCTGTCCCTCTCATCAACCTGCCTAATACTGTGTACATACCCACCCCAATGTTCCCCTGAGAACACACTCCAGCCAGTCCCTCCAAAGTGCTTCCTTCCCTGCCCCACCTGGTGGGTGGCCCTGGTTGGCACCAACACCCCTCCAGGGGGACAGCCTGGTGCAACAGAGCACCCACGATAGCCATAGCCTGGCCTCACATCTTGTTACATAGAGGCCAGACCCATAAATCAGCACACACACAGCAGTCATGCCCAGTCACAACAGGAGGGTGCACAGAGCCCATGCAGAATACCCCAGGAGCACCTGGCTCTAGTGACGTGACGAGAGGCATTTCACCACTGAGCTTCACAGGACACCTTCTGCACAAGGCCACTCTTTCAAGACCAGGAGATATAGCTTACATAACTAATACACAGAAACAGACACAGAGAGTTAGGCAAAGGAATACCTTCCAAACGAAAACACAAAACGTCAGAAAAGGAACTAAACTGAATAGTGATAAGCAGTTTACAGGATCAAGAGTTCAAAGTGATAGTCATAAAGATGCCCACCCATTTGAGAGAACAATTGATGAACTCAGTAAGAACTTCAACAAAGAGAAAAAAAATGTAAAAAAGATCCAATCCGAACTGAATAATATAATAACTGAAGTAAAAAATATGCTAGACTATATCAATAAGAGGTTAAGAATGCAGATCAGATCAGCAATCTGGAAGACAGGGTAGTAGAAATCACCTAATCAGAATAGCAAAGAGAGAAAAGAAATTTTAAAAGTGAGATAGTTTAAGGGACTTCTGGGTCCTGTACTAATATATGCATTACAGGGGTCCCAGAAGAAGAAAACAAGAAAAGGGACAAAAAGTCTACTTGAAGATTTAATGTCTGAAAACTTTCCTGACTTGGCAAAGGAAACAGACATCCAAGTCCAAAAAGTACTGAGAATCCTCAAAAAGATGACCCCAAAGAGGTCCAGACAAAACACATAATTAAAGTGTCAAAAGTTAAAGAGAGAATCTTAAAAGCAGCAAGGAAAAAAAAAAAAAAAACTAGATGTATACAAGGGAACTCCCACAAGACTATCAGTTGATTTTTCAGCAGAAACTTTAAAGACCAGAAAGGAGTGTTATGATATATTCAAAATACTGAAAGGAAAAAACTTACAACCAAGACTACCTTACCCAGCAAGGTGATCATTCAGAATCGAAGGAGACAAAAAGAATTTCCCAGACAAGAAAAAGCTTTTAAAGGAGTTCCTTACCACTAAACAGGCCTTAAAAGGGACTTCTTTAAATGGAAAAGAAAAGGCTATAACTAGCATTTTAAAAATTATGAAAGAAAAAAAAAATCTCAGTGGTAAAGACAAACATAGAGTAAAGGTAGAGCATCAATCACCTCTAAAGGCAGTGTTAAGTTTAAAAGCAAAAGTAGGAGTTTCTGGTGTGGTGCTGCAGAAATGAATCCGACTAGGAACCATGAGGTTGAGGGTTCAGTCCCTGGCCTCACTTATTGGGTTAAGGGATCCATCATTGCCGTGAGCTGTGGTATAGATCGCAGATGCAGCTCGGATCTGGCATTGCTGTGGCTGTGGTGTAGGCCAGCAGCTGTAGCTCTGATTCGACCCCTAGCCTGGGAACCTCCATATGCCACGGGTGCGGCCCTAAAAAAGCAAAAATAAATAAGTAAATAAATAAAATAAAAGCAAAAGTAGTAAAATAATCTATATCTAAAACAGTTAAATGATACACAAAGAAAAAAATAAATGATGTAAAATATGATGTCAAAACAAAATGAGGGGAAGTGGAGAAAAATGTAGTGCTTTTAGAATGCACTAAAACTAAATGACCATCACCTTAAGATAGACTGCTATATATGTAAGTTGTTATATATGAACCATTAAGGTGATAAAAGACCTGTACTTAGAAAACTATAAGACACTGAGGAAAGAAATTAAAGATGACAAACAGATGGAAAGGTATACTGTATTCATGAACTGGAAGAATTAATATTATTAAAATGACTGTATTACTCAATGCAATCTAGAGTTAATGCAATCCCTAATGAAATGCCAATGACATTTTCACAGAAGTGAAACAAATAATCCTTAAATTTGTATGGAACAACAAAAGACCCAAATAGCCAAAGCAATTTTAAGAAAGAGCAAAAAACTCTATGATTGCAAACAATATTACAAAGATACAGTAATCAAAATGGTTGAATAGATCAATGGAACAGAACAGAGCCCAGAAATAAACTCATGCCATTATGATCAATTAATTTAATTTTCTCCCCAAAATAGTGGAGAAAAAACAGTCTCTTCAACAAATGATGTTGGGGAAACTGGACCATTTTCTTATACCATATGCAAAAATAAACTCAAAATGAATTAAATACTTAAATGTAAGCCCTGAATCCATAAAGCTCCTAGAAGAAAATATTGGCAATATGCTATTTGACATCAATCTTAGCAATATTTTTCTTTGTATCTGTGTCCTGAAGCAAGAGCAACAAAAGCAAAAATATGTAAGTGGGACTAGGAGTTCCCAATGTGGTGCAACAGAAATGAATCCAACTAGTAGCAATGAGGTTGTGGGTTTGATCCCTGGCCTCGCTCAGTGGGTTAAGGATCCAGTGTGAGCTGTGGTGTAGGTCGCAGACGCAGCTCAGATCCTGCATTGCTGTGGCTGTGGTACAGGCAGGCAGCTATAGTTCTAATTTGACCCCTGGCCTGGAAACCTCCATATGCCACAGGTGAGGCTGTAAAAAGAAAAAGAAAAAAAAAACAAGTGGGACTACATAAAACTAAAAATGTTTTGTACAGTGAAGGAAACCGTCAACATAACGAAAAGGCAACCAAACAAATGAGAAATGATGTACCTGATAAGGAGTTAATATCCAAATGTATTTAAAAAAAAAACAAACTCAAACCACTCAATATCAAAAAAAAAAAAAAAAACTCAAGCAATTCAGCTTAAAAAATGCACAGAGGACATGAACAGATATTTTTCCAAGTAAGACACACAGATGACCAACAGACACATGAATGTTCAACATCACTAATCATCAGAGAAAGGAAAATCAAAACCACAATAAGATATTACCCCACTCCTATCAGAATGGCTATCATCAAAATAACAACTAAAAACAAGTGTCAAGGAGGTGTGGAAAAGGGGAACTTCATGCACTGTTGGTGGAAATGTAAATTGGTACAGCCACTGTGGAAAACAGTATTGGGTTTCCTCAAAAAATTAAAAATTGAACTATGGTATGATCCAGCAAATTCCACTTCTGGTTATTTATCAGAACAAAAACTAATCAGAACAGATATGCACCCCTATGTTCATTGCAGTTTTTTTTTTTACAGTAGCCAAAACATGAAAACAATCTTAAGTGCCCTTTGATAGATGAATGGGTAAAGAAGATGTGGTGTATATATACAATGGAATACTACTTAGTCATTAAAGGAGAATGAAATTTTGCCATTTTCAGCAAAATGGTTGGACCTAGAGTGTATTATACTAAGTGAAGTAAGTCAGACAAAGACAAATATTGTACGATTTCACTTATATGTAGAATCTAAAAAGCAAAACAGATCAAAACAGAAACAGATTCTCAGAGAGAACAAACAGGTGGTTGCCAGAGAGGAGGGCAGTTGAGGTATAAATGAAATAGGTAAGGGAGATTAGGGGTATAGACTTCCAGTCATAAAATAAATAAGTCATGGGGCTGTAATGTCCAGCATAGGGAATATAGTCAGTATTATTGCAGCAACTTTGTATGGTGACAGATGGCTCTAGTCTTATCATGGTGATCATTTGTATATAAATGCTGAGTCACTATTTAGTACCCCTGAAAGTAATATAATATTGTATGTCAACTATATTTCAATTTAAAAAAAAGAAAAAGTCCTTTTATGGAGTAAGTCCTTTTATGGAATTTAAAGATAACCACAAGACATCAAGGACATCTGAAGCTTTTGTTGGGTCTCCTCAGTCTATGGCCGCAGACTCTGGGGAGGCCTGGAGAAACCCTGCACAGTGTGCTTTGTGTTGTAAGAAACTAGTTCTGCACCATTCTCCCCAGTATTAGAAGCTCCATGTGTTTGTTGAATGACCAAACCTGTGACTTAATGTTAAGTGATTAATGGGGGCGGTGGGCTAGTAAAAAAGATGATTCCCTTGTGGAAACCCGAGTCCAAGCCTGACACTTGGTCTGTTAGTGTAACCTCAGAGAGAAAAGCTGTAATCCTGAGGCTTCTTAGAAAATGCTAATTGAATTAGTCAAGTCACATTTCAGTCCTCACAGACAATTAAATATCTTCAGACCAAAGCTTGGTCCTTTTTTCTGAAACTTGTGGCTTATGCATCTTTCTTCCATCTCTGGAAGTCCCTTTTCAATGATCCCAAGAGTGACATAATGAGCGCTAGAGAAATGCTCAAATGGATGGAATTACAGGCACAAAAGCCCTGTTGAGAGGCACAGGAAAAGCCTCTTCCTTTGTGATTTTTATGGTGGTAGAATGAGAGGCAGGCTGTTCAGTGAATGTGGGCTGGAGCTATTGAGATCACTTAGAGGAGATTGGCGGGATTGCATCTGTGCTGGAAATGGGTTAAGGAGGTTATTCTTTGGCACCTAAAAATGCTTTTCAAAAGCTAGCTGCTGCTTTTTTCACAGCAGCTTGAAATTGGGCCTCCAATTTACACAGGAAGCTCTTCAATTAAAACTTAGGTGCAAAAAGTACAAGTTGTAAGGTAAGGTGGTATCTTGGGAGAGGCCAAGCCGCCTGGGTTGGGGATAGAGAGGTGATACAGCACCCAGGACCGAACTGGGCGAATTTGGGGGGGTTGGGCAGAGAGCCTTGGCCCAGAGCCCCTGCAGGATGCCTTCAGGAAGGGTTGCCAGGGCGGACCCTGGGCCTGGGGCCTGAGAACAAGATCTAGCTTTACACTGGTTCACCTTTGAAAAAGCACGTGCTTATGACTTGAGGCTGATCCAGCTATGACCATGAAACTCCACTCCTGTTCCTTTTCTAGGACTCAGCTGTGTTGCTATGGGGACAAGGACAGATGCTTTAGTTTTGTTCACCCTGTGACATCTCAAGTGAATAGTGAAGGCTGTTCACTAGCTAAATTAACTAGCGTTTTTTGGGGTTTTTTTTTTTTTTGTCTTTTTGCCTTATCTAGGGCCGCACCCGTGGCATATGGAGGTTCCCAGGCTAGGGGTCTAACAGGAGCTGTAGCCGCCGGCCTTCGCCAGACACAGCAACGCCGGATGCGAGCCGTGTCTGCAACCTACACCACAGCTCACGGCAACACCGGATCCTTAACCCACTGAGCAAGGCCAGGGATTGAACCCTCAACCTCATGGTTCCTAGTCGGATTCGTTAACCACTGAGCCACGACGTGAACTTCTAACTAGCGGTTTTTGCTACGGCAGAGTTTGTCAAACAGCATATGATTTTCTGGATGCTTCTTAGCCCTGAACCAGATTTTCTTGGGATTCCAGAAGCACCTTCCGGAAGAGCAGGTATCTTGAAGAGGTCTACCTCTTGGATAATTCATTTCTAGTGGCCTCCACATATAGACTTGTTGGAAAATCTCTAAACCATCATATTGGTGAACTGCTTGTTGGGACAGAGGCATTTCAAATCCCCAGTGCCCAATCTCCATGTAGCCAGGTGACTCCAACCCAGTGGTAGCACTCCTTATCCTATGCCCGGGCAGACGTCAGTAATGGATCACAGCTTCTGACAAGCACGACCTTAGGTCTCAGGTCATTCTTTTCTGGTGTTGCAGAAAGTTGTACTAATTGATTAGACCTTGCACTGGATGAAGTTCCTGTTGTGGCTCAGCAGGTAACGAAACCGACTAGTATCCATGAGGACGCAGGTTTGATCCTGGCCTCACTCAGTGAGTTAAGGATCTGGCCTTGCCCTGAGCTGTGATGTGGCTGGCAGCTGTCACTCCAATTTGACCCCTAGCCTGGGAATTTCCGTATGCCACAAGCGTGGCCCTAAAAAGACAAAAAAAAAAAAAATATATATATATATATATATATATATATATATATATATATATATATATAGTATATATATATTTATATACGTAGTTATTATTATTATTGAAGATAGAGGGCTGCATCTGTCAAGCTAGGTTAGGCAATGATCTTATAAAAATTAAACCTTAAAATTTCAGTGGCTTCACTCCACAAAATCAGCAAAGTTTGGGTGACTCTCCAGCTCAGTTCTGGGGGCTCAGGGATCCAAGTGCTGCCATCTTGTGGTTCCATCATCTCAACACCAGGCACCAAGGTCACCCCGAGGGAAGAGAGGAGGAACTGGGTGCTTTAAAGGGCCAGGCCTAGAAGTACCTCACTGCTCCCTCCCCCGCCCGCACCACGGAAGGAAGGCTGGGAATTCAGTCTCTCTGTGGGCCCCCAAAGAGGACAATGATACCAAGTTTGGTGAACACAAAGCTTGCTTCATGAGATACAAGGATATCTCACAGACAGACCAGGAGGGCAGGGGAGGCAGCCAGGCCCCAGGGGGCTGGAACCAGAAACTGGAAAGCCACCATGAACCCACACAGCTCCTCTCTCAGCCTTTCTGACTCTCTAGCAGACAGCCAGTCCCTCACCTCTGCCTCTCTGTCCTTCATTTTCTTCTGTCTGCAGACTGACAGTCTTCACTATGCATGGCCATCCACAGACCTCCAGTTGACATAATTGGGAGCGCTGTGGTTCAACTTCAGAGTGTCCCGTCGTGGCACAGTGAAAACGAATCCAACTAGGAACCATGAGGTTGCAGGTTCGATCCCTGGCATCACTCAGTGGGTTAAGGATCCAGCGTTGCCGTGAGCTGTGGTGTAGGTTGCAGATGCGGCTCAGATCTGGCATTGCTGTGGCTGTGGTGTAGGCCGGCAGCTACAGCTTCGATTAGACCCCTAGCCTGGAAACCTCCATATGCTGCAGGAGCGGCCCTTAAAAAAAGACCAAAAACAAAAAAAGCCAGAGTTCGAGGAGGAAAAAAAAAATCTAAGCGCTCAGCTTCTATCAAGCATCCACTCAGTTCTGATCAACTCAGGTGAGGGGTGTGGGGTGGGGTAGTTGGAGTCATTCGCAGAGCCCAGCACAAAATGAAAATGAAGCAGGAGAAAGGTTTTTTCCTCTCTTCTAGTCTCTCTCTTGAGCTGCTATGGTGGGGCTTTTTATTTGCTACTTAATGTCATATTCCCTAAGGCATGGGACACTCACTGACACTGACTGAGTACAGACCCTCAAAGGTATGGGGGCCCCACCCTGTGACGCAAGCCTGCAGGGCACATGCCCAACACTAGTGTTCCCTGCATGGTACCTGGGTCCCACCGGGGTGGACAGTGGGAGCAGTCACTGATGGGGCAGGGAGTGAGGAGGACTCATCAGGGGAACGGGAATAGGCAGCGGAAAACGTGCTGGGGAGGTGGGCGCGAGGGGGCTGCAGGACCACATACAAACCAAGACTCCAAGCCCCTGGGACATACTCCACTATCCCGTCAGTCTTCACCTGCGAAACACAAATTCAAAGATAAAATCGTTAAGAATTTCTAGACTGTAACCTCAGAGCATTTAAACCCAGACTGAGAGTCCCCTTTTGTAGTATGGACCCCTGTGTAAATGCACTGGTGGCTCAGGAAACAGCCCTGCATATTGTGTTAACATGAACGCGACTCTCTACCTGGGTGCCTAGACAGTCTGATATTCCAGAAGGGGAGAAGGGGAGAAGGGTCGGGAGCTGAGAAAAACATCCTGAAAGGCGATTTTCCAAATGGCCAGTTGGTACACATTATTTGACACTTGACGTTATTATAATGATGCATATTTGGGGCTTCTTCTGGGAGTAAGGGCCCTTGGGCAGCTCAAGTGGCATCACAGGGACATTGGGACAGTCAGCATCACTGTAGCTCTCTGCTCCTGAGCTCCTTGGAACTGTTTGTGATCTTCTATATTCTGAAATCCTCTTCTCCGTGAGCTTCCAGGCGTGGTGCCTGATGGATTCCGCCTCCATCTTCATATCACTCTCTTTGGTTCCTGGTGCTTCTTCATTGCCTGCCTCCCTCCAGATGGGGTGTGTCCTCCTCTCTACATCCCCAAATTTGGCTCAGACATTTCACTCTTACCTTAAGGCTAGCAGCTCCCAACCTTTCTAGGGTCAGGAACCCCTTTAAGGGTAGTGACTGATTCTTTTCCCAGAAAATTTTTGCAGTCAGGTTGGGGGAGACTTGGGACCATCTGCATCCAGTCACTTGTGGTGCTCAGTAAAAATGCAAGTTCCTGGGCCTCTAAATCCAAACTGCATCAGAATCTCCAGGAAGGGTGCAGGTATCTGCATTTTAACAAGGATTCCAGTTGATTCTATGAACTCCAATGACTAAGAACTGCCGCTTTTGGGTGTCAGTGGCCCCCAGGTCCATGTCAGGAAACCCTCATCTAAACACTTCATCATAGTGATACCTTTGGCCATAACTAGTATACAGCTCCAGTCAGGACCTCTCTCCAGGACCTCTCTGCATGGAAACGGTTACTGGACTATCCCCAGGACTCTTGAAACCTACTATATAAAGTTGACTCTTGCTTGTTTACCTTTTTCTATCAATCTGCCAATCCGAATTGGGTTCCATCTTCGGTCAGGACTGCTGGTTGATTTCCTCTGGCTGCTCTCAAAGGGCCACAACGCCACCTTACCAGGGTGTGTGTGTGCGCCATCTGGTGGTTAGCTGACCACACTGACTTCAGGCTACACAGACCTCTGAAAATGTAGTGCCATTTTCAGTAACACATTTTTGCACAAAGCATACTTTCAAACACTTATTCGTCCAGAAGTCTTAATGTTTGTTAAGTAGCCCCATTAGTGTCCACCAGACTTCAAGTCATCCAAGAGGGCTTCTCTTTTGCCTCCCGTTCAATAGGACATGGCGTCCTGCCTGAAATACCTCCTGAGTCTAGCTCCTTCTTGAACTTTACAGTCACCAACCTTATTTGTCCATGACCTTGTCCCAAATTTTAGCTGCAAAGATCCTCTGGATATTTTCTCCCTACCTCCTCCCTCCTCTTTCTCTTTGTCTCTCTCATTACCTAGTTCCATTAAATTTCCATCTACAGAGAGGATCTCAAAGGCACGCTGATTTCAGTGTCATCCCCCTGCTTAAGACTGTACTCCCACTGCCTTGCGGATACCACCCACCCCCCTCCACTTGGCCTTCAAGTGTGGCCTCCCCCATCCCTCTACCAAGTACTTCAGTTTCATCTCCGCACACTCCAGCTTGCCCAGTCTTCCTCCTTCCTCTCACCCTGAATCTTGCCGGCTCCCACCCCTGTACCTGCCCAGCCCTCTCCCCTGCAACCGTCTCAGGCCCATGTGTCTTCAGAGTCACAGCTCAAGGATCAGCTTCTCAGAAGGCCTTCTCGGATGGCCGTCCCGGCACCCCTGTGGGGTTTGCTTCTCTAGCTCCCTCGTAACTCATTGTGTCATCAAAACGTCTACCTTCCTCAGATAGGTTGTGAATGCAACAGCCACAAGGACCAAGATTTCTCCTTATGGGTAGATTTTGGTGTTCATAGGGAGTGCTTAGTAAATGCTGGTTTTCTAAAAAGTCCCAGGCTTGGGTTTTGAGAAAGAGCTATCCACCCCAATATTGGTGATTGTTACCTGTAGTCCAGAAAAACGGAAGACCCTCTTCTACTCATGTGACAACCTCACTGCCTTGTCTGAGTGCTTAAATAGAATAATTGACACTAAGACCCTATTTGTGGAAGCAAATTTATTTTTTTTAAGGTTATGTATAAAAGATTCACCTGAACCCCACAGATCCTCATGTAGCTGCACACTAAGAAAGGTACTCATTATCTGATCTAGACCCTCAAGTTTTCTCAGGCTATTTTGTGCAACAAAATAGGGACCCAGCAAAGCAGCTTCTGCTCTCTTTTCCCCCAGTGGCCTAGAGGAGACAGGCTGGCTTGTTGAGAGCACTTGGAGCTGCTCTTGGAACAACTGGATCTCAGCCTTGGGAGAACAGCACTTCTGTCTGCTGATACCCACCTGTGCCAAGGCTGCACTAGTGCCCATCTGCATTGTCACCAGACCTCATTTAATGAAGTTGATCACTTGAGAGATGACTGATTTATGAATCTAGCTCCTAAGAAATTATTCTTAGTTCATTGGAACTTAAGCAAAAGTAGTTTTGATTGGCCAAGGGGGCTTTGCTGAATTGTTAAGGATCTTTGAGCAAATATACAGAGTTCTAAATAAAGGCACGAGAGTGGTTCCTTAGGGCCAGTAAATGATTAGCACAGTTTAAAAGGGGACAGTGGTCTTTGTTTTTTGGGTTGCAGTGCTGGCCTCACTGTCTTCCCTCTGTGGTTTATCATCTATTATTTTTTTTTCTGTTGTAGGACCACCTGGCCCAGCAGGTAAGAGCCCGTGGATTTTCTAACTTCAAGGGGAGGATATGGGTGGCTGGCTCCCCAGGATTGCTCAGAAGGGACTAGGGCAGAGAAGGGGGAATAGTCTGAAGGCATCCTTGACTATGACTGTGTCCCTGTTTTCCCCTACCCCAAGCACTAGCTCTCCTGTTCCCTCCCACTTGAGAACCTGCATCACCATTCCCCACCTGTCACTGCTTCAGGCAGGGGCAGGGAAGATGGAGAAGGAAAGAAAGAAGCAGGAGAAGTTCTGAAAGAGGCAACAATGCTTGCCCAGTTTCACTGGCTAAAAGAAAGCATGCTAACTTCAGTGAAGATTTTTTTTAAGTGTTCCCGTTTCCCATGTTTTGATGCAGGACCTCCAGGAGTTGGTGGGTTACCAGGACGCAATGGATCAGATGGACAGCCTGGTCCCCAGGGCGCAAAAGGCGAAAAAGGAGCAAATGGAAAAAGAGGAAAAATGGGTATTTTGGCACTCTTCTAATTAATGTCCTTGTTGTTTGTCTTGATTACTGCGTTTTTGGATGAGCCAAAGCTGGTGCAGTAGGGATAAAGTGCTCCTTCTCTAAATGTTCCTTCTCTGGTTGACCCGTTCCTGGAAGCTGCTGTGTCCTAAGGAGGCAAGGGCCCTCTTTTTGGCCCAGCCCTGATGAATGTTTGCATGCAGCCGGATAAGCAGTGTGCGGGGGCACCGATATCCACTCCTCTGCTTGCTCTGATGCAGACAGACAGATGGAAGGGGCAGGAGTGAGCAGCCCTGGGGAGGGGCACTCCATGGGCTATGAAGGTTGTCTGTGCTGGTGCCTGCAGTTCTTTCAAGGGTCAGTTCCTGCCCGGCACTCTCATTGCCTATTCCTGCCCAGCAAGGTTTTGTATTTGATTAAAAATCAGTTGGCTGATGTTGACCCCTAGGTTTTCCTGGCTGGAGGAGTAGCTAGAATGATTTGAGTAAAAAGGCAGCATCCAGGCCTCCCTAGGGCTGACACTCAGGTCCTGTGGTCCCAGCCGTCAGGGTCTCCTGGCCAGGGGTCACAGGACGGGGATGGTTACGAAGATGTGGCTGGCATCTCCAAGAGACCCCGCCTCTGCCCTGCTGTGGGCTGTGGCATTGCCACCAACCAAGCAAAGGCCTGGAAGTATCTCGGTGTCACATGTGTAAGGGAGCAGTGAGCGGCAGGGGCCGGGGGTGCTGGGGTGGAGAGAGTTCTGAGGGGCTCTGAGCACCAGTCCTGGGAAACCCATGGAAAAAGCCAGGGCAGAGTCACCTGAGGAGAGCCGGCATATGGCACAGTGGAGGCTCAGCACAGGGGACAGAGACCCCTCAGGATGCTTCGAGGAAGGCCTGGCTCTCAGCCACCACAAAGGGTGGAGGCTCCACTAACTCTCCTATTCATTTTCAACCTCTTGGTGCTGCTGCCCCTGACTCACCTAGACAGGCCTCGGGCTAGAATAATTACTAGAAAACTCTTCCAGATAACACAGCAACCCCTTCCAGCATTTTGCCTCTTATTCCCATAAGCAAATTAAGTGAGAGCCAGTAGAAAGGGACAGAACTGTTGAGGGGCTTTGCAACTTGGCAAAAGCCTATGTGCCTGTGTTCCCAGGGGCAGCCTTTTGAAAATGAGCCCACGCAGTCCATGTCAGCTCAGCCTGCAGAAAAGCCAGCAGTTACAGCTGGAATTGTGGTACAGAATGGACCCTCCTATGTCAGATAATAACTGTAATTATAAATGAACATCAGCATGAATTCATGATGACCGTCCATGTTCAGACACTTGGTTTATCCTGGGAAGACCCTAGAAATGTGATCCAACCCTGAGGATTCAGTAGTAAGTATTGTGAGGACCAACTATGAGGATGAGGGACCACCATGCAGCATTGAGTGTGGGTCAGGAGAAAGGTAATTTCCAAAAAGCTTTGAGACAGGTGTTCCCTTGTGATGCAGCAGGTTAAGGATCTGGCATTGTCACTGCAACAGCTTGGGTTTGATCCCTGGCTCAGGAGCTTCCACATGCCACATAATGACAAAAAAATAAATAAGTAAATAAAAAGAAGATAAATCCCTAGCTTTGAAGAGAGACAGGCTTAGCATGTGGTCCACAACCCAAAGACCCAATGAGGGCAGATAAAAAGATCATTTATCTCTGAAGGACATATTTATGTGGCAGGTATCATTCTAGATGCTAGAGATCTTAGAACTGAAAAGGCTGACATAATTTCTGCCCTCATGAGGCTGACAGTCTAGTCTGGCAGATAACTGATTAAAAAGATAAGTAGAATATATTGTCTGTTATATGGTGCTAAACGCTAAAGAGGACAAACAGAGCAAGGGAGGTGTGGGAATTGTATGGGGTAGGGCTGTAGATTGGGAGGCCACGTGAGGCTGCCTGAGAAGGGACCTTTGAGCGAAGAGCTGGAGGAGGGGAAAGCATGAGTCACTGGGGCCCTGTGGGGAGAGCATTCCATCGGAGCACGGAAGGCCAGTTCACCTGCAGACTCTGAGAGGCAGCCGGGAAGCTGGGCGGCCAGACAGGATGAGAGGTGAACGTGGTCAGGTTGAAACCAGAGAGGTAACAAGGCCAAATCAGGTTGGCCCTGGGCATTTTAAGAACGGGGGTTTGTACTCAGAGACCTGCTCTGCAAGGCTCGCCCTGCAGCTGCACAAGGGAGGCTGCAGGAGGGAAGGGAGGAGGCTTTGAAAAGCATAGCTCTGTGGATAGTAGTTGGAAGCATCACTCGGCCCTCAGCCAGCTCAGACTTGAGGCTGGACCATCCAAATCCAGAGCAAGGGCTGTGCTTCCCCTCCCCTGCCCCCTTCCTGAGCCCAGGATGGATTCCCATCCCACCCAGGAATCCACATAACTGCAGGGAGCAAGAGGAGGGAGCAGAGCTGTCAGGGCCACAGAGGGGGACTGGCTTTATCCTAGGTGCAATGAGAAACCACAGCGGGATTTCAAGTAGGAGAGTAACATGAGATCTGCCTTTTTATAAAACCTCTGCAGCTGCTGCGCAGAGAACACACCAGAGCGAGCACGGGAGTGGTGACAGCAACAGAGCAGAAGGTACTCAGGTGCTGGCAGGTGAGGGTGTGGAAAGGTCGCTGGAACTGAGTGACACTTAGGGTGAAGGTAGCAGTCCTCGGGAAAGGTGGATGTGGAAGAAGGAGGAGGGAACCACCCAGACTGGCTCCCAGGTTTTCATCCGGCCTGATGTTTCTTCCCTGAAGTGGGGGAGCCCCAGACCAACTCAGGTCTAGGAAGACAGTCATGGCTCAGCATGGGATGTGCCGAGTTTGAGATGCCTTGAAACATCCAGGAGATGTCAGGGGCTCCTGGAGATGCAGGTCTGCAGTCAAAGGAGACCCGGGGCTAGAGTTATACGTGAGGTGGGATGACGGGCTTGTGGCCCAAGGCACAGTCCGTGAGGGAGGGAGCAACCAGGAGAGGAGAGCCTGGGTTACACCCTGAGAAGTAACAGCATCTAGTGACCAAGTCGAGGACAGTGATCCAGCAAAGGAGGCCAAGGACAGACTGAGCAGCAGGAGGAGCACCAGGAGAGGGTGGGAACACTCATCAGCAAACACTTGTTCAGAGAGTCCCAAGTGCTAGTGGGGAAACAACGCAATCCCGACCGAGGAACATTCCATGTTTGGTGGGGAGGCAGATATAAATATCAGCAATCAAATACATCTGTAATCACCATGTGAGATGCAAGTTTGAAGGAAAGAATGGCGTGTTATAAGCCACAGGGTAGAGAAGGAGAGTCTGGAGAGAGTGTCTGACATCAGACCTGAAGGATGAGGGCGAGGCAGAGGGTGGCCCAGGTGGAGGGCACACACTACGGGGCAGCTGTA
The DNA here is from genome assembly GCA_004024745.2 of Catagonus wagneri. Taxonomy (NCBI): domain Eukaryota; kingdom Metazoa; phylum Chordata; class Mammalia; order Artiodactyla; family Tayassuidae; genus Catagonus; species Catagonus wagneri. The sequence continues at coordinate 14,808,077 of PVHT020001751.1, forward strand.
GTGTCTCATGCAGGATGTGACCTGCCGGACCAGGGTCATGGCTGTGGAGAAGGAAGGGCCGTCATTTCAGCTGAGAAATCCAGAATCTTTAGCGGTTTGCCAGGCAGGGATGGGAGAAGGGAGGAGTGGGCATGCATTCCAGAAAGAGGGAACAGCAAGTGCAATTTCCAGCAACAGGAAAAAGAGACCATGTTCCACAGCTAGGACTTGGTTAGGCTGGACTGTGCCCTCTAGCATTGACCCTCCAAACAGTAGTAAATAGCAGACATTTACCGTCAGGCACGCCACCAAGTCCTCTCTACACTTACCTGGTTTAGTGTTCACAGCAACCCTAAAGACATGGGTGTTTTTGTTGGCCATATCTTTCCCAGGTGAAGAGTCTTTCTCTTTTTGTGGCCCAAACAGGTCAGGCCCACCCTCACCGCAGGGCCTTTGCACTTGCCCCTGCCCTTCTTGCTGCTGGTCCTTCCCATGGTGCAGATCTCAGCTTTTTATGTTGCTTCCTCTTTAAGACTGTCCCTGAGGAGTTCCTGTCGAGTCTCAGTGGTTCACAAACCCGACTAGAAACCATAAGGTTGAGGGTTCAATCCCTGGCCTCGCTCAGTAGGTTAGGGATCTGCTGTTGCCGTGAGCTACAGTGTAGGTCGCAGAGCGGCTCAGATCCTGCATTGTTGTGGCTGTGGCGTAGGCCGGCAGCTACAGCTCCCATTCGCCCCCTAGCCTGGGAACCTCTATAGGCTGCTGGTGTGGCCCTAAAACAAAGACAAAAAAAAAAAAAGACTGTCTCTGACCTCTGCCCTAAAAACTCAGTCACATTCCCTGCTCTCTTCCAAGATACATATCCCTCCCTGAAATTCTTTCCTAGTGTTCCTTGCTGGTGTGCTGATGATCTGACTCCCTAGAGAGAATATGAGGTCCATGAGAACTGGGCCATGTCTGTTGTGCTTAGTCTCAGCACCCAGCCAAGGAGGACAATCAAGTCGTTGTTGAACTAAGGGATGTAACTTGTCCAATGTCCAAAAGCTAATAAGTAGAGGAGGCAGGCCTTGAATCCAGGTCTCTCTGACTCCTGGACCCCTGCTCTTAAACATAACTATACTAAATTTCCAGGCTCGAAGACAGACAAATACTGTACGATATCACTTATATGTAGAATCTAAAATATGTCACATGAACCGCCACAAGACAGAAACAGACTCACAGGCATAGAGAACAGACTCACGGTTGCCAAGGGGGAGGGAGTGGGACGGACGGGGAGTTTGGGGTTAGTAGATGCAAACTCTTACATTTAGAATGGATAAGAAACAAGGTTCTACTGTATATCACAGGGAAGTATATCCAATCTCTTGTGATAGAACATGCTGGAAGATAATATGGGAAAAAGAATGTGTGTACATAGGTGCAGATATACATACATAACTGGGTCACTTTGATGAACAGCAGAAATTGGCACATTTAAATCAACTACAGTAAAACAAAAAACATTCTAGCCTCGGGTTGGGCCCAAGCTGTGAGAGTGCCATTCCTGGAGGTGCCACAGAGGAGGAGCAGACGGGGCATGTCTGGGGCCTAATTGTTGAAGGAAAATGCTGAGTCTGATGCTGAGGTGGGGAAGGCGGCAGCCCTTCAGAGAGGCCTGCAAGGCATGTACAAGAACAGGCAGTTCAACGAGTAGTAACCTGTCAGGCAGACAGAACGGTCCCTGCTCTCCAGGCAGAGGGGAGCCCAGAAGGGAGTTCCAGGTTCCTGCCTTGAACCCGGGCAGGCTCTGAGGCCTTGGGCCAATGACTCCATCATCGGGCCTTGGTCTTCTTATCTGGACATTAAGGAGGTTGGGATCCAACAACTCTAACGTAGTTTTCAGTTTTTAAATAGTCTGCTCTAATATTTATGTCTTATATACCCTACTATTTGGCATAGCTCTCAGCCAACCTCAGCTGAGGCTCGGTAAATACTTGATGAACAAAGAATGAAGAATGAATGAAAGATTGGATGAGAAGAGTGGAGTATAATTCCCGTCCATAAGGGCTTACAGTCCAGTTGAAAGATAAGATGTTTATATACAGCATGAATTCAATAACTGGTTATTCTCATATGAAGAGGCTTTATACTACCCAGCAGGGAATACTGCCAGAAGAAAAATCTGAACTTCCCTGTGCAGATAATGAACAAATAGGATCCTGGGTAGAAGATGGATTGCCTGCTAGAGCTAAGTGTAAAGGATGAGAGAGAGACGAGTGATCAACATCTTGGAAATAAGTGGAGGGGAGATGGGAAGCAGAGTGAGAATAGTAAGGCCAGGCTCAGAGCAACTGTTAGGCTCCCCTGTGTAAAAGACGGGGCTCAGGTGAGGCTGGGGTGGGGCCGGGGCTTCAGCTCTGTGTCTATAGAGGCAGCCAGGCTGCAAACTCTTGAGAAGACTTAACCTGATGAAACCAGAGTTGAGAGGTCTAGGCCAACATTTGTTTCCAGGAGACTGAAACATGAAGGTCACCTTCAGTTTCTGACCTTAGGAATGCTAAGAAGAAAGGTGGAAGAGCCCAGAGCCAGAGCCTGAAGGCTTGGTTTGGGCTCTCCCATTTACTAGCAAGTTACTTAATCACTCTGTGATTTATCTGTAAAATGGGAACAATAATACTGGCCTCATAGTGCCCTTAGGAAAGCTAGATTTATATATTACATATAAATAGAATAGAGCCTGACACACAGCATGTGCTTGCTATATATTAGCATTAGCTATTCCTCTTTTTGTTATTTCTAACAGGGAAGGAAATCTGAGTAGAAATGCCTGCATTTATTTGAGAACACCGACTTAGATTTGGAGAGAAGAATTAGACCTAAAATAGACTTAAATGTTGGAATTTTGCAATGAGCATCTTTTTTGAAATTTGACATTCAATGCCTCAAAACCAAGTATTTTCTTTCTGTCCATCTGCCTCTTACTTTCTCACTTAAGAGTTAATGCTTTGGTGTCTTCTCTAAAAATCAAATCCCCATAAAAACAGAAATAACCATCCCTGTCTTGGAACTGGGTTTTGTGCCACGCCCTCTGGCTCCCTTTGCTCCGCTTCAGTCTGTGACAGATGGTCCTGCCAAAAATAAGGATCCTCCCTCAGCCCCTGTGAGGGCACTGACCCCAGTTGATCACACAACCCCAAACTCTAAAAGCTAGGAAAACAGCTTGTTTTGAGTGGGGAAGGAAAATAGCAGAAGCCCCATCCAGCACACAAGCCTAGCAAGCAGAATCTGGCCTTTCTTCTCTAGCAGAATGCGCTGACCCAATAGCCTGCCAGGGATCGTAGGACAAACAATGTCAGGGTCCAGGCCACACAGTGAAATAGTGTCACTGTGCCCAGCTGAGTCTGCGCAAGGTAGAGGTGAAGGCAATGACGTGGCTTGTACTTCTGACACACCACAGCCTGTGCATGGCCAAAGTAGTGTCACCAACCAAGATGAGGGAAAACTTGGTGGAGGCAGCAAAGACTGTACCTCGACAAAATGTCCCCTTCCTTTTCTTATTGAAAACTTAAAAATGATCATGCAAACACAACTGAGAGTCGGACTACATCCCTTAGCAAAGGTCCTTAATATCTTGAGCTTTAAATACCTGCCGCTGTGTGGGCTGCATTATAACAGCCATATTATAGCATGAGCATTTTCCTGTATCACACCTGGCCTTTTTGAGAAAGTGGGTGGCAGCGGGGCGGGGAGGCATAAGAGGAAGGAATAAAAGAAAAGAACGGGAAATCAAATGATGAGGCAGAAAGGCGCTTTGTGACCGCAATAAATGCCTGAAAAAGAAAACCTTGAAGCAATTAGAAGATACCATTTCCCTGAGCTTTGCTGAATGTGGCTCATGCAACACCTTTAGAGGGATCAGTTGTACTTGGCGCATCGCACTGCATGGACTCCATAGCAACGGTCGTGTCTTTTGTGTCCTTCAGAAAATGTGCCAAATTGCCCATTTAAAATACTGACAAAAGAATGTCCTCTCTTGCAAAGGCCCTTGATTAAGGGCTCCTCTCAAGTCAGTGGACCACTTTCCAGCAAAATGTCCTGATGACCGCAGGCAGGGATGGCCCACAGCGCTGGGATTTCAGGTCTGTTGTGAGATGCATGGTGAGCCTGTCCCACACAAAAGGCACGATTTGCCCCCCATGTGACTGGCTCCACAGCAGAGCCAGGGCCCACAATTCAGAGCCTTCCCCTGCTCTTCATACCCCTCCACTATGTTCCCAGCAACCCCCTCCTGCAAGATGCCCACCCAAGATCGCCCCCGGCAAGGCCAGGGAACCCAGGGCCTCTGACCCCAGCTACAACTGAATTGTATGGTTCTCACTGAGATTTTTTTTTAATGGTTGTCTGAAATCCAGCAAATATTTCTTTGTTCACTGCATTTTCTAACAGGTTAAGTGTCTTTCATACACTTCTGCTTCCTTGGGATGATCTGTGCAGAGTCCTTTGAATATGGCCGAGCAAAAACCACTCTGAATACCTACTACTCCTTCAGCATAAAGGAAAGATGCTAAGAGCTCCAGATGTATGTTTTAAGGAGCAATTGCCTTTGATGGCAGTGCAGAATATTCCAGCACAATTTGTGGTGTGATGTAATACGACGTCTTCATTGCTAAATAGGCTTTTGAAGAGCCAATCGGTGGTAGAGAGAGGCTTTCAGGGTTGGATAGGGGGTTAATCTATATGACCTTGAAGGTGTCTTCTGGAGTTCTGTGATTCTCTGGGGAAGGTTATATTGGAATCCATTGGGGCTGGTAGAAAGTTGGAGGGTGGAGTTCAGATTTGGTTTTAAATCTGGAAGGAGGATGATTGTGCTGAATGCCGGAAGACTGACAACTGGAGAATGGGGATTGGCCAGGCTGATGGGGCTTGGGAGAATGGGCAGTCACTTAGCCAGAACCTATAAGAAGGGGCTTGGGACTGGCAAGGTAATTAGAAAAAGCAATGAATCCTAAGCTTTCTTGGTTACAGAGGTTGAGAGAAACTGAAGTTTTGCACTAAAACCTGCCTCTGGCTCTTCTATCTCTATTGAGCAATATCTCCAGGAGGCTTTTGTCAAAATGAGCAAATGGTCCCTGGAGGGGATCGTATTAATTGATAACTTTGCACAGTATGAGGCAACTGTATCTTACACAGTGTTAAGCAATCACTTTCACTCTCAGTGTCCCTAGGTGCTCAATGAGTTCTAGCAGGTTTTTTATGGATTTTCTACATCAATAATCATGTCACCTGCAAATAAAGACAAATTTAATTCATCCTTTCCAATTTGTTTGCCTTTATTTCTCTTTCTTTGCTTTACTGCGCTGGCTAGGACCTCCAATACACTGTAAAATGAAAGTGATGAGAATAGATATCGTTGTCTTGTTCCTAATCTTAGGGGGAAAGCGTTTAGTCTTTCATCATTAGGGATGATGTTAGCTACAAGTTTTTTCATAGATACCCTTTTTTAGATTGAGGAAATTTCCTTATATTCCTTGTTTGATGAAAATTTTTGTTAAGAATGGGCACCGAATTGTATCAAATTTCTTTTCTGCATCCGTCAAGATGATCATATGATTTTTTTCTTGCTTAAATTGTTTATGCTGCATTGCATTGACTAAATGATTCAAATTTTAAACTGTATTATAGCAGGCAGTTAAAATCCTTACTGTTCAGTTTAATCCTTTTAGAGCTTGTTTTTAAGCTCTGTTATCATAGATCCACAGAGGTCTTGACTGTTGGGCTAATTTAGCCTCACTACTAAGACAAGACTTTCGAAGGATTCTAGCCAATATCTCTCTATCCTTTGAGATCTCTCTGCTTTGACTGGTGGGAATGAGGACCCTTCCCTATGCAAGCTCTGAAAGTTGTAGAGTGGATGGCTTTCTATTCATTCTTTTCTCTGCCTTGTAGAGTTTCACCCTGCACAGACTATTACTGCACCAAAGACTCAAGGAAACACCCCTGAGGTTCTCCAGAGCTCTTTCTACACAACCACCTCCTTTCTGGTATTCTATCTCATGAATCCTAGCCACCTCTATCCCCCCAAACTCTTGTTTTTGTCTCCTCACCTCGCTGAAATTGCTGGGTTTTGTGTGGGTCATCCCTCCCTGTATGGCTGCCTGAGAACTACCTGCCAACAGTGAGCCGAGGCAATCATGTTATACCTGTGGTTTGCTTCCTTTCTCCCAGGGGTCAGAATGCTGTACTTCCTGTAGTCCAGTGCTGAGATGATCACTGCATAGATCTTGACTGTTCCTAGCTATGTGTGGTTGGACTATAGTTCCTATAGTGATTCCTCTCCGTGAGCAGAGACAGAGATTTCACCCATTACCTTTTTTTTTTTTTAAGATTTTTATTTTTTCTACTATAGTTGATTTATAATGTTCTATCAATTTCTGCTGTACAGCAAAGTGACTTAGTCATACATACATATATATATATATATATATACATATATATATATATACACACACACACACATTCTTTTTCTCACATTATCGTCCATCATGTTCCATCACAAATGACTAGACATAGTTTTCTGTGCTATTCAGCAGGATCTCATTGCTTATCCACTCCAAATGTGATAGCTTGCATCTACTCTTCCCAAACTCCCAGTCCATCCCACTCTCTCCCCCTCCCCCTCGGCAACCACGTCTGTTCTCCAAGTCCATGAGTTTGTTTTTTTTCTGTACATAGGTTCATTTGTGCCATAGATTCCAGATATAAGGGATATCATATGGTATTTGTCTTTCTCTTTTGGTCTTATTTCACTTAGTGTGAGAGTCTCTAGTTCCATCCACTTTGCTGCAAATGGCATTATTTTGTTCTTTTTTTATGGCTGAGTATATTCCATTGTGTATATGTAATATGTCTTCTGAATCCATTCATCCACTGAAGGACATTTAGATTGGTTTCATGTCTTGACTAATGTGAATAGCGCTGCAATGAACATTGGGCTGTATGTATCTTTTTCAATGAAAGTTTTGTCCAGATGTATGCCCAGGAGTGTCACCCATTACCCTTTGTTCACACTGTCACCACCCTTTGTAATGCCTGTCCTAAAGCCACTTTACCTGTGTTGCTGTTTTGATTAAAAACATCTTGCATTGGGATATCACAGAAAAAGGCTTTGTAGATGGGATCAAGATTTTTGCTGCTCAGTTGTAACCACAGTAGGGCTTAGTCCAAACTTCTAAAAAATAAGAGCAAGGATAACTGATCAGCCTAACACTCCAGCATGTTGAGAGAAATACACCGAATAATGCAGATGCCAGCACCTGCTGTTATAGTGCCAAACCAACCCCTCTGAGTGCTCAGTCCTTCATGCCCTGGGGGGAGGGCATGGAGTGGGGGTGCGTGGGTGGGTGGGCAGACTTCTGATTAGGCTTTGCCCTCTTTCTGCTCTTGTTGTGAGTGTCCCTCTTAGGTTCCCTCCTCTCTCCAGTCTCTTGGCCCAGACGTATGTCTCTGAAAAACTCCAACATAGCCCCTGGAAAATACTGTTCTTTTATGAATTTATACCATGCCTCTGTCCTAAAATGATCATAAAGTATTAGAAATTTTGTTTCTGAAGCTACTTCACCTTAAGAATACAAAGTACAATATTACAAAGAAGTGTACCAGAATGTCCTGTACAACGGGCTAATAAATCTTTTTTTTTTTTTCCCCTCAGGGCCACCTGGAGTCACAGGAACTCCTGGGGAAAAGGGAGACCCTGGTGAGCTGGGCTTAACTGGAAACGAGGGCCCAGTAGGGCAGAAGGGGGACAAGGGGGACAAGGGAGACGTGTCCAATGATGTGCTCCCTGCAGGTAAGGGGCTGGTGCTCAGGCTCTCTCCCAGGGCAGATGGGCCTAGAAATTGGCCTGGTTTCTAGCACAAAGGCTGTTCTCTCCTTATCTGCCTTTTGTGTCCATTTGTTTAACAGCATGTTTTAGAGCTGTGTGCTTTCAACAAGGAGACACCTGTGTGTGTAACCCCAGCACTGGCGAGACCACACCTGAGATCTAAGCATGATAAATAGTTGAGACAATGCAGGTCTAAATGTCATGGATGGATGACATGGATGGAAATAGAATGAAGGGAGCTTCCTTTTTGCAAATATCTATGAAATCCAACACAATCCAGAACACTAGTAAGCAATCTATCTGATATACCTCAGAGGACAATAGACAGAAAGCACAGGCATTTTCTTCAGAGTTGAGGTTGGGTCATCCTTAGGCCCCTATCCTAAGACTTTTTTTTTTTTTTTTTTTTGTCTTTTTAGGGCCTATCTGCAGCATATGGAAGTACCCAGGCTAGGAGTCAAATCAGAGCTACAGCTTCTGGCCACAGCCACAGCAACACAGGATCCAAGCTGCATCTGTGACCTACACCACAGCTCACAGCAGTGCTGGATCCTTAACCCACTGAGCGAGGCCAGGGATTCGAACCCGCTTCCTCATGGATACCAGTTGGGTTCTTAACCTGCTGAGCCATGCTGGGAACTCCTTTCTTTTTTTTTTTTTAAGACCTTGGACATAGAATTGAGGCAGACATCGTTGCTGATCTTTTTCTGGTTTCCAGCCGAGGTTCAAAGCAGTTAATTGGTGTTTATGGGAAAAGAGATGAAGGCACAGGAAGCCTCAGAAAGACAATTACACGGTGGAAAGAGTAAGTGACAGCTGATGGTCATGGAGGAGGAAGAGGCGGAAGAATTTGAAAAGCACAGTACTTTAGAGACCATTCATACCATAAAAACGTAACTATCCTATTAACGCATTCAGTAAGCCATGTTCTGAATATCAGAGAATACCATTCATGAATTAGGGATTTTGCTAGTAGCTGGAAATAGGAATATGCAAATGAGTAAGACATGATATCTGTCCTTAAAAAACTAGGATGACAGATGTTCAGAACAATGATTCTGAATTAGTCACCTATCCATCCATTCAAAATTTATTGAGCACCTAGCATTTGCCAGGCACTGTACTAAGACCAAAGCATCAAGGAAAGATCAAACTAGGTTAGCATGCTTTGTTTCACAAACAGGGAAGTTACTATGCAAAATATAAAAACTTAAGTATTTTGACAAATCATATATATTTGAATGTACTTTGAAAATATAAGATCATGTTACATACTTAGTTTATAGGGGAATACACATCCAGAATACTGCACTCTCCTATACCACCAAACAAGTGAGGATGACCACAAACCATCCAGAAAAGTGTGCCCCAATTCCAGAGTCCAGGCAGAGCTGAGGGTGTGTCCCTGACCAGAGAGCGGAGAGAAGGAATAGGAGGATTGGCTCATGTCTGCCCTGCCTACAGATCCCTGCCCAGTGGTCTTAGACCCACCTCTAGCCTGCATGAGCCCTGCTTGCCCACTCTAAAGACACTGAAAAGGTTAATAGGGTAGAGATGAGAAGAGGCAGCTAAAGAGATCTCAGATCACCAGTCAGCCCAGGGAAGGAAAATAGAACCCAAAGGGTTGAATATCCCAGCCTAGCACCATCCTTACCAAAGTTCCAGAACCAGTAGCCCCTACAAACAGCTGTATGCACGCCGGCCACCTAAAGCTAGAAGTGTGTATGGACTCCACCTGCTGATGTGTAGGGAATCCAGCTGTCAAAGCACTCACTCCAGGGACCTCATTGGATTCTCACAGGGCAGGACAGGGAGTATGAGACTCAATCTGGAAATGAAAAAACAGTCTCAGAGGGTTAAGCTGCCTGCCCAAGGTCACACAGCTCGACAGGGGCTCCTGATCTCTTCTACCACATAGAGCAGTGGTTCCCAAAACTGGAAGCATCTTAGGAGGCTTGAAAAAGTATAGATGACACTTCCTCGTCATTTTAATCTCATTGATCTGGGCTGGGGCCCAGGCATTACAGCTGTATTGGAGCTCCTTGGGTCTTTTTAATAAGCAGTCAGAGTTGAGATCTACCAACATCAGCCAGTGAAAAGAGGGTGAGCTTCAGAGTGAGATGCACCTGAGGGTAAGTTCCAGCTCTATTCCAGTTGTGACCTGAGCGAAGTACTCACTGCCCCCGAGAGGCTGGTCACTGAGGGGCTACTGATACTATCTCACAGAGTGACTGGGAAGGAAGGGGAGGAGATGTTTATAGCTGGACCTCTGCACCTTCCGTGGTGCTCCCCTGACTCTGTGTGAGTAGGTGCTGGAGGACAGTTATGTCTGGGAAGGGGGACTCAGCCAGCCTCCCTGGAGCTGCTCCTTTTCTCTTGTGTGAAACTCCTCTCCACTTGTGGCTCTTTAATTACCCACCCTCTTTCCCTCTCTCTTTCTCCAGGTGCCAAAGGTGACCAAGGCCCACCTGGCCCACCAGGCCCACCTGGGCCCCCGGGCCCTCCAGGTCCCCCAGGGCCCCCCGGAAGCAGAAGATCCAAAGGCCCTCGGCAGCCCAACATGTTCAACGGCCAGTGCCCAGGTCACCCACCCCTGCCCCAGGGAACCACCTCTTCAGTTAATGATCCCAGGCTCTTGGGCTTCATCTAGGCTTCGTGACCAGACTTTCAAATAGAGGGAGATTTTGCCCAAAGCAAATGTTCTCCCCTTGCAACAGGCTCCTGGGAGGCCAGAGCAGACTGCCTGGGAATAAGGACTGGGAGCAGGTTTAGAAGTGGACCTCCCACCCTCTTCCCTCTTCCTTCTCCCTTCACTTATCACCAGACTGTTCCTCCTCCTTGCAAGATCCACATCCCTGGAGTGGGAAGGGCTTAACTGATGCTGGGGAGATGGAGACGACAAAGAACCTCATTGGCTAACTCCCCAGTACCACTGCCAAAACACCACAGTACCACCACCAGCACCGCTAAGCTTTGACTGCTGACCATGGTCCAGGCACAGGGCTAAGTGCCAAGTTGATTAAATTCTATGAGATAGGAGTCACATTCTCACCAATTCATAGCCTGCCCACCATCACTCAGTAAGTGGCAGAGCTAAGACAATCTCAGGTCTACCTGCCTGTAAAGCTCCTGCTTAGAGCACCTTCCTTTTAGACACAGAAATTCACACTTTGAGACTAAACCAACCAAAGGCAAAGGACACTTGATCACTGGCTTGCCTGGACAGCTCATTCTTTGGTCAGGGATGGCCACAGGGTTGAGAGCTAGGGAGAAATCAAGGGCCACATTAATGGGAAATCCTTATAATATGGTGGCCAGGATATTTTCACAGTGTATATTCACAGGATGTATTCACAGTGGTGGCCAGGATATATTCACCTATCATTCACCCTGAGAAGGCACAACTTGATACCTCCCTTCCTGACAAACAGAGGAGGGTTCTAACTGGAGTTTCTTTCTCACTTGCTGTGGCTTTCACTGTCACTTTCCTATACAGTCTTCAGATCTGCTTGGTGCACTGTTCTTTCTGGAAGACACTTGGTGGGTATACACTTAGCTGTCAGAGTACGTGAGTCTCAGTCTTCAAAGATGTCACCTCCAGCCCACTGCCCCCAGTAAACAGAGTCTCTCTATAATCCTGCCCAGCAGTCAGCAGGCTATCCAATCAACTTCTCCACCTGGGTTCAGTCACACCCCTTCATTAGCATCAGTCCCATCCCCATCATTAGCATCAGCCCCACCCCCATGAGCGTTGGTGCTTTGTTTAGTTTCCCTTGGAATGTGAACTGAGCAGGAACCTTCCTCTGAAAGGAGAGGTGGTCTTACCCTGCTTTGGTGGAATTCCAATTTTCTAGAGGCTCTGTGGGCCAGTGAGGGGGGTGCTCACTCTGCCTGGCTGGCTGCTGAGAGGCTGACTGGCAGGGGTTGGGCTTCAGAGTTGTGAAAACTGCCTTATAGGAGAGGCCATTATCTTCCACTCCACTGGGAGGGTCTCTCTGTTCCTCTCTTGTGAGAAGCCCAAGTCCCTAAGCAGAAACTGTGGGTGAAACTCAAAGCATCAGGGTTGCATGTGGGGGAATCTAACAGAGCCTGAGACTTCTCTTATCTTTCGGGTGACAGAGGACTTCAGAGAGACACAGGCTCATCCAGCTAAAGGAAGGTCAGAGACCCTGATCTTATTTTACGGATAAAGAAACCTCTCTAGTTGACTCTCTGAGTTTCCCTAGTGACAGTGGAGTTGCTCCTTTCTATCTAGCAACCACAAGGTGATTTGAAACATTCAGAATTTGCCTAGGGAAGTAAGCCTGGCCTTTCCCAGAAAACTGGATTTCCCAGGAGCTGTCCCCAGGCTGGGGGTCCTTACCCCCAGCCTATCCACTCCTTCCGGTCTTATCATTGGCCATATTCCTCCTGGCCTCCTGGCCTACTTCCGCCACCCTATGGCCACCTCTCCACCAAAGGTCAGAATTAAGCCCGTTTGCTAAGGGGAACAATGACAAGCCAAGGAGGATGAATTCCAGCTCAGATGTAACCTCAAACCCACTGTGATCCAGGCAGCCCTTAAGGACCTGTGTCCCCAGACCTTCAAGCAGAGACAGGTGGGACATAAAGGGGAGGGGGACTCAAGCCTCTCTGGGCTGAGCTGCCTTCCTCCTGTGTGATTCTGCTCCCTGGCTGTCCAGGAAAACAAGGTCAAGTGGGCCACTACATCAGGAGGCTGTGTCCGCACTTCTCCCCATTAGCTTCCCTGAAAGTGAAAATCCCTCCAGAAAAATGCAAACCGTGACAGTGATCCCACCCACCCAGAGGAACCAGGAAGGCGTCAGCCCCGAGTTTCTAGGGGCTTGGACGGCTGACTCGGGCACCTTTGACTGACATCCTCTTGGGACTGTATTATCTTAGTAATACGCTGATTGAGAACTCACCAAACAGGAGGAGATATTGGAAGTGTCCATGTCTTGCTGCTTAACAGCAAGCAAGCAAAAACCTGGTGGGCCTCTTGTAAGGGATACTTATGAGACTCATGGGACTGGAGTCTGAAATGAGGTAGGGCAAAGCACCAGTTGTAAGGTTATGCAAATCTCACTTTGCCAACAGCCTTTGCTCTGATTATGTTGTTGTTTTAGGTGAGACGTGTGCTATACCAAATGATGATACCTTGGTTGGAAAAGCTGATGAGAAAGTCAGTGAACACCATTCCCCGCAGGCCGGTACAGAAACAAAGCATCCTGTTCTAAAATTCAGAAATCAGATGCCTTAAAGTCATAATTGGTGGGTAACTTTCCTTTCTCTTCTTCTGATAGAATCCATGATCGCATCTATTGGAAATCCAACGCAAGTGTTAAAAGTTAAAGAGACGTTTGGGACTTGGATAAGAGAGTCTGCTAACAAGAGTGATGAACGGATCTGGGTGACTGAACACTTTTCAGGTGCTTTCACTTGGTGGACGATCCATATCTGTGTTTTATCTTTCATCTCTTGACTCCCTTCAGGCCTATCCTATTTCTGTGTCTGCTAACTGCTGTTATCAGAATTGTTCTTTGCCTTAGAAAGCTCAAATGGGTGAGCAGAATGCTTTTCTCATTTGAGCACACTGCTTTCCAGTTCAGGTCACAGGGACATGACTGAAGACACTCCTAGTGTAGCCCATACAGTTTCTGGCAAAATCTCCAGAAGGAAACAAAGAACATTATGACTGATGGCCTTATAAACCCCAAAACCATAATATGGAAGAAATGTCAGAGGCGAATTCTTTTGCAATTTTTTTGCCATCTTTCTTTAAGGAGAGCACGTTAGGCCACGTTTCTCAGATATCTGTGGGCGGAGAGCCCAGGAGAGGGTGCAGTGCCATCTTGCAGGTCTGCTGCATCTGAGCCTGACCTCAGTCACACGTCTCCAAAGGGATGTGGTCAGGAGTTGCCAGTGGTGTGAGCAGTGGCCCCATTCCAGAAGAGGCCATCCATACCCGCTGCTCAGAGCTGTAGTTGAGTTACGCGGCTTCATCTCATCAAGGCTCACTTGTCAGCCGGTTGTAATGCCCAGATGACCAACTCAGAAGGATTCTGCGGCTCAAAAGGCAAGAGGAAGGCAGCGAGTTAGCCTGGCTGCCGTGGAGTGCGGGAGGTGACCACACAAGAGCCAGGGCTTTGCTTTTCCTGATGGAGGCCTGTGTTAGTCTGATAGAAAATTTTGTACAGCTTTATGGGAGGGGGCGATACCATTTTCCTGGGAGGAGCAAAGCCAGCCCTGGCTACTACATTTGAAAGATGGTTTAGGTTCCTATTTTTGTTTTTTTGTCTTTTGTCCTTTTACGGCCGTACCGACAACATATGGAGGTTCCTACGCTAGGGGTCTATTTGGAGCTATAGCCGCTGGCCTACACCACGGCCACGGCAACGCCAGATCCTTAACCCACTGAGCAAGGCCAAGGCTTGAACCTGCAACCTCATGGTTCCTAGTGGGATTTGTTTTCACTGCGCCACGACAGGAACTCCTGAAAGATGGATTATGAATTCATAGAAGAGACTCGGCCGTTGAGTTTCGGAGCCTGAGACTCTTGAAACTGAACAAGGACCCTTACAGGACATCTCATTCTCACCTTTTTCACCTTTTAACTTCCTCCCCGACTCACCCCCAAGCTGTGACTGCCTTTCCCTGGCTTCCCTCCTACAGGCATCAGGGTGAAGGAATTCAAAGACCAGCCCTCCCTGCTGAATGGCAGTTACACACTCATCCACCTCCCGTATTACTTCCACGGCTGTGGGCACACCGTTCACAACAACTCTCTCTACTACCACAAAGGAGGCTCCAACACCATAGTGAGGTGAGTCCCTTGGGACCCCACAGCCCCTTCTCACACAGCCCAGACGGCACCTATTTAGCTCTACTCCAGCTATGTAGGGAAGGGACTGTGGGCCCTTTGTCTTTATGTCCCCAGGGCCTGGCACACAGCTACAGGTCAGGCAGGGTTTGCTGACTGAGTGAACCACATGACATGACAAGTGAGCCCCGTATCTGTATTTATTGTGGGTCTAGACATCAAGAGTGAGGTCGGAGCCAGAGAAAAAGAGACCTGGAGTGATAAGGGCTGCAGCTTTTTCAGTCTTTGGGAAAGGAAGCGGTGAAACCCAGAGCTCCCTCTGGCTGGAAGGTCTCACATCCCAAAATCAGATTTGTTCTGAAAAACTTGAGGTGTGAAGCCTTTCCATCACAGCTGAGATCACTGAAGACAAGGGACTGCAATGCAAAGTCAGGGTGTCTGCCTTCAGATCACTCTGTCATCCTGATGAGGCCCTCACCAGGCTGGCTCCCCTGGAGGGGGGAAGTGGCCACCCTCGTAGTTGGTGCCCAGGGCAGCAGCCAAAGCTTCCTGACTCCGCACAGGGACTACTGAAGGTTGTCTGCATGGCTCAAAAAGAAATCAGATTCTGGGCTTTAGAGACAGAAGTGGGTCAAGCAAGTGAACTCCGTGAGGTTCTAACTCTTCTGCCTACTTACTCCTGGCCTCAAATGAGAGACACCACCTCTGCTGATCTTCATGTCCTCATTGAAAATGTGAGGATGAATATAGAACTACCATATGATCCAGCAATCCCACTCCTGGGCATACATCCAGACAAAACTACAGTTCAAAACATACATGCATCTGTATGTTCACAGCAGCACTATTCACAATAGCCAAGACATGGAAACAACTGAAATGTCCATCAGCAGATGAATGGATTAAGATATGGTACATATATACAATGTGGAATAGTACTCAGGCATAAAAAAGAACGAAATAATGCCATTTGTAGCAACATGGATGGAACTAGAAACCCTCATACTAGGTGAAATAAGGCAGAAAGAGAAAGACAAGTATGATGTCACTTATATGTGGAATCTAAAATACGGCACTAATGAACCTATCTTACAAAACAGAAAAATACTCACAGACACAGAGAACAGACTTGTGGTTGCCAAGGAGAGCGGAGCAGGGAGTGGGATGGACTGGGAGCTTGGGGTTAGTAGATGCAAACTATTACATTTGGAATGGATAAGCAATGGGATCCTGCTGTAGAGCACAGGGAACTGTATCCAATCTCTTGATATAAGAAAGGGAATATATATATATAAAACCGGGTCACCTTACTATACAACAGAAATTGGCACAAAAATGTAAATCAACTACAATTTAAAAAATGAAAAAAATGCAAAGATGGGGAGTTCCCTGATGGCTTAGCAGATTGGGGATCCAGTGTTATCACTGGTGTCACTCTGGTTACTGCTGTGGCTGGCCCAGGAACTTCAAATGCCACTCATGGCCCCAAAAAAAGCATGCTAAGATGAACAAGAGCCTCCGCAGTCGTCCAGGTGAACCCCCATCTAAAGAAACACTTCCAGTGGTACAAAGGCCATGGTCCTCATCACTCCAAACTAGGGACAGAGATCTTGAGGGAGGACTGGGTCCCTTCTCTCTCTCGCTCCATGAGGTCCAGCTTCAGCAACCTTGTTGGCATTGCTGTGCTAGGTTTGGATGGGGTCAGGCTTCCTAGTACATCGTGCAGTTAAACCAGCCACATCAGACACGCGGGTCAGCCGTGGCTGGAGGCGTCCCCTCCTATGCCCCTCACCCCTCCAGGCTCCCCCAGCACCTCCGCGCCTCCCAGCCACCCCATCTCCCCATCTGGGCAGAAAGAGACAACAGGCCTGCCTCCTATTCAGAAGCCCTCTCTCCCCAAAAACATTCCTTCCTGTGACATTTCTTCTCACTCAATCCCATGTATGCTATTCCCACCTGCTATGTCTATATAGAACTGCTGTTAACACGAGTGGTGGGAGGGGAATGTGGGGTGAATGAAACCCCAAATGAAACTTGGCCACCTTAAGAGAGTGTCTTCTAATGACACTAAGTTTGCGTGAGGCACTGGTTGGGAGACTTTATCCCAGAGCCCTGCTCCAGTGCCAGGCCACAGGCTGGAAGGAGAAGGAGAGAATTAGATCCTTTTTTGCTGGGAGAGATAAGTCTCATCAAGGAAGGCAGCTTTAGGTACCAGTACAGGACCCAGTGGCAGTGCTAACTCGTGGGCATTCAGAAGGAGGAGAACCTCAGAGCCGAGATGGGCGAGCAGAGCCCTCTGAAGCCCTCACTCTTGTCTGGCTTCTTTTCAAACTTACTTCATGGCTTCTAAATTGGCTTCAAGCTCGTTGGTACCTGCAGCCTCACATCCTTCAGGATTCTGCTGCTGCCCAACGGCGCCCTCTAGTGTTTCCTTTTAGCCTAAAGTTCCGGAGTTTTCATTCCTGCAGTTGATGTGATAGAATCCACTTTTGATACGATCTTGATGTGGAGTCTCCCAGATTAGACAGCCCCTGGGAGCTGAGGATCATGGGATTCCACACTGTCACTTCATTGATCCAGTCACTTACCAGACAAGAAAAGTGACTTCACAGCTGTGACTTCGCTGCTTTGCTCCTCAGCTGCTGACCTCCTTCACTGAGACTGCTGCGAAATCTTTGTCTTAAAACTCCAGCAAGGAGTAGAGGAAGAATCCCCCCAAACTTGGACATCAAAAGCCTGACTTTAAACTCCAGCTATGCTGCTTCTTCGTATACCCGGGCCAGTTGCTTCTCTTTTTCTCATTAGTAAAATGAAAGGACTGGACTAGATCATCATTTATGGCCCCTGGCAGTTCTGAAAGGGCATTTCAGGAGGTCAGCAAACACCTGAGGATCCAAGAGATTAAGGAATTTTACCGGGGTCACATGGCTAGTAGGTGGACACTTCGATATAGTCGCCTGCTCCTCACAGCTGCTGTTTATAGCTGCTTATGTGCTGCTGACATCCCTGCTGCTCACAGCACTGTATGTAGACGGATCAGTAGAATGAGCATGACCTGGGAAATTGCGAGAAACGCAGAATCCCAGGCCCCACCCCACTTAATAGAGGAGCCTAAAAAACCTCCCTTGTCTACAAAAATGGTGACTTGTATCTACTTTTTTACACATTTCAGATTTGAATTTGGCAAAGAAACATCCCAGACTCTGAAGCTTGAAAATGCCTTGTATTTTGATCGAAAATACCTCTTTGCAAATTCCAAGACGTACTTCAATTTAGCTGTGGATGAAAAGGGCCTTTGGATTATCTACGCTTCCAGTGTGGATGGTTCGAGCATCCTTGTGGCACAGCTGGATGAGAGGACTTTCTCTGTGGTGCAGCACATCAACACCACATACCCCAAATCCAAGGCCGGCAACGCCTTCATTGCCCGAGGGATCCTCTATGTCACAGACACCAAAGATATGAGAATAACCTTTGCCTTTGATTTGTTAGCAGGGAAACAGATCAATGCAAACTTCGATTTAAGAACTTCCCAGTCTGTTCTTGCCATGTTATCGTACAATATGAGAGACCAGAGTCTATATTCATGGGAAGATGGCCATTTAATGCTTTATCCTGTACAGTTTCTGTCAGCTGTGTTAAACCAGTGAGGGGATGCCCTCTGTTCCCCTCAGTAAATGTCAGATGTTCTCCAGGACCACGAGTATCCCAACAGAAAACTTATCTTTAAGGGTAGTCAGGTACTTGGATGTCATAAACTCGTGACATTGGCATTTATATGGTTGGTGACTCCCCTGCCCTTTAATTTAGATTCTGCAGAGGAAAACAACAGATTGGAAATCACGATGGCTGAGATGTGTTGATTTGTCCACAAACTAGCTGGGCAAGTTCGCTCTCCCACTTTAGGTCTTATTGTCCCCACTGGTACTATGAAAGGCTGGCTAAGATGATTGGTAAGATTTCCTCCGCCTGTAGGGAATTCTGTGATTCTTAGCTTTTGCTGCTCTCACAACTTTTCTATATTTTTTTTGAGGGGGGTGGTTTTTTTGGCTTTTAGCCACATGCTGAGCAAATTTACCTCTGAGTTGCCCAGCCTGAATGCCTGAGCAATGAATTCCTTAGTGCTGACTCGTGTTTGGTGCCTTGGGAGCTGCACTGACCCTTTCAGGCTGCTGAAGTACTTTATTACCCCCGAGTTCTTGCCTTTCTCTGCCTCTGCACCTCGTGCCACCACAGCACGAGAATGGCCGTCATCCTCAGCTCCTGGTTACCACTCTGAGATTAGCAAAAGCCAGGTATGTATTTCCTAATGACACAGAAACAGTCCCTTCCAGATTCCTGTCAATTTCTGATCAGGCTGATTTCTAGCCGTGGGTCGTAAACGCTGACTCCTCAGGTCTTGTAGGCTTATTCTGTCACAGCTGTGGATCTGCTATCAGAGTACTGAAGACTGTGTGAGGGGGCCTTAACCTGGCGAGGGCCTCAGAAAGCACTTTGCAGTTGTCAGAAAAGAGGCACCATTTTTTGGTTATTGTCTAGAACAGGGACGAGCAAACTGTGGCCCTTGGGCCAAAGCCAGTCCATTGCCTGTTTTTATGAATAAAGTTTTATCCAACACAGTCACAGGCATTTGGTTATATATTATAGTCTGTGATTACCTTTGCTGTACACTGGCAGAGTTGAGTCACTGCAAGAAAGTTGAGTAGTGGCCCCAAAAGTTTAAAACGTTTACTCTCTGGCCCCTTACAGTAAAAGTTTGCCAACCCCTGATCTAGAACATAAGTGAGTCTGAGAAGTCCCCTGGTGGCTCAGTCAGTTAAGGATCTGGCATTATCCCTGCTGCAGCTCAAGTCACTGCTTTGGCAAGGGTTCTACCCCTGGCCCAGGAACTTCTGCATGCCACAGGCATGGCCTTAACAAAATAAAATAAGAGTAAGTCTGATTTTTGGAAGGGCTTATTCACCAGAACCTGTTATATTTTGTTTTGTTCCAGTCTAAGAAGTAGTCATTTAAATGGTTTGAGTTTTTGGTAGAGGCGAAGGATAACAACAGCATAAGGTTAAGTGACCCTCCCAAAAAGCAGTTAATAAACTGTTGTTGCTCTAATATAGTTTTAAAGAATGTGATCTGGCCCTTTGGATGCCAGGTGAAAAATCTAGTTTAATTTGCTCCGTTTTACTTTTTTAATGCAACTTTCTTTTAAATGATTTTTATTTCTTTCATTAAAGCTGGTTTACAGTGTTCTGTCAATTTTCTACTAATCTCCATTTTAAATGCCATTCAATATGCATATTTTCTGCCAACTCAGTTCTGCAAACCTTCTTCAGTCCAGCACTGAGGTCCAGGCAGGGCCAGTGAAAACAGAGAGGAATCTAGAGTCCTGCAACCAGGAAAGGAACCTGGGGAATATCTTATGTAAACATTTTTCAGCAGTTGGTCCTCACCAAGTACGTGTATGTGTTGGTGAGAACTTCTGAAACTTTCACTGGCGCCAAATCGATTCTCAGTGGCCTTGAGTCCCGGCTTTATACCTGATGAATAGAAGCATTTTAAAACTTAGGGGATGTACAGATTTAAGTGTTTAATTCTTCCCACTCCCTGAATAAACCTAGGCAGCTATTAGGGGATTTGTTGTTGTCGTGTTCTCAAAATAATGGGTATTTGAAACTTTCTCCCCCACTTATTAATTAGACTGTGTCGGTCATCACAGCTTTTTAAAAATACTTTTCAGGTTCATGTCTTATAACACAGTAAAATAGAGTCTCATGTTCAAATCAGTGTGTCTAATGAAAGTCTTCTTTTAAAATATTTAAAAATATGTGTTGCTGAATTCAGGGAACCAGAATATGAAAATAATCTCATAGTGATAGTTGTAATAGTGGTATATACAATACTAATTGTATATATGGTAGCAACCAAAATTCTTGAAGAACCAGAAGTCATTTTCCTCCTGCACAAACCACACTTTGGCTGTGACTGTCTGATGACAAAGTATCTGAAGGAGAAGGTTATGATAGGGCTTTTCAGTTTTCTTCCAGCTGCTGTGACCTGGTGTATCACATCACTAAAAGCCATATTTCCAACCTGTAACCACAGATTCTAAACAATTCTGAGCAATGAATTGTGGTGAATGTCTCTTTTTGGTTGTAATTTATTTAACTTCAGTCAATAAAAATAATCACTGCTGATACAATCACGTGTTGAAACAAGCGTGCTGTTATTTTTACCTCATGTTAATTTTCATGTAACATTTAAAAGAAAAAAATGACAACCAAAAACTAACACTGTGGTAAAATTATATTTATTGCTCCTCTCTTCAGACTCCCACAGTTTGGTGACTCTTTCTGAGTACTGAAAAATCGCCAATATGGACTAGGTTTTTTCTATAGGAAAACATGAAAAATGTAAAACTAGTAACTAGATACTTATAGACATGAATTCAATGAAGATTTGCTAATTTATCGGCATAGGTAATACAACTAAAAAGGCCATGACGTTTTAGGCTAAAAATGAAAACAAAATTTTTAAATTGGATTTATGTGAATTGGGGCAACTCTCTTCACCTCAGAGCCTTTGTCTCATCTATAAAATGTGAGTAATAGTATTACCTACCTCCTTGGATTTTTCTATGTAAAGTGAGAAATGTTCCAAAAATCATGATTCTTGATTTATTTTTTTATTTTTATTATTATTATTATTATTATTTTTTTTTTTTTTTGCATTTTAGGCCTGCACCCAAGGCATATGGAGGTTCCCAGGCCAGCAGTCTAATTGGAGCTATAGCTGCTGGCCTATGCCACAACCACTGCAATGCCAGATCTGAGCCCCGTCTGTAACCTACACCACAGCTCACCACAATGCCGGATCCTTAATCCACTGAGTGAGGCTAGGGATCAAACCTGCAACCTCAGGGTTCCTGTCAGATTCGTTCCTCTGAGCCGCAATGGGAACTCCGATTCTTGATAAATTATAATTGTTACTTTTGTAGCTCATCCCTACAGGGAACCAGAATGATGCTGTTCTTAGAACCTCATTCAAGGGCTGCAGAAATGAGTGAGGGGCACAGTGTTAACAGTGCTGCTGGTCTGTTTGATTTGGTAGTTAACATTTCACATCACCAAAAATGGTCCCTTAATCGTACAACAAATTGACAATACAACTGCCCTCACACAATGAAAAAGACAGTTCAAGGATCTGCTGCCTTGACTTACAGAGCTCCTTTATAACCTTTCCTAGAAGTGTCTCTGTTAGCGGGAGGCCCAGACATGCACTGCTAATGATTTTCGTCATTAAAATAATACAAAGCCAAAAAGAAAAGTCCATGAATTGTCTTGCCCCCTTTCATTGAACCTTTCCGACATGCCTGGGATGTTAACATATCCAATCTTATAGCTATAAGATTTAAAATAAAAAGAAATTAACCTGTCTTACTACTTTTCCCTCCAAGCAATCTGCCATGATTGGCCTCAAAAACTGAGCTACTTGAAAAGTGGTAGTTAAACTTATTTTTCTAAAATCTAAAAAACTCATTCTAAAATTGCAAAATAAAAATCATTTAAAAATAAAATAGCTAAATTCTGGAGTTTCCTGGTGGCTCTAGGGGTAAAGAATCCAGCGTTATCACTGCTGTGGCTTAGGGGTTCAGTCCCTGGCCTGGGAACTTCTGCATGGCACGACACAGCCAAAATAAATAAATTATTGTATTAGCAATCTGGCATGTCAGTGTCCCAGACTCCTTTGTCAGGAGAGCACATACACAATCAGGATTACAAAAGGTCAACCCTGGAATTCCCATCATGGCTCAGCAGTTAACTAATCAGACTAGAATCCATAAGGAAGCAGGTTCGATCCCTGGCCTTGCTCAGTGGGTTAAGGATCCAGCCTTGCCTTGAGCTGTGGTATAAGTTGCATACAAGGCTCAGATCAGTCGTCATTGTGGCTGTGGCCGGCAGCTGTAGCTCCGATTCAACCCCTAGCCTGGGAACCTGCGTGTGCTGCGGATGCGGCCCTAAAAAGCAAAAAAAAAAAGAAAAAGAAAGAAAAAGTCAACACTAAACAACCCTTACAGAACACCCACTCTCCAACACTCTTGTTTTAAAGCCTAGAGAAAGTGAGGCCAGAGAAGATGAGTAAACCGCCCAACATCACAGCTTAAGTGACAGAATAAAGATGAGACACTATTTCCTGACTTTATGATCATGTTTCCCACCTCATTCTGCCACTTCCAAAGGAAAGATCTGGACTTTGTAATTGGAAAAAGACAATAATTAACTTTGAAGATTTTTCAAGAGGCATTCCTGTTTTAAAAAGCTCCATTTAGAGGAATGTGCCGAATCAAGCCCTGTCAGGCAGAGAACACTCCCCAAACAAAGAATTTCTCAACAATCATCACCTTCTGCGAGGTCGATATGCATGATGAAGTCCAGGGCTGCTTGTTATTCAAAAAACTGCCCCATCGCTGGACAATACTTTCTTCCCAAAGTTTGAGAGACATCAAAGTTGCGACTCCCTGGTGCTTACCATCTATAGGCTATGGACTCTTCTAGGCAATTTGAACACCTTATTTCACTTAATCATAGATGCTCAAGTGGAAAAGTTCTTAAATATCATCTGTTCTCTCTATTCAATGCCTAATCCTCTCTCCAAGCGTAGTGGACACTGTGATGCACTCAGTATCGGGATTCCACTTCAGGGAAAACTTTCTGTCCCTGGCGCTGGGATTGCTGTTGGCAGATAGCCTTTCAGCTGTCAGCCCTTCAGAAATTGCCTTGGCTGCAGAGGCCCGCTTCACCGGATGTACTCCCTCATCCAACAGCAGGTCAGTGTGAATATAAGGCCCACACAACTCAGCCCAACTTGAAACTAGGTTAAAGGGCCATTCTAATGCCAGAGATCTACATGGCTCAGCCAGATCTGTCCCTGAGCCTGCAACACAGACTGAATTTTCCTTCTGCCCTCCTGTTTCCTTCTTCTCCAACCCTTTTAAAGGTATTGATACCAAAAGCACTCTTTAATGACATCCTGCTGGCTGAACTCCATTTCAGAGTTGGCTTCTCGAGGAACCCAAGCTCTTGTAGAGGTGCCAGGTGAAATGCAGGATGCCCAGCTCAATTTTAATTTCAGATAAAGACAATTTTTTAGTATAAATATGCCCCAGGTGTGTTATGAGATATAGTCACACTAAAAATTGCATTTATCCAAAATTCATATTTATAACTGGGATTCCTGTATTTATGTTTGCTAAATCTGGCAACCCTAATCAGATGTGGGCCCAGAAAGGAGCCACTGATGAGGCTTTGGAGCTGAATCTTTTACCGCCTGTTTGCAATAAGAACTCATGGCTGGTAGTAGACTGAACACAAACAGCCATGAGTACACCAAGGTGGTACAATCATTAAAACTTTCATTGCTGGTAAACTGGAATGTTATAGCAGTGGAGTGGAAATACATCAGCTCATGTTCTGTATCGGGTGTTAGAGAATCATGGAGAAACAGGGACTAAAAGGATAATGAAATCAGGTGGCAATTACTAAGCGTGATTGACCCTCTGGGAAAAGATAATAAAAAGCTGAGAGTAATTAACTCCCACCTGAAAGGTATATGGGAACGCCCGGGGCCTCCTTGGCAACGCACAAAAAGGCTCTCCTCTTCCGCAGTAGGAGGGCAGAAGAACCAGACCCGGACTTGAAGATCAGCTCTAAAGAAGTTCTTTGCCAAGCTCCAAAGAAGGTTAAACTTCCACCAAGAGGAGGTTGCTACGCCAAGGTGAGGACCTGGCCAGGGTAAGATCGGCACTCTGCCATGTGGTGTGGAGATGTCTGGGTTGGCTGTTTCCAAATTGCAGTTTGTGTAGTGTTTGTGGTTATTCAGAAATAAAGGGGAAATCCAAGAATGAGTTAAATCAAGCTTGTTGGCAATTTTTTTTGATAAAAGGCCTGATTATAAATATTTTAGGCTTTGTGGGCCACGTGGTCTTTATTGTAACTATGGAGCTCCACGGATATGGCTGAAAACAGACACTACATCAATGGATGAGTATGGCTGAAAGCCGATACTTTATTTATGGACACTGAAATTTGAGTTTAATAATTTTGATGTGTCACAAAATGATTTTAACTATTTTAAAATGTAAAAAAACATTTTTAGCTTGCAGACTGCACAAAGAAAGGTGTGGGCCAGATTTGACCTACACCTGGTTTCAGGTGGTTGAAACCTGATGTGATCTTGTGATTTAAAATGAGAAATGTGTATTGGTCTTTGTATCCTTTTTTGGCACAGAACTCTTAGAACTTCCTGTGATGAGAGTCATAAAGTTGTCTTTTGTTGTCAACAAAGGGACTTTGGGAAAGCCCCTAGGCCAAGTGGGCCTGGGGGCTGGTTGCCAGCATAGCCAACAAAAATTAGATGGTTGGAACTTTGAGTCTTGCCCCCACCTTCAGAGAAGGGTGAGGGGCTGGAGGTTGAATCAATCACCAGTGTCCAGTGATTTAATCAATCATGCCTGTACAATGAAATATCCACAAAAACCCGAAAGGACGGGGTTTGGAGAACTTCTGCACCGGTGAACATGTGGAGATCTGAGAGGAGTGGTGCTCTCTGAGAGGACGTGGAAGGTCCGTGCTGTTTCTCCATACCTTGCCCTACGTACTTTTCCATCTGGCTATTCCTGAGTTATGTTGTTTTATAATAATCCAGTGATCTAGTAAGTAAAATGTCCCTCTCAATTCTGTGAGATGGTTTAGCAAACTGATCAGAACCAAAGAGGAATTCATCTATAGTCACTTGGTCAGAAGCACAGGTAACAACTTGGACTTGCGATTGGTATCTGAAGCAGGACAGTCTGGCAGGACTGAGCGCTTAACCTGTAGGATGCTATTTCCCAGTACGTAGGGTCAGAATTGAGTTGAAATTTAAGACAGCAATGAATATCCAAGAATTTTGTAGTGGGAAGAAACTCCCACATCTCCGGTGTCAGAAGTATTCTGTGTTATAGTAGTATTAGAATAAAGGAGAAAGGTAGAAAACTTGAGTTTTTCCTTAACTACCTGGGTTAAGTCCTGCTACCCCAAATGGTACTTACATTTAAGAACATTTTACTCCTAGAGGAGGGGGTCATTGTGTCAACCTAAAGATTGTACAAACAGGTTACAGTATTTCTTCATTTTCTCCAAAGCCTAGAAAAAGAATGCCACAGTGGTGGCAACATCAGTGTCCTCATAGGTCACATTTATTGAGTCTTTCCTATGTGCCAGGTGCTGTACTACATGCTTCACATGCCTTAACTCAGGTAATTCTCATGGGAAGCTCATAGGTACAAATCTTATCCCCATTTTCCAGATTAATAAATAAACACATTCACTGTCACTCAGTTTGTAAGTGGTGAAATTAAGGTTCAAATTCAGGACATGTGAGTTACCGTTAGTAACAATTATTTCCTGCCTGTCTGAAAGAATCCTAGATTCCCCCATTCTTTATAGCTCCTTCAAACTTTCAAGCACAGTAGCAAGGGCTCAAGTCACACCAAGAGGAAGGAGGCTCGGCATGTCCATTTCTGCTTTGCCTGGCTTGGTTGGTCTCTATCCCAGGAGTCTGGCAATGAAATATATTTTTGGCCACCTGATCCGTTTGGCAGAAGATGGAGCCATCTTTCTGTTTGCTTACCTTCTTTCTCTGCACCCCATCTCTCCTTTGGCTCTAGAATGTACTCTGGCTAATATTAACTTAGGCCTTCCAGCTTTCTTTTGGTTCCTATTGGCATGGTATATCTTTTTCAATCCTTTTACTTTTAATCTATGGGTATCACATGAAAATATTCTTTGTATGCAGCATATATTTTGGTCTTGCTTTTTTTCCCAGTATGACTCTTTCTGCCTTTGAATTGAGTTATCTGAACAAGGGACTAGTAAACTATGGGCTGGTAGGCTGCCTGTTCTTGTAAATAATGTTTTATTGGAGTACAGCCACATCTGTTTCTTTATGTATTGACTCTGGCTACTTTTGTGCTACAGTATCAGAGTTACATAGTTGCAACAGAGAATTTATGTAACTTGCAGAGGAAAAGTTCGCTGATACTTGGTTTAGACCATTTACATCTACTGTAATTATTGATATGGTTTAAATCTAATATCATTCTGTTGTCTCATCTGTTCTTTGTTCCCTTTTTTCTTTTTCTGCTGTCGGACTAAGGTAGACATTTGTATAAATTCACCTTAATTGCTTTCTTTATTAGTTATAACTTATTGTTCTGCTATTTACTTTGTATTATAATGTATATCTTTATCACAGTGCACCTTCAAGTAATACACTGTTTAACACAGAGAGTAAGAACTTTAACACAATATACTTTCATCCTCCTCTCCTGGATTTTTTTAATACTGTTTTCCTATATTTTACAAGCACAGATGTTCTAAAACCAAAAATAGGTTTTTATTATTTTTGCTTCAAGCAAACAGTTGTCTTTTTTGCAGTTTACTTTTTGTATCGGAGTATAGTTGACTTACAATTGTTTTTAGTTTCAGGTTTAGAGCAAAGAGATTTGTTACATGTACATGTATACCCATTCTTTTTCAGATTCTTTTCCCAGATAGGTTATGAAAGAATACGGAGTAGAGTTCCCTCTGCTAAAGTAGGGCCTAGTTGACTATCAATTTTATGTATAGTACTGTGTACATGTTAATCCCCAAATGCTAGTTTATCCCTCTCCCACTACCTTTGCCCTTTGGTAACCATAAGTTTGTTTTTAAAGTTTTCTCTTTTGTAAATAAGTTCATTTGTATCAATTTTTTTAGATTGCACATATAAGTGATATGTGATTTTCTTTCTGTTTGACTTCACTTAGTATGATAATCTCCAGATCAATCCATGTTGGGGCAAATGGCATAATTTCACTTCTTTCATGGATAAGTAATATTCCGTTGTATAAACATACCACATCTTCTTTATCCACTCTGCTGTTGATAGACATTTAGGTTGTTCTCATGTCTTTTCTATTGCTAGTAGTGCTGCAATGAACATTGGAGTGCATGTATCTTTTTGGATTAGGGTTTTCTCTGGCTGTATGCCCAGGAGTGGAACAGTTGGATCATAGGGTAATTCCATTTTTAGTTGTTGGAGCCACCTCCATACTGTTTTCCATAGTGAATGTACCAATTTACCTTCCCACCAAGATGGTAGGAGGGTTCCCTTTTCTCCATACCTTCTCTGTCATTTATTGTTTGTAGACTTTTTGACAATGCTGTTCTGACTGGTATACGGTAGTTTTTCTTGTAGTTTTGATTTGCATATTTCTAATAATTAGTGATGTTGAGCATCGTGTCATGCATTTTGTTTTATGTTGTTTTTCTGGGTTTGTTTTGGGGGGAGGCATCTGTATGTCTTCTTTGGAAAAACGACTATCTAGATCTTGTACTCATTTTTTGATTGGGTTGTTTGATTTTGCAACATTGAGCTGCGTGAGTTGTTTGTGTATTTTGTAGGTTAATACCCTGTTGGCCACTTCATTTGTGAGTATTTTCTCCCATTCTCTGATTGTCTTTTGATTGGTTTTGTTTATGGTCTCCTCTGCTATGCAAAAGTTTTAAAGTTTAACTATGTTCCATTTGTTTTATTTTTCATTTTATTTCCTTTAGTCTAGGAGGCTGATCTGAAAATACAGTGCTACAGCTTAGGTCACAGAGGGTTCTGCCTATGAGTTTTATAGGGTCTGGTCTTACATTTAGGTCTTTAATCCATTTAGAGTTTATTTTGGTGCATGGTGTTAGAGAGTGTTCTAACTTCTTTCTTTTCCATATAGCTGTCCAGTTTTCCCAGTACCACTTGTTGAAGAGACTGGCTTTTCTCCCTTGTATATGCTTGCCTCCTTTGTCATCATTAGTTAGCCATAACTGCATGAGATTATTTCTGGGCTTTCTACCCTATTCCATTGATCTATATTTGTTTTTGTGCCAGTACCATACTGTTTTGATGACTGTAGATTTTTTTAGTCTGAAGTCAAAGAGCCTGATTCCTCCAGCTCTATTTTTTTTTTGTTTGTTTTTTATTTCTCAGGATTGCTTTGGCTTTTTTGTTTCCATACAAATTTTTAAATTTTTAGTTTAAGTTCTGTGAAAAATGCCATTGGTAATTTGATAGGGATTGCATTGAACCTGTAGAATGTCTTGGGTAGTGTAGTCATTTGGACAATATTGATTCTTCCAATCCAAGAACATGGTGTATCTTTTTATCTGTTTGTGTCATCTTCCATTTCTTTCATCAGTGTCTTAGAGATTTCAGAGTACAGGTATTTTGACTGCATCAGGTTTATTCCTAAGTATCTTATTCTTTTGGATGAGATGGTCAGTGGAATTGTTTCCTTAATTTGTTTCTGATCTTTCATTGTATGCATATAGGAATGCAAGAGATTTCTGTGTATAAATTTTGTACTCTGAATTATTACCAAATTCATTGATGAGCTCTAGTACTTTACTGGTTGTGTCTTTGGGATTTTCTATGTCTAGTATCATGTCATCTGCAAACAGGACACTTTTCCTTCTTCTTGTCCAAATTGGATTCCTTTTATTTCTTTTCCTTTTCTGATTGCTGTGGCTAGGACTTACAAATCTATGTTGAATAAACGTGATGAGAGTGGCTATCCTTGTCTTGTTCCTAATATTAGAGGAAATGCTTTCAGCTTCTCACCATTGAGTATGATGTTAGCTGTGTGTGTCATATACAGTCTTTATTAAGGTAGGTTCTCTTCATTCTCTTCTGCAGAGATTTATTTTTTCCTTTTTTTAAATTAAAGTATATTTGATATACAATGTTGTACTGATCTCTGCTGTACAGCAAAGTGACCCAGTCATATATACATACACATTCCCCTCTCATATTATCTTCTGTCATGGTTTATCTCAAATTGGATATAGTTCCCTGTGCTATACAATATTATCTCATTGCTTAGCCCTTCTAAATAGTTTGCATCTACTAACCCCAAACTTCAAGTCCATCCCACTCACTCCCCACTCCCCCTTGGCAAACACAAGTTTGTTTTCTATGTCTACGTCTGTTTCTGTTTTGTAGATAAGTTCATTTGTGCCATATTTTAAATTCCACATCTAAGTGATATCATGGCATTTGTCATTCTCTTTCTGCCTTACTTCACCTAGTATGAGAATCTCTAGTCGTGTCTATGTTTCTGCAAATGGCATTATTTCATTCTTTTTTATGGCTGAGTAGTATTCCATTGTATATATTTACCACTTCTTAATCCATACATCTGTCGATGGACATTTAGGTTGTTTGCATGTCTTGTCTATTGTAATGATGGTGCTATAAACATACAGGTGCATGTATCTTTTTGAATTGTAATTTGTTCAGATATGTGTCCAGAAGTGGGATTGCTGGATCATAGGGTAGTTCTATATTCAGTTTTCTGGGTAACCCCCATACTGTTTTTCTATAATGGTTGTACTGATTTACATTCCCACCAACAATGTAGGAGACTTCCCTTTTCTCCACACCCTCTCTAGCATTTGTTGTTTGTAGACTTATTAATGATGGCCATTCTGACCAGTGTGAGGTTGTATATCATTGTAGTTATGATTTGCATTTTTCTAATAATTAGTGATGTTGAACATTTTTCTTGTGCCTGTTGCCCATCAATATGTCCTCTGTGGAGAAATGTCTGTTTAGATCTTCGCCCATTTTACAATTGAGTTTGTTTTTTTATTGTTGAGTTGTGTGAATTGCTTGTATATTTTGGAGATTAAGCCCTTGTCAGTTGTATCATTTACAACTATTCCATTCTGTAGGTTGTCTTTTTTTTTATGGTTTTCTTTGTTGTGAAAAATCTTAAGTTTAGGCCCCATTAGTTTATTTTTGTTTTTATTTCTATTGTCTTGGGAGACTGACCTAAGAAAATGTTTGCACGGTTGATGTCAGAGAATGTTTTGCCTATGTTCTCTTCTAGGAGTTGTATGGTGTCTTGTCTTATGTTTTAAGTCTGTAGACCATTTGAGTTTACATTTGTGCATGGCGTGAAGGTGTGTTCTAGTTTCAATGATTTACATGCAGCTGTCCAGTTTTCCCAGCACCACTTACTAAAGAGACTGTCTTTTCCCCATTTTACATTCTTGCCTCCTTTGTTGAAGATTAATTGACCACTGGTGTCTGGGTTTATTTCTGGGCTCTCTATTCTGTTCCATTGGTCTGAATGTCTGTTTGTATGCCAGCACCACATTCTTGGTTACTCTAGCTTTGTTACATTGTCTGAAGTCTGAGAGAGTAATGCTTCCTACTTGTTTTTTGTTCCTCAAGATTGCTTTGGAAATTCTGGGTCTTTTATGGTTACATACAAATTTTTGTGAATGTTAATCTTGTATCCTGCTACTTTGATGAATTTGTTGATCAGTTTGAGTAGCATGTTATTTGTCCCTATTCCCTACTGGCTTTAAATATTTTGTCTTTATTTTGGTCAGTTTGATTAGTTTAATATATGTCTCCGGTTGTTCCTCCTTATGTTTATTCTATATAGTATTCATTATGCTGCCTGGAATTGAGTGATTCCTTTCCCAGGTTAGGGAAATTTTTGGATATTATCTCTTCAAATATTTTCCCAGATATTTTCCCAGGCCCTCCTTGTCTCTCTCTTCTCCTGGCATCCCTATAATGCAAATGTCAGTGTATTTAAAGTTGTCCCAGAGTTCTCTTAGACTGTCCTAATTTCTTTTCATTATTTTTTCTCCATTCTGTTTTGTATCAGTGATTGCCACCAGTCTGTTTTCCACCATGTTTATTTGTTCTTCTGACTCCTGTATTCTGCTATTGATTCCTTCTAGTGATTTTTTTTATTTCAGTTATTGTATTTTTTTTATTTTGCCATTATAGCTGGTTTACAGATTTCTGTCAGTTTTCCAACTGAACAGTGTGGTGACCTGGTTACACATATTCGTCACAAGTGATTGGACATAGTTCCCAGTGCTGTACAGGAGGATCTCCTTGCTTTTCCATCCCAAAGGCAATAGTCTACAACTGTTAACCCCAGACTCCCAGAGCATCCCACTCCCTTCCCCACCCTCTTGGCAACCACAAGTCTGTTCTCCAAGTCCTTGATTTTCTTTTCTGTAGAAAGGTTCATTTGTGCAGTATGTTAGATTCCAGTTATTAGTGATATCATATGGTATCTGTCTTTCTCCTTCTGACTTACTTCACTCAGTATGAGGGTCTCTAATTCCATCCATTTTGCTGCAAATGGCATTATTTTATTCTTTTTTATGGCCGAGTAGTATTCCATCATGTATATATACCCCATCTTCCTAATCCAATCATCTGTCAATGGATATCTGCGTTGTTTCCATGTCTTGGCTATTGTGACTAGTGCTGCAATGAACATGCTGTTCAAGTGTCTTTTTCAAGGAAAGTTTTGTCCAGATAAATGCCCAAGAGTGGGATGGCTGGGTCATAGGGTAGTTCTATGTATAGTTTTCTAAGGTACCTGCATACTGTTTTCCATAGTGGTTGTACCAACTTACTTTCCCACCAACAGTGCAGGATGGTTCCCTTTTCTCCACACCCCCTCCAGCAATTGTTGTTTGTTGACTTGTTAATAATGGCCATTCTGACTTGGTGGTACCTAAGTAGTTTTGATTTGCATTTCTCTAATAATCAGTGAGGCTGAGCATTTTTTCATGTACTTGTTGGCCATCTGCATATCTTCTTTGAAGAAATGTCTCTTCAGGTCTTTCGCCCATTTTTCAGTTGGGTTGATGGCTTTTTTGCTGTTGAGTTATATAAGTCGTTTGCATATTTTAAAGATTAAGCCCTTGTCCATTGTGTCATTGACACTATTTTTTCCCATTCTGTAAATTGTCTTTTTGGTTTCTTTTTGGTTTCCTTTGCTGTGCAAAAGCTTGTTGGCTTGATGAGGTCCCATTGGTTTATCTTTGCTTTGATTTCTGTTGCTTTGGGAGACCAACCTGAGAAAACATTTGTAAGGTTGATGTCAGAGAATATTTTGCCAATATTTTCTTCCAGGAGTTTAATGGTGTCTTGTCTTATATTGAAGTCTTTAAGCCATTTAGAGTTTATTTTTGTGCATGATGTGAGAGTGTGTTCCAATTCCATTGATTTGTATGCAGCTGTCCAGGTTTTGCAGCAATACTTACATAACAGACTGTCTTTTTCCCATTTTATGTTCTTGCCTCCTTTGTCATAGATTAATTGACCATAGCTGTCTGGGTTTATTTCTAGGTTCTCTATTCTGTTCCACTGGTCTGAATGTCTGTTCTGGTACCAGTACCACACTGTCTTGATTACTGTTGCTTTGTAATATTGCCTGAAGTCTGGGAGAGTTATGCTTCCTGCTTGGTTTTTGTTCTTCGAAATTGCTGTGGAGATTCTGGGTCTTTTGTTCCATATAAAATTTTGGAGTGTTTATTCTAGTTCTGTGAAGAATGTCATGGGTAATTTGATAGGGATTGTGTTGAATCTGTATATTGCTTTGCGTAGTATGGCCATTTTTACAATATTGATTTTTTTTCTGGCCCATGAGCATGGAATATCTTTCCATTTCTTTGTATCTTCTTTGATTTCCTTGATTAATGTTTTGTAGTTCTCACATATAAGTCTTACACCACCTTGGTCAGGTTTATTCCTGAGTTATTATACTTGATTTTTTGGGGGTGCTATTTTAAAAGGTAGTAAAGTATTTTCATATTTTTTTCTAATATTTCATTGTTGGTAAACAGAAATGTGGTTGATTTCCGAAGGTTAACCTTATATCCTGCTACTTTGCTGAAACTGTTGATGAGTTCAAGTAACTTTTGGGTTGAGTCCTTAGGGTTTTCTTTATATAGTATCATGTCATCTGCATACAGTGACATTTTCACCTCTTCTCTTCCTATTTGGATGCCTTTTATTTCTTTTGTTTGTCTGATTGCTGTAGCTAGGACTTCCAATTATATGTTGAGTAACAGTGGTGAAGTGGGCATCCTTGTCTTATTCTAGATTTTAGTGGGAATGCTTTCAGCTCTTCTCCATTGAGTAGTATATTTGCTGTGGGTTTGTCATAAAATGGCTTTTATTATGTTAAGGAATGTTCCCTCTATACCCACTTTGGTAAGAGTTTTGATCATGAATGGATGTTGGACTTTGTCAAATGCTTTTTCTGCATCTATTGAGATGATCATGTGGTTTTTGACGTTTCTTTGGTTAATGTGGTGTATGACGTTGATTGATTTGCACGTGTTGAACCATCCTTGTGCACCTGGGATGAATCCCACCTGGTCATGGTGTTATGATCTTTTTGATATGTTGTTGGAATTGGTTGGCTAAGATTTTGTTGAGAATTTTTGTATCTATATTCATCAAAGATACTGGCCCATAGTTTTCCTTTTTTCGTGGTATCTTTGTCTGGTTTTAGAATTAAGGTGATGTTGGCATTATAGAATGTCTTTGGGAGTGTTCCTCCTTCTTCAACCTTTTTGGAAAAGTTTTAAGGAGGACGGGTATGAGTTCCTATTTGTATGTTCGGTAGAATTCACCTGTGAAGCCATCTGGTCCTGAATTTTTATTTGTAGGGAGTGTTTTTAGTGACATACTTAATTTCATTTTTAGTGATCGGTCTGTCTGGTTGATCTATTTCTTCTTGATTCAGTTTTGGGAGGGAGTAAGTCTGTAGAAAGTTGTCCATTTCTTCTGGGTTGTCAAATTTGTTGGCATACGATTGTTCATAGTATTCTCTCATGTTTTTTTGTATGTCTGTAATATCCATTGTGACTTCTCCTTTTTCATTTCTTATTTTTTTTTTGTTTTTTTTTCTAAATGGATATTATTTCAATTATAGGTCTACATAAATCATCACAAGTCAATTTTACAGATTTTGTATCCCAAACCCACAGTGCATCCCCCCACCCCCCAGATAGTCTTATTTGAAAAACCAAGGTTTTCCAAAGTCTGTGAGTCATTCTCTGTTCTGCAAAGAGGTTCATTGTGTCTTTTTAGTTTCCACATGTAAGCGGTAGCATTGGGTGTTGCTGTCTAATTGTCTGACTGATTTCACTTCGCATGATAATTTCTAGGTCCATCCATGTTGCTATAAATGTTGGTAATTCGTTCCTTTTAATGGCTGAGTAATATTCCATTGTGTAGTTGTACAATATCTTCCCTATCCACTCCTCTGTCGATGGGCATTTAGGTTGTTTCTATGACCTGGCTATTGTATAGAGTGCTGCAATGAACACTAGAGTACATGTGTCTTTTCAAGTGATGGTTTCCTCTGGATAGATGCCCAGGAGTGGGATTGCTGGATCCAATGGTAATTCTATTTTGAGTTTTCTGAGGAATCTCCATACTGTTTACCACAGTGGTTGCACCAATTTGCGTTCCCACCAACAGTGTAATAGGGATGCTTTTTCTCCACACCCTCTCCAGCACTTATTGTTTGTAGACTTTTTGATGATGGCCATTCTGGCCGGTGTAAGGTGGTACCTCATCGTGTTTTTGGTTTGCATTTCTCAAATGAGGAGCGATGTTGAACATCTTTTCATGTGTTTATTTGCCATCTGCATGTCTTCTTTGAAGAATTGTCTGCCTAGATCCTCTGCCCATTTATTGATGGGGTTGTTTGTTTCTTTGGTGTTGAGCTGTAGGGGCTGTTTGTAAATTTTGGAGATTAATCCCTTGTCAGTCGATTCATTTGCAAATATTTTCTCCCATTCTGTGGGTTGTCTTTTCATTTTGTTTAGGGTTTCCTTTGCTGTGCAGAAACTTTGAAGTTTAATTAAGTCCCATTTGTTTATTTCTCTTTTTATTGTCCTTACTCTGACACATGGATCTGAGAAGATGTTGCTGTCATTCATGTCAGAGAGTGTTTGGCCTATGTTTTCCTCTAAGAGTTTGATAGTATCTGGTCTTATATCTAGATCTTTAATCCATTTTGAGTTTACTTTTGTGCATGGTGTTAGGAAGTGTGTTCTAGTTTCATTTTTTTTACATGTAGCTGTCCAGTTTTCCCAGCACCACTTATTGAAGAGGCTGTCTTTTGTCCACTGTATAT
>PVHT020001751.1:14847524-14888810 GCA_004024745.2 Catagonus wagneri
TATAACTGAGATTGTATTAAGTTGTTGGTTTCTTAATTGCACATGCTTCTCCAGTGACCTGCATTTGTGCTCTCTTCTCATGATTTCTGATTTTGGTAGCATAATTGTGCATATATGATTTAGTATCTTTACTGTATATATGACTTTACTGGTAAGCCTTGTCATTTGTGGTGTTTTTGTTTCTGGTTGTGGCCTTTTCTCTTCTGCCTAGAGAAGTTCCTTTAGGATTTGTTGTAAAGCTGGTTTAGTGTTGCAGAAATCTCTTAGCTTTTGCTTATCTGTGAAGGTTTTGATCTCTCCTTCAAATCTGAATGAGAGCCTTGCTGGATAAAGTAATCTTGGTTGGAAGTTTTTCCCTTTCATCACATTTAGTATATCATGCCCCTCCCTTCTGGCCTGCAGAGTTTCAGCTGAAAAATCTGCTGATAACCTTATTGGGGTTCCCTTGTAAGTCATTTGTTTCTTTCCCCTAGCTGCTTTCAATATTTTCTCTTTGTCTTTAATTTTGGTTATTTTGATTAATATGTGCCTGGGGGTGTTCCTCCTTGGGTTTATTTTATATGGTACTCGTTGCACTTCCTGGATTTGAGTGAGTGGTTCCTTTCCCATATTAGGGAAGTTTTCAACTATAATCTCCTCGAATATTTTTTCTGTCCCTTCCCTCTCTTCTCCCTCTGGCTCCCATATAATATGGATGTTGGTGTGTTTAACATTATCCCAGAGTTCTCTGAGACTCTGCTCATTTCCTTTCAGTCTTGTATCTCCATTCTCTTTTGCATTAGTGATTTCCACTAATCTGTCCTCCACCTCACTGATTCGTTCTTCTGCCTCCTGTATTCTACTGTTGGCTGCTTCTAATGAATTTTTTATTTCAGTGATTGTATTTTGCATCTCTTCTTGTTTAATTTTTACAGCTTGTATTTCTTTGCTCAGTGTTTCCTGTAAATGATCAATCTTTGCCTCCAGTCTATTTCCAATATCTTGCATCATCTTCAGCATCAATAGTCTAAAGTCTCTAACTGGGAGGCTGATAATCTCCTCATCACTGAGCTGTTTTTCTGGGCTTTTGTCTTTCTCCCTTAGGTGAGTTAGAGTTTTCTGTCTTTTCATTTTTGTAGGTTTTTGGTGTGGTGACCTTTGTATTGATAATAGAGTTGCAGTCTCTCTTAGTTCAGGTGTTTGCCTCCCCTGTGGCTAAAGCTGGTATGGAGGGGGCTTGCTGTAGGCTTCCTGATGGGAGGGAGTGATGCCTGCTCACTAGTAGGTGGGGTTGATTCCTCTCCCTCTGATGGATGGGGCTTTGTCTCTGGATGAGATTAGAGGCTGGCTGTGTGCCTGAGGGGTCTTTAGGCAGCCTGTTTACTGATGGGTGGGGCTGAGATCCCATCTGGATTGTTGTTTGGCCTGGGACTTCTCAGTGCTGATGGGAGGGACCAGATTTTCCCAGAAATGGCCACCTCCAGAGAAATGCAGGCTGCTGAATGCCCCCGAGAGCTTCACCTCCAGTGCTCTTTCCCCACAACAAGGCACAGTCACCCCTGTTTTCCCAGGAGATCCTCCAGGAATTGCAGTCAAGTTCCACCCGGATTCGTATGGAGGCTTTACTTTGCCCTGGGACCCAGTGCACCTGAAAGTCTGTGTGTGCCTTTCAATAATGGGGTCTCTGTTTCCCCCAATCCTGTGGAACTCCTGCACACAAGCCCCTCCGGCCTTCAATGCCAGATGCTCCTGGGGCTCTTTCTCCCTGTGCCAGATCCGCAGGCATGGGGATTTGATGCGAGGCTCAGAACTCTCAGTCCTGTAGCTGAGTCTCTGTGATGCAGTTACTTTCCAGTCTGTGGGGCTTCCCACCCAGGAGGTATGGGGTTGCTTCTATCGCATAATCACCCCTCCTACCTCTTGATGTGGTCTCCGCTTTGTCTTCTGGAGCAGGATATCTTTTTTGGAAGTTTACAGTCCATTTGGTTGAAGGTTGCTTGGCATTTGGTTGTAGTTTTGCTGTTTTTTGGGAGAGAAGTTGAGCTCCAGTCCTTCTATTCTGCCATCTTAATCCAATGTCTATGTAATTTTTCGAGTTCATCTGAGAACTTGTGGAGCTTGGGGATAAGACTACACCGCATCCCTCTGAAGCTGCCGGGGAGAAGAATCACCCCAGCCCCCGAGATGTGAAGGGAAAAGGAGGCAGCGGCTCCGTCCCCATCAGGATTATATTGTTTATTTTGTTTATTTGGGATTTTTCTCTCCTCTTCTTGATGATTCTAGCCAGAGGTTTGTCCATTTTGTTTACCTTTTCAAAGAACCAGCTCTTGGTCTTATTGACTTTTTTCTTTTGTTTTTTGAATCTCTGTTATTGATTTTCTCTCTGATCTTTATGATTTCCTTCCTTCTGCTGACTTTAGGGGTTTTTGTTGTTCTTCTTCTTTTTCTAATTCATGTAGGTGGTGGGTTAAGTTGTTGATATGAAATTTTTCTTCTTTTTCGAAGAAGGCCTGTATTGCTCTGCATTTCCCTCTGAGCACTGCTTTTGCGGCATCCCATAGAATTGGAGTGGTTTTATCTTCATTTTCATTTTTCTCAAGGTATTTTTAATTCTCTTCTTGATTTCCTCATTGAGCCATTGGTTTTTTAGTAGCATGTTGTTTAGTCCTCATGTAGTGCTTTTTTCTCATTTCTTTTCCTGTGGTTGATTTGTAGTTTCATGCCTTTGTGGTTAGAGAAGATACTTGAAATAATTTCTATACTGTTACTTTTGTTGAGCTTAGCTTTGTGACCCAGTTTGTGATCTATCCTTGAGAATGTTCTATGTGCACTTGAGAAGAATGTGTATTCTGGGTTTTTTTTGGAGGTAATGTCCTAAAAATGTCAGTTAGGTCTAACTTTTCTGTTGTATCACTTAGAGTCTCTGTTGCCTTACTGATTTTCTGCATAGAGGATCTGTCCATTGATGGGAGTGGAGTGTTAAAGTCTCCTGATATTATTGTATTCCCATCTATTTCTCCTTTTATGTCTGGTAGTACTTGTTTTAGGTACTTGGGTGCTCCTATATTAGGGGCATATATATTGACAATTGTAATATCTTTTTCTTGAATGAATCCTTTAACCATTAAATAGTGTCCTTCTTTGTTTTTCTTTATGGCCTTCGTCATAGTGTCTATTTTGTCTGATAGGAGTATTGCAACTCCTGCTTTCCTTTCTCGTCCATTGGCTTGAAATATCTTTTCCCATCCCCTCACTTTCAATCTATATGTGTCCTCTGCCCTAAGGTGAGTCTCTTGTAGACAGCAGATTGTAGGGTTTTGCTTTTTTTATCCAGTCTGCCACTCTGTCTTTTGATCGGAGCATTCAGTCCACTGACATTTAAGGTGATTATTGATAGATGTGTATCTATTTATTGCCATTCTAGATCTTGTTTTCCAATTGATTCTATGTTTCTCTTTTCTGTTTTTGGTTGGATGGTTTCCATTTATTTTATGCTTGAGTGCTTTTCTTTTCAGTATTTATGGATGCAATGTTCCATTTTGATTTGTGGTTGCCCTGTTTTTAAGTCTGTTAACACCTTCTTGTATCTGCTTCCTTTAATCTGTTAACCATATAGGCTCAAACACATCATTAAACATTTTTTTCTTTTTTTCTTTTTTTGTCTTTTGTAATTTTTAGGGCCACACCCACGGAAGTTTTGTAATTTTTAGGGCTGCACCCACGGAGTTTCCCAGGCTAGGTGTCTAACAGGAGCTGTCGCCACCGGCCTTCGCCACAGCCACAGCAACGCGGGATCCAAGCCACGTCTGTGACCTACACCACAGCTCACGGCAACGCCAGACCGTTAACCCACTGAGCAAGGCCAGGGATCGAACCCGCAACCTCATGGTTCTTAGTTGGATTCGTTAACCACTGCGCCATGACTGGAACTCCAAAAAATTTTTTCTTAAAGTTAAAAAAAGTCTATATTTACTTATGTTCCCTCCCCATAATGTATGATTTTGTTGTCCTTTTTTAAATTTGTGTTTTTTTATTTTTAGCATCTTCATGAGTAGATTTGTATGCTGGCTTATTTGAATGATTGCTTTGCATTTGTAGTTTGCTCCATTCTATTTCTTTCTTAGTACTTTTTTTTTTATAGGAACCCTGTCAGCATTTCTTTTAGAAAGGGTTTAGTATTGCTGTACTCTTTTAGCTTTTATTTGTTGAAGAAATTCTTTATTTCCCCTTCTATTTTAAATGATATTCTTGCTGGGTAGAGTATTTTAGGATGCAAATTTTTTCCTTTCAGCACTTTAAATATATCTTGCTACTCCCTTCTGATCTGTAATGTTTTTGTAGAGAAATCAGCTGACAGCCTTATGGGAGAATCCCTTATAATTAACGCTTTGCTTTTCTCTTGCTGCGTTTAGGATCCTCTCTTTATATTAAAAATGGCAAAAATTAAAGATAGTATGTCTTGATGTGGGCCTGTTTGGATTCACCTTGTTTGGGGCCCTCTGTGCTTCCTGTATCTTGATGTCAGATTCCTTTAGGTTTGGAAAGTTTTCAGACATAATTTCTTCAAATATATTTTCAATCCCCTTTCCTTTTATTTTTCTCCTTCTGGAATTCCTATTATGCCTAGATTGGCCTGCTTTATATTATCCCATATATCTCTTATATCGCTTTCATGTTTTTTCATTTGGTTTTCTGTCTGCTGTCCTGATTGGGTGATGTCCATTATTCTGTCTTACAAGTCACTAATTCATTCCTCTGCATTATTCATTCTGCTGTTCAATGCCTTGAACTCAGCTTTTGTCTCTGCAAATGAATTTTCTTATTTTTCTTGGCTCCTCCTTATAATTCCTATTTTTTTAAGTAATCTATGTAACTGTTGATATCCACTCTTAATTCCTTCAGTATTGTCATTACCCATTTTTTGAACTCAGTTTCTGTTAGACTGCAGAGGTCTGTTTCAGTTGTTTGCTCCTTCAGGGGAATTCTCCTGTTCTTTTAACTGGGAATGCTTCCTGTGCCTCTTCATTTTGCTTATATTTTTCTTATTCTTTGAGATTAGGGATAGCAATTATCTACTGTTGTCTTGAAGGACTTTATGTACAGGAGTGTCCCTGGGTAGCTTGTGAGTGCTGGTTTTTGAGTATGAGGGCTGCTTTTGATTTGGATGCTTGCTGTCTCTTTCCTCAGTGTGTGCAGGCTGTTATCCCCTTGATATGGGGTGTGCAAGTGTATAGTCTCCATTTCCTTCCAGGGAGGTGGGAACAATGGGCAGTGCCTATAGGCAGGGTCTGTTTGCCAGGCCCTTGGCAGTGGCAAGAACCCATGTGGGGGCAGGTTTGGCAGGCTGCTACTGGTTGCAGGGCCCTGGGCAGTGGCAGTGACCCTCGGGGAGGTAGGGTGGTGCCCAGAGCCTTTGGCAGTGACAACAGTAGGGTGTGTACATTCCCAGGAGGGTGAAGGCAGTGGTGGCAGGGACCTCTGTGGTAGCATCCCCTGTGGTGACTGGCACTGCAGGTGGTGCCTGTTCATGGGACCCTTAGTGGTGGGAGGCTGAGAGGCCATGCCTACTCCATGAGTCTGAGGTGGCTGCAGCAGTTTGTACCCACCCCCCATAGCCCATGCAAGAGGTGCCTTGGCATCTGAGAGCCCATGTGTGAGCAGAAAAGGAAGTTGCTATGCAAGTCTCACCCTTCTAATTGCCCTCCCCAACGATGGTGCCTTGTTTCTCCTCTGGGTCCGGGCACCCTCTTGCACTCCCTTGGCTAGGGTTCACTAGTCCCTAGCCCCCTCATACTGTTTCCACACAGCCAACTCCAGTCCTCTCCTTGGAATTGACCTCCATCTCCCGAGTATCAGCACCCAGCCCCACCTGAGTGTTTCGGGCTATGATGCCCCAGACAGTTGTATGGATGGTCTTTGCAGCTCTCTCTCTGCTTTGCTCTCCCCTGACTGGCTGCTGCACTTATCTATGAGGCTTTGAGGTTCCCACTCTGTCCTGGTTGATCTCCCCATCATCAGGTGGCCTCCCAGGGTGTGGATTCCTTTTTTCTTTCACAGCTCTTTCTCAGGAGTGCTGGTCCAATCCTGATTCCTTTTTCTGTTTTTCTCCTTTGTTCTACCCAGTTATGTGGAGGGTTTCTAGCCCTTTGGTAGGTCTGAGGTCTGCTACCAGCATTCAGTAGATGTTCCCTGCAAATTATTCTTCGTGTAGATTTTTTTTTATGTTAATGGGGAAAAGTGAGTGTCACATCATACTCCTTGGCCACCTTGATCCTGCACTGAGATTTTTTTAAATCATATATAGGTGTTGAATTTTGTCCAGAGCTTTTTCTGCATCTATTGAGATGATCATGTGGTTTTCATTCTTCAGTTGGTATATAACAATGCTGATTTGTGGATATTGAACAATCCTTGCATCTCTGGGTTAAGTCCCACCTGACCAGGGTGTATGATCCTTCTAATGTATCGTTTGATTGGATTTGTTAGTAATTTCTTGAAGATTTTTGCTCTTTATTCACCAGTGATATTGGCCTATGATTTTCTTCTGTCTTTGTTTCCATTTTTTTAAAGTTTTATTGAAATATAGTTGATTTACAATGGTGTAGTTATAGTTACTGAACAACAAAGTGATTCAGTTAGACCCACAGATGTAGGCATTTTTTTTCTCAGATTCTTTCCCATTATGGGTTATCACAGAATACTGGGTAGAGCTCACTGTGCTATAGAACAGGTCCCTGTTGACCATCCATTCCATATACAAGAGTGTGCATATGCCAGTCACAAATCTCCAATCCATCCCTCCCACCCACCTGTCCCCTTTGGTAACCTTGAGCTTGTTTTCAAAGGCTGAGTCTGTTTCTGTTTTCTTAAATAAGTTCATTCATACAGATTTTTTTTTAGATCCCATATTTCAAAGATATATGATGTTTGTCTTTTCTTATTTCACTTAATATAATAATCTCTGGGTCCATCCATGTTGTGGCAAATGGCATAATTTTCTTTTATGGCTGAGTAATACTCCATTGTATAAATGTACCACATCTTTATCCATTTCTCTGGTCGATGGACATTGAGGTTCCTTCCATGTCTCGGCTATTGAACACTGGGGTTCATGTACCTTTTTGGATTAAGGTTTTCTCTGGCTATATGCCCAGGAGTGGGACAGCTGGAGCAGAGGGCTAGTTCTATTTTTAGTTGTTGGAGGCACCTCCATACTGTTTTCCATAGTAGCTGTACCAGTTTTATTCCCACCAAGATGATAGGAGTGCACCTTCTTCATCATTTATTGTTTGTAGACTTTTTGATAATGCCATTCTGACTGGTATGAGGTGATACTGCATTGCCATTTTGATTTCCATGTTCCATGTTTTGCATAATTAGTGATGTTTAGCATCCTTTTTATTTACTTTTTGTCTTTTTAGGGCACACCAGTGCATAGGGAGGTTCCCAGGCTAGGGATAGAATTGGAACTGTAGCTGCTGGCCTACACCTAAGCAATGCAGGATCTTAGCCTCATTTGTGACCTACACCACAGCTCATGGCGACACCGGGTCCTTAACCCATTGACCAAGGCCAGGGATGGAACCTGCATCCTGATGGATGCTAGTCAGATTTGTTTCCACTGAGCCACCATGGGAACTCCTTTATCATCCTTTCATGAATTTTTTTCTTTGTCATCTGTATGTCTTCTTTGGAGGAATGTCTATTTAGATCCTGTGCTCATTTTTCAATTGGGTTGTTTGGTTTTCTGACATTTAGGTGTATGAGTTGTTCATTTTGGAGGTTATGGAGGTTACGTATTTTGTATTTGGAGGTTGTGTATTTTGTATTTAATTTGCAAATATTTTTCCCATTCTCTGGGTTTTTTTTTTTTTTTTTTTTTTTTTTTTTTTTTTTTTTTTTTTTTTTTTTTTGGTTTTTTTTTTTTTTTTTTTTTTGGTCTTTTCTCTTTTTAAGGTCGCATCCATGGCATATGGAGGTTCCCAGGCTAGGGGTCTAATCGGAGCTGTTGCTGCCAACCTGCGCCAGAGCCACAGCAATGCCAGATACAAGCCACATCTGTGATCTACACCACAGCTCACAGCAATGCGGAATCCTTAACCCAATGAGTGAGGCCAGGGATTGAACCCACAACCTCATGGGTTCCTAGTCAGACTCGTTTCCGCTGCGCCACAATGGGAACTCCATCTTTAGGATTTCTTTGTTTCCTCTGCTGTGCAAATGCTTTTTAAGGTTTACTAGGTCCCATTTGTTTTATTTTTATTTTCATTATTCTAGGACGTGGATATGAAAAGATAGTGCTACAGTTTAGGTCAAAGAGGCTTCTGCCTATGTTTTCCTCTAAAAAGTTTACAGGATCCAGTCTTATATTTAGGTCTTTAATCCACTTAGTAAATACTGGAAAAGGTGTGGAGAAAAGGGCATCCTCCTACACTATTCGTGGGAATTTAAATTTTTGCAGCCACTATGGAAAACTACATGGAGGTTCCTTAAAAAACTAAAAATAAAGCTACAATAAGATCCAGGGGTCCCACTCCTGGGCCCATACCTGGAAAAGATTAAAACTCTTAATTCACAAAGATACATAACCCATATATTAATAGCAGTACTGTTTCTAATAGCCAAGATATGGAAGCAACCTAAACGTGCATTAAGAGATCAATGGATAAAGATGAGGTGTGTGTGTGTGTGTATGAATATTACTCATCCCTAAAAAGATGAAGATTATCATATTGAGTAAGCCAAAGATAACTTCATGTATCACATATTGAGTCTAAAAAAAGTAATAATAAATACAAATGAAACAGACTCAGACACAGAAGACAACCTTATGGTTTTGAGAGGGGAAGGGGAAAGAGATTAATTAGCA
Source organism: Catagonus wagneri (assembly GCA_004024745.2). NCBI lineage: Eukaryota > Metazoa > Chordata > Mammalia > Artiodactyla > Tayassuidae > Catagonus > Catagonus wagneri. The sequence continues at coordinate 14,856,373 of PVHT020001751.1, forward strand.
TAGGATTAACAGATCCACACCTCTCTCTATATAAAATAAACAACAAGGACTAATTAATTGTATAGCACAGGGAACTCTAGTCTTGTAATAACTTATATTGAAAAAGAATCAAAAACCATAGCTTATAATGAAAAAGAATCAGAAACCATGTGAGTCACTTTGCTGTGTGCCTGAAAACTAAGACTATTGTAAGTCAACTCTAAATTTTTAAAAATTCTATTATCTTGGAGATTCTGAGTCAGCTGGTACCATTTTACTATAACAACAGGCACAATGATGGAAAGGATACAACACAAACAGGTCACTGTATACAGAATTGTGTTAAGTATATTTATGTGTTTACAATTTTTGTCAGGTTTGCGTTCCCGTGTATTCTGGCATCCTCTCTCCTGTCTTACCATTCATGTAAGCACCATTTCCAGCTCGGCTCCGTCACCAGTGTCAGCACCAAAATCCACACTCAGTTCAATAGACAAAAAGGTATGGAGAGGTCCATTCTTACCCAGCTTAATCCCAAGACTGCATGCCTTCTGTCTAGTCACAGCCGTTCTCATTTCCTAAAATGACTTTTGATATAGAAGGTACTCAGTAAAAGTTCATAAATGAATCACCTGTGTCTAATAGCTTAAAAAGTCTCTAATAGTTAATCATTTTATCAAAGTTAAAACGATCTCAGTATCAAAGAATGACAGACAAATTGAGGTAAAACTCATTAACAAATAACATTTATTTTTCTTTTACATATGTATTTCACAGCCCGAACATCACATTGCCTTCCGAGAAAGGTGCTTTTATGCCATTATATTTTACTATTTACCACAAAGGCATTAGACATTCTCATTAACATGATGAGACAATTTGCTGGTAAACATTTAAACACAGACATGGGTTTCAGTATTTCAAGAACATATTTTTGGTCATAACCAAGGAAGTACATCAAAATATGACAACACTGGCTAATATTTTTCAAGCAAATAATAATTAGCTCTGCATAGTTTATACAGTAGGCTGTGGTAATAAATAGTATCACCAATCTCATCAACTATTAACTGGCCACAAAAAGCCTAACATTCATTTTCATTATGATACGAAATGCTCTATTGGTTTAGTTTCAACATAGCCTTAAAATGTGGGTGTTTAACCTTTAATACATGAAAAGAAAAAGTACTGAACTGGACTAAGAAAAGAAGTACTGACTTGGTATGTTCCGGTTAACTACAAATATGTCATGTCCACATATTACATTCCTAACATGAAGGCAAATATTTAAATAGAAAAACTAGCAGTCCAAAAAATGTGAAATGTGCAAATTGTGAGGAAAACATTGCATTTAAATTTGCACTCATTTGCAAGTTACAGTACTAGCTCAGTATAAACACTAACAGGAAAAATATTCAGTGGGAAAGAATGGGAACGACCTCTTGCAGCAAAGAACTAGTCCCTGTGCACTGCTTCAAAGTGATGCCATGGAGCTGTAACTCCTACGACTATCCTGCATTCAACAAAGAAGACTGTGGACATGCTTCGATCAGTGGTAAGAAAAGGAAAAAAACCTGAATCAGCCACATTTTCTTCCTTAATCTGGTATAAAGGTCCTTTATTATAACGTACTGATACGCTGATGTCTAACCTCATATGTGCTCTGAGTCAGGTTTGCTAAATGCTGTAAAGAATAGCTACCCTTCATATGATACTAGGTGCTATTTTATTTACGTCAGCATGATGACAGGTACATGTATAGTCATTCTACCCTCCCAAATAGGCAAAACAGCCTAACACTCAGCTTGGATCAGGTTCAAATTCTACACAGAGAGTCTCTGTATTGTTTTCAATGTGTTAATAATGGCCTGGAAAGCAGAAATGCCTAATAATTTCTGCAGTATGTTTTTTAATTGAAATGTTTATAAAAATAAAGCCCCAGTCTCTAAGTTTATGGAATGTCAAGAATTCTATGAGGAATGTTAAAAGCACTAGGCAAAACCCTTGTTTTCAGTGTTCCGTCTGCCCCACAGGAGAAGACCCGGTTGCCCTGGGTGATGTCAAGCTGCATGACTCCAGCCCCGAGGTTTCTGAATATGGACTGTTTAGCATGCTCATTTTTAAATGAATGAATTAGGCCATGGTCTGTCAATCTCCAAACCTAGTTTAAAGAAAAAGTGAAAACAAAAAGTTTAAGTCATTTTAGGAAAGAAAGATTCAAAGCTTCTAAAAACATGGCCTGTACTTCTATTCTCCCGGCCCAAATGATCTCACGAAAGCCCACCTTTCCTCGCCAATCACTGCCACCTTCTTAACAGTGTATCTAACTGGAAAAAATACCAGTCACATGATTCATTTACTGTCCTCACACTTCTGTCCCTTCTTTCATATTCTTATCTTCACATCCTCTTCTTTCATATTAACCACATATATCCCATCTCTAATTCAATTAAATACATTTCTAATGTATGCTAGGCCCTGGCGCAAAAAAACAAACCAAAAAATTACAGCCTCACCTCACTCACCTGGAGACCTCACTCTACAAAACAGTGTCAGGTACCGGGGGGCAGAGGTGTGGGGAGGACAGGAGGTTGTGAGAAGCCAAACTGATGCTACCCCAAAAATCCACGCATTAGTTAGGTCATTAAAAAGCTTTAAAAAATGAGTTTAAGAGTAGACTGAGTTTGATTATCTGTTTTTCTAGATCTTAGTTTAGAAAGAACCACGAGGAAGTAAGGGAGGAAGTGGGTCAAGAGACAGTCAATATTCCCACAGCGCTTCCCTCTACGCCCTCATTTCAAAGAATGTGAGTTTTGTGATCTGGTCAATCTTGACAGCAGATGAATACTTAGCACACTGCAGCCTCTGGTGCCGACACTCACCTTGACGTTACCTTCTGCTGAACCTGTAGTAAAATACTCCTCACAGGGATCTAGAGCCAGCGCCTTAATAGCGGAGTCATGTGCCTGGAATGTGTGAATCAGCTGCCTCTGCCTGATGTCAAAAATGCAGATGTGGCCTTTCCTGCCTCCAGATATGAGGAGTTGCTGTTTTGGCGCGTAGTGGAGCACCGTGGCACCGTGATCATGGCACGTAAAACCTGAGAAGAGAAACATCGAGAACCTTTCCCCAACTGTGTCCATCTTGGCAGTTCTGGTAAGACTGAAATAAGCATTTAAATAATACAGAAATTACTGTCACATTTTCCTTTCTAATTTCTATAATTATATGATCAAAGTATTAGTAGAGACAATGGCAGAAAAAAAATTCTTAACCATAATCTCAACATGAAAAACACACTTTTTAAACTTTAAGCCGAAACTAAGTTATACTGCATCCTAAGAAATATGTGGAAGGAGAGGTGCAGAGGAGACTGATACTCAGTGTCCTCATTACTACCCACCAGTAACAAGGCTTTATGTGGGGACAGTAAATACTTATCAAAAGTTCTTCTCAGCTAAGGAGTAAGTAAGTGTAACTCAACTGTGCTAGTGTAAAAAGGATCAGCTGCAAGTTAAGAAGTTATCCTTCCCAGGGCTCTGCATTCAATGTGATTAAAGCCTTAAATTAATCTGTGGCAAATCTTTAAGAGATATTAATAATTATTTACAAGAAAAAGAACTTTGCAATCAAAACTGGGAAACAACTCTACCTTTCAAAACACACAGCAGCAGACTAAAAGACTGAGAAATGTGTTAAAAAAAAAAAAAGTCCACCACGCTCTGTTTAACCCAAACTCACTGGAGCTGCGAGCACTCTTGTACACGCTATGTGGACGAGGGATCTTGAGGACAGCAATTTGGAAGACGCTGTCTCAAAAGGAGTTATGTTTGAATGATATTGTTCATATTCCCAACTCATCAGAGGGTTGACTTACTTTATGGTTAGGTTTAATTCTTTGTAATATGATCTTACTTATATTAAGCTGAATGAACACTTGACAACTAATTCCTTAAATGACATCTTCTGAATGGACTACAACACAAAAATTATTCTAGGCTGGCTGTATTTCCAGGACAATACACATTTTACCTCAGCAAGGCAGCCAGATATTGTAGTTAACTTTTGGAATTTTATTTATTCTAAATATTTCTCTATTTTTAACCCATAAATATTCACTGGATTTACTGTTTAAGTAAAACCAGGATAGCATTCCTTCATGGTGTACAGAAAATCAGACTTATTAAGTCACTTACCATGAATGAGGCTGTTTCCAGGTGATATCAATGTGTCCCACAGGCACACATTTCTAATAAAGAAATAACAAAAATACATCATAAACAATTGTTCTAAGTCCTCACTAGAATAAACTGTCATCGCATCAAATCAAATGTTTTAACTTACTGACTGCTGCATTTTTTTGCTCTCTCACATTTACAAAGCAGTGATTCTCAACCAGGAAGAGGGCAGAGGTTGTGACTGGGGACGTACCTCTTCCAGGGTTTCTCCTTTTCAAACCACAGGTTTCTGTCCCACATGGTCCCATCCGACCCTGCGCCATCTCATCCCCGAGCCCTATCTTTTCCGTTATCACTCCAAGGAAACCGAGATGCGATTTCCTGAGTAGAAGAGATGCTTTTATACCCCCTGGGGCAACCATGACAGGGAAACGAGAGGCCTTACTGACAGGCACATGTTGCCAATAGAAACAACGTGAGTGTTGAGAACGATGGCTCCAGCATCTCAAAAAGCCACAGTATTACCGCAATTAATAAAAACAGCTTGAACATCATAATTCCACCCAATTATTAATAGGTTACATTGGCAACAATTGTAGTCTTTCACTTTTTGGTAAGGAAAACTACTTGAAGAATTATATAACAGTTTTTGTATTCCTAAGGTGTAAAAACCTAAATAGAAATCCATACTTTCTAGCAAGAATACCTTTCCACCTAAAATATGTTTAATTCTTTTTTGGCTTCTCTGTTAACCTACCTATTGTCATTGGACTGTCCAGATGTGGCAACTAGACTTGATGAGGTAACAAATGCAAAGTCACTCGTTGCTTTACTGTGGCACTGCCAGCTCTATGGGAACAAAGTGCAGCTGATGTTATCTCAAAAACCAGTAAAATGGGGTACAGGACAAACACATTTCTGCTAACCATACATCACATGCATTAGCTAAGAACAGTTTTTAAAATAAAGAATAAGTGATAAGAGGATTAGCTGTCATTTGCATATGATTTGGCTCATACCCAATAATTTGTTAAAACTGCAAGAGTTGGCAAAAACACGGAATTACATGTTATAGTTTTTTGGATGAGGTAACAAAGGAATAAAACACCAAGTATCTGAACTTAACCGAGCCATTTAATTACTTATTAAGGGCCCAATCAAACTATTTTAATGCTAATTATTTCAAATACACTTAATAAGCTTTAAATAATAACATTAATCATAATAAACAGCTATCACCCAAGGAGGAAAAGCTCTTACAGGCCCATCTAGTCTTAGACATGAAGGACTCAAGTCAAATTAATTTTGTCACCTAAATACAAATAGCCACCTTTCTTTCTACCTGTCTGTACCCCACCCTTGCCCCAGGTGGAGAGCAGTAATAAGACAAGCTCAAAAGTGGCCCTGCAGAAAGGAGTTCCCATTGTGGCAGAGTGGAAACGAATCCGACTAGGAACCATGAGGTAGGGGTTCAATCCCTGGCCTCACTCAGTGGGTTAAGGATCCGGCATTGCTATGAGCTGTAGGTAGCAGACACGGTTCGGATCTGGCGTTGCTGTGGCTGTGGTGAAGGCCAGCGCTACAGCTTCGATTAGACCCCTAGCCTGGGAACCCCCGTATGCCACAGGTGTGGCCCTTAAAGTAAAAAGACAAAAAAAAAAAAATAAAGGTGGTCCTGCAAATAAATAATGCACAGGTTTAAGGCTGCCCAGGACAGCACCTGAGGATGTTCCAGTGTTGTGAGGAACCATCTGAGACAGGCCTGACTTTCCTTGTTGGGTCAGGTGCGAATGAATAGAAATTTGGAGTTGAGGACCCAGAAGGAAAATCAGGACATTTAAAATAAAACGGCTTTCTGTTGGGAATTATCATGGTATAGATATGACCAAAGGAAAAGGATAGATTGAAGATCACTTCTTTTTCTGTCAAGACTTTACGATACAGAACTAATGAACTAATTTAAAAAAAACATCTTACTGCACATACATAATTAAGAACATGTACATAGCCTAGAAAATTAAAGTCAACATATGTGAAGCCACAGGTTCTGCAGCGAACAGCATCGCCTTCCTCCCCTCCCTGTGCCCACGGCCCCACCAAATGCACACATGCCTGTCTACATCACCAAGTGATTTATCATGACCTGGATTAATGAATGTGGTGGCCTACTGGGATTTTTTTTTTTTTTATAATCTAGTAAGCAACATTCTGGAGCAAAATGGCCTACATGGAACCTGTCTGTTTTTTAACATGGTACCTACAATTTATCACTACAAAACTATCTTTAAGAAGTTAGGGAAAGCCCCTAAATATTTTCGAACATGATGGTCACTCTTCAAGCTGCGAAAAGTAAGTTTTCTGCTTTTTAGTCATTTCACTCTAAAACTAGGGTAATGATGGGTGCTAGGCTGTGGCTGCTAGACACAACGGTCCCTTTCCCAACAGATCTACCAATGGGATTCGCTGTCTGAAAAGAACACTTCACAAACAGTGGGCTCTGGCTGTGCTCTGGGAATGGTGGATGGTACTTACCAAATAAGGTTTAGGATTTGATGCAGTTTGGTTTACTTGCCAGATACTCAGAAAACCCTCTCCGTCTGCAACAGCACACTGTAAGAACAATGTAGATATTACACACACTTCATATCAGAGGTAAAATCATGTATGGAAAGGGGAGTCACTCAGTCCCCACCTAATATTCTGCCTATACCCACGTTCCTGTTGCTATAGTTCTCGAGAAAGCCCAAGTACTATAATATCCTGCTGCCCTTTAAATGGTTTCCCATGCCTATTTCATTGTTTTCCTGCAAACTTCTCTAATAGAATTTAGTTAGAAACTGGAATGCGCTCAGGTGCCTGACTCTGCACATGGATGCCATCAATACATTTGACAGAAACAGGGTTCTTTACCCTCACAGAGTGCTTAGTATCTGTAAGTGGGTGATTAATCCATCCGCACAAAATTCTGTGGATTTATGCTTTTATAGAGAACTAGGGGGCTATATAAACAGACACCATCAAATTGCCTGCTTAGCTTAAACCCAGAGTGAATTTGTTTTCAGATGTAGTGCTGCTAGCCATTTACTCATAAATAGCCATGATTATTTCCAGACGAACTTAGCAGTAACCTCCTGGAACTAACCTTGTTGCCTTGTGAGTTAAAATATAATCTGGTGACCCTTGCATTGCCGGCTTGGCGGAAACAGACAAGTTGCTGAGGTCGTGTCCACTCAAACATTCGCACACTGCCATCCTGAGCACCTGTAAGATCTGAGATGCAAAAGGACAAGCAAAAATAAGAAAACTAAAAGTTTCAATATTTCCCATTCTAGAAGCCAACTTCAGAATGGCAGAGGCCTCTTACAGTCCTTGGATCATAAATAAAATACTTACAGTACTGATGAACTGGGTGTGAGGTCATTCTCTTAACATTATGTAGATTCCTTTTCATCAGCTTTAAAAGAAGATTAAAAATGAATTGATATTGTGCATCACAGAAGAGATGAGGAAGGGTATGATTCAGGCCAACTCTAATTCTGATCACATTTACTCTCTCACACACCTGGATTATTCATGAAATAAACCCTGCTGTGGATTTCCTGACCCACTTAATATACGACACCTGTCTGAACAGGTTGGGAAAGCACAGTCACTTACTGGTGCGGCCCTGGCCTGTGAGGACTGTGAGGATATCAAATCGCTTCATCTAGTGATAAAGGGAACTCTCCTCCAAGTGCCCCTCCATGAGGACAATCAGGAGTATCTCCAGAGTCTTCAGAGCAGAACATGAGAATGGGACCCCTTTAACTACAGGGACCAACATCAGTGTTACTGGTGAACTCTTCAAACACTTAGACACGAATTGCTCTGTCTCTGCTTTGCCACTTTGTGCCTCTCAGTTTACTCATCTATAAAATGATAGTGGGAGATTACAGAACCTACCACCTTGGACTGTTATGAGTAAAAAAAGCATGCACCTGACACAAACTCATAGCATGTTGGCTGCTGTTACTGAGGTGTACTAACTGGTCACTGCCCTGCTCTTCAGGATCATCGTAGGTCAAAGTGATTTCAACCTAGTTCTGAGTGAGTCCAAACCAGAAACCATACCTAATATTGAATAACATACCACACTAGCTCCAGTGCTAGTCTGTCCACTGCCCAGCCACGGCAGAGATGAAGGTGGATGCACCTGACTTGCTGAATAGGATGCTGCACTGGGTTGATAAAGAGTTGTAGTGGAACCACGATAATCAATATCATCTGAACTGTGGAAAACATCCATACGTTACTCTGAAAGTTCCATTTTCTCAACATAAATTCCAGTTACAGAGCTTTTTATGTACCCAAAGGACAGTCTTTATGTATTTATTTTTGGCAGTGCTCGCAGTCTGTGCAAGTTCCCCGGGCCAGGTATTGAATCTGCGTCACAGCTGTGACCTGCACCACAGCTGCAGCAATGCCATATCCTTAACCTGCTGTGCTACAAGGGAACTTCCAGTACAGTCTTTATTTTTTAAAAAAATGAATAAATATCCATGAGAAAAACTTAGATACAAGTCTTAATCACAGCCAATTTTAGTACTGGTTAACTTCTTCCCTTTAGGCAAAATATAAGTTTAGTCTAATGTTCAGGGGACTCATTGTTACACAAGTCAGAACAAATGTTTGAAGTATTTAACAAAGATTTTTTTTTATCCTGTATAGAAAAAGATTGTATGTTCTCTAGAAGTACATTTATAAAATTCATACATTTTCAAAAATTTTGAGTTAACAGAGTTCTTAAAGTTAAGGTACTAATTATCATAAAAAAATGTCACAGGAATTTTTAATGATGGATTAGATCATATTACATGGTTACATCTACTCTGAAGTATGACTGAAACCTGATTATATTATACACTAACAAGATAGCCTCTTTCATTGTGCTGTTTTCTATCAAGGCACCATTCCCAGCGCATACAATTTCCGAGAGAGTCTGGAGAAAAGCAAGAGGGAGGGCAGACGTGGAGGAGAAACCCCAAAACAGGAAAGTGCTCCTACACTCCTGGTGCAGTACCCATAGTTTTACTGAAAAGTAAAGCTGTTTATATTTTCATCTGTAAAAAAGGTATGCTAATAACGAGATAATCAAGAAGAGACACTGAAAATGATTCAGTAAGTGTGACTCATCAGTCTAATATACTGATGCATTCTGCTTTTTTATTGTAATCATCCAGGTCAGCTGAATTTATTGTATATTGTGTAACTTCTGACATTTCTTTGGGGTTAAATGTCCAAGTGGCTTTGGAGTTCTGACTCAAGCCCCATGAGTAGTTCAGGTTCTAATGGAAGAAGCGTAACTTGGTCACTGATGTAACCAGAGCCTTTTCTCGGCAGCCAAAATAATTATGTTTGTCTCATTCCCAAATGAAGGGAGAGAGGTACATAGACTTTTCAAGATCATTCAAAGCATGTGCATAACCATTTAATCAAGGTTCTTTTTGAAGAAAACTACATTTAAAATTGACTGCCTAAGAAACAAACCTTTTGGATTCTCTGTCATATTCTTCTCCAATCCAAATGTATGCCTGAGAGGCCAGTAGAGAGGTAACATCGAGTTCTTGTACATCATGTGTTGAAGCCAAAACAATTTCATTACAGTTTGCCTGTAAAAGCAAAAGGCAGAGTCAATAATTTCAGCAATTTCATGAAAACAAAGTACTACAGTCTTTATAATGACTAAAGACTTTACCTTATTAATGGAAAATGCCATGATCATATCCGATTCCTTATGAATGATTTTTGCTTTTCCCCCTGGATAGCCCAGATCTGCTTCAACCTACAAGACAGGCAGCAGTTTTAGTTATTGCAGCATAGCTCCATAGAGATATATGTACATTCCACAAATTTTAAAAGAGGGGCAAGAAGAAAATGTAACAGCAGCAGCAGCAGCAGCAAGAATAAAGGTACCAGCAATTTTAGTGTGTTCAAAATTAGCTTTGGAATTAGCTTAGATTTTCTGATGCCCTGCAATCACCCCAATTATAAAGATTTCCACTGTGATTACAGTATATGGAGTAACGGTCACAAAAGATAGCTAACATAATTTTCACTAGTAATTTATAACAGTAATTTGTCTCTCATCTCTTCCGAAAGTACACAAATATACTGCAGTAAGAATGTGGGGGAAAAAGACAGAGAAAGACAAAGGAATCACATAAGAAATGTAGTATTTCTAAATACAGGTGATGATACTGGAATAAGAAGTTGGAAAGAAGAATAGTTAGGAATGAAGGAGACTGCATGAGAGAAAGGTTTAAGAGTCAAAGGTGATGGGAAGGAAAGAAGAGGCAGAATCAAGAAGCAGGAAAGATAAAACAATCATGTTTGAGAACAGATGGGGACAAGGGATGAAAGTGAAGACAGAAGAGGAGGCAAGAAAGGGAAGAACCAACAGCAAGAAAGACCACACTGGACACAGTGGAGCACCTCCTCCCTGCGCCAGGGCGGGGTGTGGGAGCAGTGAGCGCTGTGGTGAGTTAGCCGCTGGGCAGGCCATGGTTAGTACCAGAGACGAGGGGTGGCTCCTCGAACTTTAAAGAGTGAGCTGTACACAAGAGCACAGAACACTACCTTGATGTGGCAATCTTCTGCTACGCTGCGGTTTTGCTTGACCTGCTCCACATGTTCTTCTACAGACTAAATAACACCACGCCGTCACAAACACAAAACACACGCATGAAACAAAATTATGAAAAGAATGAAAATTTTCAAACGGAAATGGTCGTTCCATCCCTTAAAGATGGCAAAAATGAATTTGCAAGCATTAGAAGTGAATTTAAAAGCATAAAATCAAGGAATTGAACAGTAAAATGTGTTGTCATTAGAAAAAAACACAACACAAAGCAAAACAGGCAAAATCAAAGCGACAACTACCTATATAAAAGCAATTTCAAAATCCATTATATGTGTATCAGTTATGTAACAAAGCTCTAACTTAAACTGCGTCTATTAAAAATAACACTTGTATAATCAGATGCATTCTATACTATGCAGACTGTTTTTTATAGAGGTTTGTTTCAAATAAAAAGTGAAAACTATTTTTTTCTAAATACAGATAGAAAGTACTGATAATTACTTCATTCTTACTCATAAGGAATATATCCGTGAGGAGAGAGTCAGGGATTAGAATTCACATGTATTATATATAATCTTATAATCGTTCTTGGAAGTAACTGCTTGATGAGGTGATGCATGGGAAAGAAATCACACAACTTGCTCCTGGGTGATGACAGGACCATTAGGGATGGCTCCAGTTAGAACTAATATTCCTGTTCTGATGTCGAAACCTCTGAAGGTTTGATAGGAGCAATACATCTCTCCTAATGCCTCCTGCAGGGCTCGCCTCTCCTCCAGTCAATAGAGCCCAGTTCTCTGGGCCCTCAGCGACTGCCCAAGGCTGAGGCAGCTGACAAGGGAGGAAAAGAATTTGGCAAAAGCCAGACTGCTAAAGAACCTATTTGCCTTTAATCAAACGGCTAAGTTTGTCACGCTTATCAATTTTTGTCACAAAAACTTGTGGAATACTCAATGAGTAAAAATATCTTATGAATACATCTAAAATTTCAGCATTTCTCAATTTTATTTTTATCAAGTAATTTTTTAAAATTAGCCAACATTGTGGCATTCTTAGGATCATTTTGCCAATTTTACTAATAAATCAATTCACTAAATTTACCAAATTTCTTGACCACAATATCCTATTTAATATTTTAAAAAGATAAAACACTTATTATTGGGAGGGTACTTTTAATAAATTCTGCATATTTCTGAACAAAGAGACCAATTTTTATTTTGTCTTAACAGCTTTAACACTTTTTTTCCAAATGAAAACCGTTTTTCAGCAGATCTGTACTATTCAATACAGTAGCTGCTAACCACATGTGGCTATTTAAATTAAATAAAATTAAAATTAGGAGTTCCCGTTGCGGCTCAGTGGTTAACGAATCCGACCAGGAACCATGAGGTTGCAGGTTCGATCCCTGGCCTCGTTCAGTGGGTTAAGGATCCGGCGTTGCCATGAGCTGTGGTGTAGGTCACAGATACTGCTTAGATCCTGCATGGCTGTGGCTGTGGCGTAGGCCAGCAGCTACAGCTCTGATTAGACCCCTAAGTAAATATTTATAAAATTAAAATTCAATCCCTCAGTCAAAGTAGCACACTTCAAGTGCTCAATAACTGCATGTGTCTGGTGACTACTATACAGAACAGATAAATCCTATTATCACAATAAGTGCCACTGGACAGCCCTGAACAAGATAGTAATTTCATTCAACCATATGAAATTCAAAAGGTACAAAGAGTACATGGTAAAAATTCTTCCTCCCATCCATACTCCCAGCCATCTACTTCCCTTGCCCGGAGCAAACCAACACTTACACAGCATTTTAAGAAATGGTCAGTTTATCTCTGTCCCACCTCACTGTACATGGAGAGCCTCCACTGGTAGAAAACTGGAAAAGAACACATAGCTTGGGCTGCTCCCTACAGGAGCACAGGGAGGGACAGATGTAAAGAAGGGGAGGTAACGACCAGAATGGGAGGGAGGCTTAGTTAGGGAAGAGGGAAGGAAGCCAGGAAGGAGACAACAGATCCTGAAGGTCATGAAAGGGGTCTGAGGAGCCAAGCAACCTAGACCCTGGCTTCCTGGCACTCTGAGGATCTGATGATCCAACGAAGCAAAATTGTTATAACCCTGACAAATAATTAAAGCATATTTTCAAGAAATCACTGTGTTTTATAATTTGAAGAACACTATATATTAAAAGGATCGTACACCATGATCAAGTGAGATGCAAGGATTTTTCAATATGTGCAAATCAATCACATTATGATACACCACAGTAACTGAAGAATAAAAATCATATGATCTCATAGATGCAGAAAAGGTATTTGACAAAATTCAACATCCATTCATGATAAAAACTCTCACTAAAGGGAGTACAGAGGGAACATATCTCAACATAATAAAGGCCATATATGACAAACCCACAGCTAATATCATACTCAACAGCAAAAAAGCTGAAAGCCTTTCCTCTAACATAAGGAACAAGACAAGGATGTCTACTCTCATCACTTTTATTCAGCCCAGTTTTTTATAAGTCCTAGCCACAGCAATCAGAAAAGCAGAAAATAAACCCACATACTTATGGTTAATTAATCTATGACAAAGGAGGCAAGGACATACAATGGAGAAAAGGCAGTCTCTTCAACAAGTAGTGCTGGGAAAACTGGACAGCTATATGCAAAAGAATGAAATCAGAACATTATCCAGTAACATGGATGCACCTAGAAATTATCATACTAAGTGAAGTAAGTCAGACAAATTAATATGAGATCACTAATATGTGGAATCTAGTAAAAAAATGATACAAAAGAAATTATTCACAACACAGAAACCAAGCCTTTCCCAAAGGGGAAAGGTTGATGGGAGGGATAAATTAGGAGGCTGGGATATAACATATACACACTACTATAGGTAAAATAGAAAATAATAAGGACCTGCTTATAACACAGGGAAATCTACTCAATACTCTGTAATAACCTATACAGGAAAAGAATCTGAAAAAGAATGGATATATGTATGTGTGTAACTGAATCACTTCACTGTACACCTGAAACTAAACATTATAAGTCAACTACACTCCAATGAAATTTTTTTAAATAAAGAATATTCCCTAACACCACACACAAAATCAACTCAGAATAGATTTAAGACTTAAATGTAAGACTGGATACGATAAAACTCCTAGAGGAAAACATAGCTAGAACACTCTAACATAAACTGGAGCAGTATCTTTTTTGAAGTGTCTCCTTGAGTAATAGAAATAAGAACAAAAATAAACAAATGGCATCTAATTAAATTTAGAAGAAAATAGATCCTTCAATGACGTGGCTTTCTGTTAACAACAGAGCCCTAACTGAGCAAGTATCTTTCATTTTAAATCTGTTTCTTAGATTTCTATCTTTTTAATGGGATTTGAACTCAGCATTACTATAGAAAATGCAGTCAACAATGGATTAAATTAAGGAAGAAATGGCTTTGGCTCTATGATTTCCCTAACAAGCCCTACATCAATAATTTCAATACCTTCCAAGACTTCTGTTATCAAAAAAAGCTTATAAGACACAAAAGAATTTCTACAGTCCACTCCTCTAATTCCTTAAGTGCAGGAAAAAAAAATAAATGACTGACCACAGTGACCATTCAGGTTAAGTGCTTGACTAGTGAAGAGAAAAGAATGAGTCCCTTAGGTTCTACTGCCTTAGGTATGGGTAAGATTGGAGAAGCAGTTCTGTATTTTACCTTGAGAAACTCAGCCATGTAGACTATCCCTCTCGGTTTACACTTTTCTAAGTGAAATATAGTTCATTTTTCCCTTCTCACAGGTTTTGTTTGCCAGATCTTTAATCACATCTGACACTCTACTCTGAACACTCTCCAAACTGCCCATGACCTCATTAAATAGCCAAATGGACTGAAATGCTTATATAAGATTTGCTTACCTCTCATTTTATGACAGATCATTTTAAGTTCTAAAGTGCCACTCTCCCAAATGCCTGATTCTTCTTGAGCCCCGAATGGCATTATATTACTAACTTATATTTAGCTGAAAAATCATCATGGAATGTAAAATCTCTGCCTCGCTTTGTAAAAGCAATCTTCCTTCATCTCGTATTGGGTATTTCTGTAGTTTAATCTCTCTCACAGAATTATCCTGAATTTGTTGCTTCTACATTTTATCCTGTTAATTTCTAAATGCTAAGTAAATAAAAGTGCTTTTAAAAGGGTTATACTGCAATTTTAATTACATGATATTTAGAGAATCATAACAGAGTATACTCAATTATATATTACATTCCCCAAAATATCCATCATAGTGTTTGTTACATGTGAAAGTCCAATGGCAAATATTATAAAGGAAGTACAAACTTTCACTTGACAATACAGGATTTATCAAAGGACCTATATTGTTTCACTGTTACAAAATAAAAATTGAGTTTCTGTCTTAAAAAATTCTCTAGGAATTCCCTTGTGGCCCAGTGGGTTAAGGATTTGGCATTGTCACTGCAGCAGCCTGGGTTGCTGCTGTAGCACTGGTATGATCCCTGGCCCAGGAATTTCCACATGTCACAGGCATGCCCCCCCCAAAAAAATTATCTTTAGTTTGGTAAACTGATACCTACGATATGTGAAAGATTCCAACCCAAAGTAAATTTCAAGTAATGAAATTAGAAATGTTAAAGAAAACTAAACAAAAATTACAGGGGAGGTTTTTTTTTTTTTTTTTTTTTTTCCAAAATACCTCACTCTGGGGAGTCCCCATTGTGGCTCAGTGGTTAAGAACCCAACTAGTATCCATGAGGGTTTGACCCCTGGCCTTACTCAGTGTTAAGGATGTGGCGTTTGACCCCAGCCTTGCTCACTGGGTTAAGGATCTGGCATTGCCCCAAGCTGAGGTGTAGGTGGCAGATATGGCTTGGATCTGGTGTTGTTGTGGCTGTGGTACACGCTGGCAGCTGCAGCTCCAATTCACTCCCTAGCCTGGGAACTTCCATATGTGGCAGGTATGGCCCTAAAAAGAAAAAAAATAAAATAAAATAAAAAAATAAAAACAAAAACAAAATACCTCGCTCTGCTTTCTTTTCTTAGTGAAAATATATCTAATAAATGTCTCTTGAAGGACTTCTTGTTTAACCAGGAAATGCCAGAGTCGTTTCACAGGAAGTGCAGAGGAATCCCGGGATCTAGTAAAAAATTTAACATATCACACTACTTTAGTCTATAGAAAATGTTTCATTATTTGCAGATAGTTTTTTAAACCTCCATTATTGCAAAGAAGGTATAGCATTAAGCTCAACAAAATTTTATAGTTTATTTTGCTCTTAATTTTTAGTTCTAAAAATCATTCCTTAATCTAGCAATTATTTCTCTAATTACAGCTTGAACAGGTTGAGCTGAAAGTGAAACTTTATTCCCTTTTAAAGTTATACTTTAGGTTGGTTCTGTTGGTTATATAGCATAACACCAATGCATATAAAGGCATACATTTCATTTTTCAAGTCTAACAAGCTAAAAAGCCTTGCTCTTTCAAGTTTATGAGCAATATCCTTTAGTCATGGCCACTTGCCTCAAAACAAGCCTCAAAACAAACAAACAAAACACCACACACTGGTTATCAAAAGGGGCCTGGACAGATAGGCAGAAGATCAAAACATCAATACAAATCTTAATGTGTTTACTATTAAATTACTGACCAAAGGTCAGCAGCACCTTCTTTGCACATGTAGCTTATTATTCCAAAACATTTCTGCAAGAGTTCTTAAAATGACAACAAAAATACAAAAAATATTTTTCCTGATTTAAAACTAATACGTCTACTGAAGTATAGGCAATACATGAAAAATATTTTCTATCCAGATTTCTGATGTTTTCCTTAGCATGTACTGTTGGAAACAGAATTGTAGGTTCAAAGTTATGAACTCTTTAAAGGATACTGGCTTATTATTTTGCCAAGCTGTCTTGCAGAAAGGTTAAACCAAGCTACACTCTCATGAGCATTATAAGAGCATTCTTACTTGAATGGAGTATTTTCAGGTTCCAGCATCGCTTTATTTCGAAGGAGAGCTGGTCCAGCTCCTACTGAAAGGTCAGCTGGGTATGTGTTGATATAGTTCGGAGGAGGACCTTCATAATGATCCATTTTCTCTTGCAAGATCTGTTCCCAATTCTCCAAGTTTTTAATCACAGCAATACCTAATGGTGATGTTACAGGCAACTCTAAAATGTAATAGAATATGACATTTATTTTGAGGAAAATTGTTGGCTTTCACCACATATTTACAAAGTCCAAATTCTTAGAGCCAAAACTTCTGAAAGTACAAATAAATCTGAAAACCAACACCATTTGAATCTTAATCTAACACCATGTGAATTCTTAATGCTTTGAACAAAACAGAAGACCAGCTCTCTAAAACGAGCTGAGAAAATGTCTGGCACAGCAGAAATGAATCCGGCTAGTATCCCTGAAGAAGCAGGTTCAATCCCTGGCCTCTCAGTGGGTCAGGGATTTGGTGTTGCTGTGGCTGTGGTGTAGGCCAGCAGTGTCACCTCTGATTTGACCCCTAGCCGGGAACTTCCATATGCCTCAGATGCAGCCCTAAAAACAAAAAAAATAAAATAAAAAATAAAATGAGCTGAGAAAATGTCTAGCTTCTCCAGGCTGGTCTTCTGCTTCTTCCTCCAGCCTTCTAGGTAGTAGGATATTCTTGCCATATAAGTTAAAACCACAGACTGGAGCCTAAGAAAAACAAGACCTCATGACATCTCCAAAGCAGTATTTTTTTTTGTACCAAATGCTCTTTAAATGAATTTTGTAAAAAAAACTTGATAATTTGTTTTATTTAATAACACTATTTTCAAATTCCAAACTTACCAGAGAATTCCAGTCCAGCAATGGGAAAGAAATTCTTGACATTGTGAAGTACTAACTTAACCATTGTCAAATGTAGAAGAGCCCAGCTGTTCAAGAGACCAAAATAAAAAGAAAATTAAATTCTCCTTAATTCAATAATAAAATCATGACAGAAGCATAGTAAGGATCCCTGTCAAATGACTGGCTCAATCTCCCACCCAGAAAAAAAAAAAAAAAAACTGATTTTCTTTCCTCTAACAACTAACTTTAAAAAATAGTACCTTTAAAGTCTCTGAAAATAAAAAATATGCAACAATGTTATTACACTTGGAATATCTGAAAATTACCGAATGGAAACAGATTTACCACATAGTCACGAGGAATCTAACAGCACATCAATAAATTACACATTTTTTATCATTAAAAATGCTAGCTATTCTTTGAAACTGAATATGAAAGAAATACTCTACTATCTAGCAATTTACCTCAAAGGTACAGAATTCCTAACCTGAAAACATAAGTCAGTTCTTATACATATTCATGACAATAATGTTACTTAAACTAGTAACATCAGGATTTTCTACAAAAGGCAGAAAGAAAAGGATAAAAGTCTTACTTACCTATAGGAGTTAGGGTCTTGGTGCTCCTGTAACTGCGTATCTGACAAAAAAGCATCATCTTCTTCTTCATCACTATGAACGCTTTCATCAGAATCATATATAACTCCACTATCAGACAAAGGGAGAAATGGCTGCAATAAAATATGAAGTTATTTTTAAATGTATCATTGGGTTTTTTTGTCCTAACTTAACACTGAATATTTTATTTCATTTTATTTTACTTTATTTGATTTGACTTGATTTTTAGGGTTGTACCCGTGGCATACAGAGGTTCCCAGGCTAGGGGTCAAATCAGAGCTGTAGCTGCTGGCCTACAGCACAGCCAGCAATTCAGGAAACTCTGAGAGAGCTACAGTGAAGGAAATTATAAATCCCTCTAAAAAGCTTCAATAAGGAGATTGAAACATGTAAAAAATGATTATTTAATTTATGGGTATTAAGTAATTGCAATAAAATATCCATGGGGATTTATTTCCTTTTTTGAAACTTGATAATGACTGTAAAGTTCATAGGGAAGAAAATAATAAGATTAGTGGAGAAATCTTTTTTTAAGAGGATACCATTTCTTAGTAAAATAAGTAAAAAGTGCAGTCTACAGCAAAGAAGACCCTAAACAAAACAAAAAGACAACCCACAGAATGGGAGAAAATATTTGGAAACAAAGTAACTGACATGGGATTAATCTCCAAAATTTATAAACATGACTTAAAAAGATACATGTATTCCAGTGTTCACTGCAGCAGTACATACAATAGCCAAGACTCAGAAACAACCTAAATGTCCATCGACAGAGGAGTGGATAAAGAAGATGTGGTACATATTCACAATGGGATATTACTCAGCCATTAAAAGGAAAGAAATAATGGCATTTGCAGCAACATAGATGGATCTAGAAATTATCATGCGAAGTGAAGTCAGATGGTGAGACACCAACATCAAATGCTATCATTTACATGTGGAATCTAAAAAAAGGACACAATGAATTTCTTGGCTGAACAGATACTGACTCATAGACTTTGAAAAACTTATGGTTTTCAAATAAGACAAGTTGGGGTGTGGGGGAAGGCACTGAGGGTCGGGATGGAAATGCTATAAAATTTGGTTGTGATGATCATTGAACAACTATTAATGTAATAAAATTCACTGGGTAATAAAAAATAAAAGTGCAATGGATGAATGGAGAAATATAGTCCAAGGATAGTATCTAAACAATAAATTAGTATATGACAAAAATAACATTATAAGTCATTGGGAAGAAAGGCTACTGGTAAGTGTAGGAACAGAAGATAAAGACAGGAGGTCCCTGGTGACTGCTCAGTGGGGCACTGTTACTGCTGTGGCTCAGGTTTGATTCCTGGCTCTGGAACTCAGACGTTCTGCAGGCATGGCCGAAAAAAAAAAAAAAAAAGGATATGGGAGAACAGTAAGAGTAAACAAATGAAAAGATAATAAAAGTAAACATTTATTTGTGGAAAGCACTTTCTCTGCTTAAAAATCAGTGTAACGTCACACTAGAAGAAGTATGGAAGTTCCTATCATGGCTCAGTGGTAACACATCCAACTAGATCCGTAAGGATTTGGGTTCTATCTCTGGCCTAACTCAGTGGGTTAAGGATCCAGCATTGCCATGAGGTGTGGTGCAGGCTGCAAACACAGCTTGGATCCTGCATTACTGTAGCTGTGCTATAGGCTGGTTGTAGCTCCAATTCAGCCCCCAGCTTGGGAACTTCCATATGCTGTGGGTACGGCCTTAAAAAGCAAAACAAACAAACAAAAAAAAGAACAGTTAATTCTTCAAAGTGGAAAACCTAATGTCAGTAAATTCATTTACATTTTTGATGTTGCTAATAGGAAATAAAAATTATTTACTCTGTCAAATTAACAAAAATGATATTTAATCTGTCAAATTAACAAAAATAAAAAAAGAATACTTAATGAGAATAAAATCAGATGCATGCTCATTATTCTCAACAGAATATAAATCAGTAATCTGGACAGTAATCTAGATAAATGTATCAAAAACCTATGACCCAGTACTTCTTAATGAAATAATCAGAACACAAAAATCTTAGATATCTAAGAAGATACCAATCTCACATTATTTATAAAAATGAAAAAACAAATACAGCAAATACCTCATAGGCATGTGGTTATGTAAACTATAGTATATTCATCAAACTGAATAGTTTTTACGTCATTAGAAATAATATGTACCTAGAAACAATGACAAACCCAGTAACAATGAGCACCCATACACCAACTTGTAGTTTCTAAATATCACTTCCACAAATGGTATTTGTGGAGCTGGGTTCTTTGGAGAAATGGCTGTTCTCAATCCAGGGAAGGAAATATACAAGATTAGCCTAGAATGACTTACGCGAGAAAGAAAAGAAACTCAAAGATTACTAGAAGAGCTCTCAAAAAGATTCAGGAGTCAACTGGAAGAGGCTCTCATTGGCAAAGATGGGATAATCTGAACATCCATATGAATACTAAGTGCAATAGATTAAAATGAGTAAAATACATTTAAATACACAATTATCAAAACAAAACAAAACTCAATGGCTTCCTCTGAAGGATGCTAGAAAAGCAAATCATCACTCTGACAACTGGTACAAAAAGCAAAGATAGGCATTCCTGCTGTGGAACAACCTGATGGGTGGAGCCTCAGAGCCAGGACAAAGGTTCAATACCTCGCCCAACACAGTGAGTTAAAGGATCCAGCGCTGTTGCAGCTGCAGCGCAGGCTGCAACTGCAGCTCAGATGTGGTCCCTGGCCCAGGAACTCCATAGGCCTCAGGGCAGCCAAAAATGAAAAAAAAAAAAAAAGAATAAAGCATTTATTCTGTCTTTCCCTTTCAAAATGTACCTCAGGGTAACCAAACAGGCTGATGAAGGAAAGTATTCCAATCAATACATGAAGACTAAATGAGAGGATATTATCATAATTTTAAAACTGTCATTAAAATAATGAATTTAGACAAAGATCATCAACTAACAACACAAAAAAAGTGCTCCTGATGGAAACACAAAACCACCCATGAAGTACCCCTGTGCTCCCCTTTCCCTATCCAACTAGAAGGGTGTCTTATAAAGCCTCTACATTTAACTCCACTTTACAGAAAAACGGGAATTGGAGGAAAATGTTCAGAAGAACAAAACAAGGGAATGTCATCAGTAAAAGCCATTGAGAAATTTTAAGGAACAAATTTGGGGCAAAACGGGAGTCAACTGAGCAAAGTGAGATGGAGGTAGAACCTATGGATTGAAAGAAACAAAATATATCAATCAACTGCAAGGTATCTTATTCTGGATCCCGATTTAGCATATCAATTATTCCAGAACATTTAAGGTATACTCGGGGGACATGTATACCTCTCTGGATACTTGACGATATTAAGGAAGAACATGCATGCACATGTGTGTGACAATACTAGTATAGCACTGCTCAAAATCCTTCTTTTTAAAAAATACTGAAATATTTATGAATGAAATTTTATGTGTGGATTTGCTTCCAAACAATCTGAGAAGTGGGAAGAAGTGTAAATGAAATAAGCGACTACTGACTACAAGTTGATAATTTTGTAAGCTGGATCATGATAGGTAAAGATTCATGTGCTATTATCTCAATTTTTGTATATGTCTGAAGTTCTCCTTTAGAAACTATAGTAAAACCCCTAATAAAGGGTTTAAAATGACAGTTATGATATATTTTTAATGCTATGAGAAACTGTTTATCTTATAATGTCAACTGAAAAAATTAAATATAAAACTACATATACCAGACCAATTATATATATTTTAAAATAAGAGGATAAGAGTAGAAGCACCTTGCCAAAGTATTAACAGTTATCTCTGGAATAAATGAATGCTATTTTCCCTCTCATTTTTGCATTTTCCAAATTTTTAAAACTTTCTATTAATCAGAAGAAAAATTAAAAAGAAAAGTTGGTACATTATCATTTCAAATGTTGCTATCACTCACATTAATGAAGCAATGGGCTTTTGTGGGACAAAGAAAATTTTGAAATTAGAAAGGTGGGTGGGAGCTCCTGTTGTGGCCGAGCAGTAATGAACCCGACTAGTATCCATGAGGATGTGGGTTTGATCCCTGGCCTCACTCAGTGGGTTAAGGATCTGATGTTCCATGAGCTGTGGGGTAGGTCGCAGACACAGCTTGGATCTCATGTTGCTATGGCTGTGGTATAGGCCAGCAGCTACAGCTCTTACTGGACTCCTAGCCTAGAAACCTCCATATGCTGCTGGTGTGGCCATTAAAAAAAAAAATGACAAAAAAACAACAAGGAGTTCCCTTCGTGGCACAGTGGTTAATGAATTTGACTAGGAAACATGAGGTTGGGGGTTTGATCCCTGGCCTTGATCAGTGGGTTAACGATCTGGTGTTGCCGTGAGCTGTGGTGTAGGTCACAGACACAGCTCAGATCTGATGTTGCTGTGGCTGTGGTTTAGGCTGGCAGCTGTAGCTCCGATTCGACCCCTAACCTGGCAACCTCCATATGCCATGGGTGTGGCCCTAAAAAGCAAAAAACAAAAACAAGAAAAAACAACAAAGAAAAAACGGTGGTGGGGAGTGCCTGCCTATATTCTTTAAAGAGTACTTTATTAATTCCCCAGTTTATTAGCTAAATATAATTAAACAGGACCCAGTGAGTAGCCTCAAGGGATAAGCCAGAATGATGATGGAAGTATAAAGTGGAATCCTGAAAGAGTGTAAACCCAGAAATCTGACCTCAAATTCGCCTAACTCACAGGCCCTCACACTTCAGAATAAAGCAGAATCACCTAGGCAGCTTGTTAAAGTATAGATTGCTGCTCTCACTCCCAGAGTTTCTGAATGAGTGGTCTGAGGTGGGACCCAAGAATCTGCATTTCTCAGAAGTTCCCAGGCGATGCTGATACTGATAGTTCTGGGACCACACTTTAAGAACCACTAGCCTAACCAAACTTAGAGATAACAAAAACAAGCTTCAACACTCACCTTGAAAGACTTTTTAAGCTTATGGAGTTCCCACCGTGGCTCAGTGTAAATACATCTGACTAGCATCCATAAGGACGCAGGTTCGATCCCTGGCCTCAATCAGTGGGTTAAGAATGTGGCGTTGCCATGAGCTGTGGTTTAGGTCGCAGATGTGGCTCAGATCTGGCATTGCTGTGGCTGTGGTGTAGGCCAACAGCTACAGCTCCGATTTGACCCTTAGCCTGGGAACCTCCATGTGCCGTGAGTGTGGCCCTAAAAAGACAAAATAAATACATAAAATAAAGAGCTTACCCCACCAAAACCAGAGAGAGATCATAACTTAAGAACTCTGAGATCAAACACAAAGTTCTATGTGGGAGGAAGCATGACAGGAGACGTATCCCCTTATACGTGGAGCAAGGTGACCAAAGTGTTAACACGTGTAAAGAGGGAACATGGGGAAAGAAGGAAACCCATCAAATAGAAGGTGATGTGTTTGAAAAAACACAAAGTGCAGAAAAGCACACACCCAACACAGTACAAAATGGGACTAGGATGGATCTAGTCACCGTGAGTATTCGGATCCCCAGGGAAGTTTCTTCCGCTTTGGAGAAAAACAGATATGTCATGGGACTTTGTGAAACCCATGGTCTGACAAAACCCTCAAAATATCCATCCATCTCCTCCACTCTAACTCCATGCAGAACAAGAGAACAACCAAAAATAAAGCCAGATGCTAAATACAAGTATTCTTGTTCCTGGAAAAGGATGATGCTTCCTGTATTCATAAACTGCCTTCCCACAGGATTTTAATTTGTCTCATCCATATCAAGTATCTGATCATTCCTGAATAACTAGTCAGCTTCTGGACTTGAGAGATTAAACGTCTAAAGTGTGGAGATTCGGAGTCCCGTCGTGGCTCAGTGGTTAACAAATCCGACTAGGAACCATGAGGTTGTGGGTTTGATCCCTGGCCTTGCTCAGTGGGTTAAGGATCCGGCGTTGCTGTGAGCTGTGGTGTAGGTTGCAGACGCGGCTCGGATCCCGCGTTGCTGTGGCTGTGGCAAAGGCCACAGCTACAGCTCCTGTTAGACCCCTAGCCTGGGAACCTCCATATGCCGCGGGTGCGGCCCTAGATAAGGCAAAAAGACAAAAAAAGGAAAAATAAAATAAAGTGTGGGGATTCAACCCAAAAGCTGCCCCATCATTCCTCTATGATGCAAACATAAGAGTTAATCAAACAGAGACACCTAAAGCTTGCATTCCTCACATCCCTTACCTTTGCAACAAAATAATCCCACATACTAAGTTCAGGAGGAATAAACTTTTCTTTGTAAGATGGCCTTTCTGCAGGCACTGGTGGTGGAGTAGCATCCTTTACAGGCCTTCCAGGGACCAGCATTCGCATGTTAAACCTCCTACGGTGTTTATCTATGTCTTCAGAAGGAACAGGAGGTGCTGAATAAAGAAAAAAAAAAAAACAGACTTTACTTTCCATTATTAATTCAAAGAGTTAACCTTTCTTTTCATCCTACTCTTGCCATGTTTTTACTTTAGACTAAATTACCTATGTCTGTCTTTCTAATAAACTTTCCCAATTACTGTATCACTTATCCAGCAATCATTGCAGAGATGCAGATGAGGACAGAGTATAAAAGATTAACTTTTACTCAAGCAGCCTACTGCTATACAGAAAAAGGATTAGGGGAGGCAGATCGAGATGGTGGAGGAGTAAGACGTCGCACTCACCTTCTCCCACAAACACATCAAAAAAACACATATACATGTAAAATGACTCACATGGAACATCTACTGAATGTTGGCAGAAGAACTTAAACCTCCGAAAAGGGCAAGAAACCCTTGACATAACTGGGTAGAACAAAAGAAAAAGAGAGAGAGAGGGAAAAGGAATCAGGACAGGACTAGCATTCCTGAGAGGGATCTGTGAAGGAGAAAAGGAACCCACATCCTGGGAAACCATCTAACCGACAGGGAGATCAGCCAAGACGGAGGGACCTCAAAGTCGCCCCTTGAGAAAAGCACAGCAGCTGGACGCAGGACAAAGTAGTGTGAAAGCCACATAGATCATCTGAACCACCAGCCCAGACACCAGAGCCTGAGACACTCGGGTTGGGGCTAGGCACTGAGACTTAGGCTCTGGAGGTCAGTCCCGGGGAGAGGACTGGGGTTGGCTGTGTGGGGACAGCCTGAGGGGCTAAGGAGCAGTGTGCCCATAGGGGAATGGTGTGCTACCGGCTGGGGAGTGGAACACCATGGCAGAAGGAACCCGGGAGAAGGTCTGGGCCTTCAGGAGAAGCAAGGCACCATTGTTGGCGAGGGTGAGAGGAGGAGGGGCGGATTGCCATAGGAATCTCCCTGCACATGCAAACTTAGGCTCTCAGAGGGCCAGGCACCTCTGGTGCAGGCTACACATGCCAAGAAGCCACTTGCTCTGGCTACAAGAGACCTGGTGCTTCTTGTGCAAGCTACGGTGGCTGGGAACCTCTTGTGTGGGCTAAGGGCAGTCAGGGGCTAAGCATGACGAGGTACCTCTTGCATGATCTACAGGCAGCAGGGTCCACCCTCAGTGGTAGTCTCAGAGGCCAGAGGGAGGCGTGGCCTGCCACCACTGGGAGCCTGAGAGTGGGCTCCAACTGCAGCCCCAGTCACCTCAGGGGTCGGCAAAAAAAAAAAAAGCCATTGCAACCAAGCACCGCACGTTATTGGTCTCACCCTCCTGGGAACACACCAGCCTGCAGCTGCCATTGCCAAATGCTCTGGGCAGCATCTAGACGTATGATCACTGTCCTTTCCCAAGACCCTACAACTAGGAGCAGCTAGTGCTGCACCTCCTGCATGGACTAAGCAGGATGGTGTGCTTCTTGCATGGTCTTCAGGTGGAGGGATCAAACCACCACCACAGTTATCACTGACTCCAGAGCTGGGTGTGGCCTGCTACCACTAGGGGTCCCTGAGCAGGCACCACCTCTAGCTCCAACCACCTCAGAGGAGGGCACTGCCATTGAACACAACCTATTGTTGCTCTCACTCCCCTGGGAACTCACACACCCTGCTGCTGCCATTGCCAAATGCTCTTGGCACCCTGTAAATCTGCCTGGGCTCATTACCACTTTGTAGGCCCTGCAGCTAGGAGTAGCCTGCGCCACCATCCTGCAGGCCCTTGCTGCAGTTAAGAGCTCAGCAACCGGGCACTGACTACTAGCCCTACCCACTGCCTCCTTCTCCCTGGAAACACACTCAGCACCCTGGAGATATCAGCCTGCTCACAAAGAAGAAAGAGATATAGCTAATATTCAAACCCCCACGCCAAAAATAAATAGTAACCCCCCACAAAATACAAAGGGGTGCTCTTTCATAGAAGAAGCCATCCAAACTATGGTTTTGCTTCCCTAAACTCACTGAAAAAGAAAAACATAAGCAAGATGAAGAAGCTCAGGAACCATTCCCAGTTAAAAGAACAGAATTCACATGAAGCAGCAAACAATGAAACAGACCTCTGCAGTATGACAGATACTGAATCCAAAAGGGTAAGGCAGTGAAAATACTGAAGGAATTAAGGCTGAATATCAAGGAATTAAGAGTGGATATGAATGGTAATGCAGATTCCTTGAGAAAGGAACTAGAAAATATAAGGAACATAGAAAAATTAGAAAATTCATTTGCAGAGATGCAAACTAAGCTAAAGGCACTAAAGAGCAGAATGAATAATGCACAGGAATGAATTAGTGACTTGGAAGATAGAATAATGGAAATCACCCAATCAGGAGAACAGACAGAAAACCAAATGAATAAACATGAAAGCGATATAAGAGACCTATGGGATAATATAAAGTGAGCCAATCTACGCATAATAGGAATTCCAGAAGGAGAAGGAAAAAAAAGGGGGATTGAAAATGTATTTGAAGAAGTTATTTCTGAAAACTTTCCAAATCTAAAGGAAACTGATATCAAGATACAGGAAGCACAGAGGGCCCCAAACAAGTTGAACACAAATAGGACCACACCAAGACATATTATAATAAAAATGGAAAAGTTAAAGATAGAGGATTCTACAGGCAACAAGAAAAAAGCAAAGCATTAATTATAAGGGAATCCCCACAAGGCTATCAGCTGATTTCTCTGCAGAAACACTACAGGTCAGAAGGGAGTGGCAAGATATATTTAAAGTGCTGAAAGGAAAAAACTGCAACCTAGAATACTCTATCCTGCAAGAACACCATTTAAAATAGTAAGAGAAATAAAGACTTTCTCCAACAAACAAAAAGCTAGAAGAGTACAGCAATACTAAACCTATTCTAAAAGGAATACTGAAAAGGCTTCTCTAAATAAAAAAAAAGAAGAAAAAATAGGATGGAGGGGAACCAGAACTGGAAAGCAATCACTTAAATAAGCCAGAATACAGATCTAAATGTGAAGATGTTAAAAAAAAAAGACTTCAAAATCATAGAATGTGTGGAAGGAAAGTATGAAAATATAGATTCTTTTTTTAAATTTTAATAATGTGTTTAAGCCTATATGACCATCACGCTAAAGCAAGCAGAACCAGGAAGGGGTTAACATACTTAAAAACAGGGCAACCACATCAAACCAAACATACATTCATAAAAACTAAAAAGAAAAGTACTTAAGCATAAAATAAATTGAAAACAGTCAACCAAAAAAAGAAAGAAAATAGAAACATAGACTCAACTGGAAAACAAGACCTAAAATGGCAATAAATATGTATCTATCAATAATTACCTTAAATGACAATGGGCTGAATGCTCCAATCAAAAGCCAAAGAGTGGCAGACTGGATAAAAAGTAAAAACTTACAATCTGCTGTCTACAGGAGACTCACCATAGGGCAAAGGACACATATAGATTGAAAGTGAGGGGATGGGAGAAGATATTTCATGCCAATGGACAAGACAGAAAAGCAGGAACTGCAATACTAATATAAGACAAAATAGGCTTTAAAATGAAGGCCATAAAGAAAGACAAAGAAGGACACTATTTAATGGTAAAAGGATCCATTGAAGAAGAGGATATTACAATTGTCAATATATATGCCCCTAATTTAGGAGCACCCAGATACCTACAACAAGTACTAGCAGACATAAAAGGATAAATTGACGGGAATACAATCATAATAGGAGACTTTAACACCCCACTCACATCAATGGACATATCCTCTAGACAATATCAATAAGGCAACAGAGATCCTAAATGACACAATAGAAAAGTTAGACTTAATCGATATTTTCAGGATATTACCTCTAAAAAAATCAGAATATACATTCTTCTCAAGTGCACATGGAACATTCTCAAGTATTGATCACATACTGGGGCACAGAGCAAACCTCAACAAATTTTAAGAGTACAGAAATTATTTCAAGTATCTTCTCTGACCACAATGGCATGAAATCAAGCACAGGAAAAGAAATGAGAAAAAACTAACTACATGGAAACTAAAAACTTGCTACTAAAAAACCAATGGGTCAATGAGGAAATCAAGAAGGAAATTTAAAAATACCTTGAGACAAATGATAATGAATACACAACCACTCAAAATCTATGGGATGCTGCAAAAGTAGTGCTCAGAGGGAAATTCATAGCAATACAGGCCTTCCTCAAAAAAGAAGAAAAATCTCAAATCGACAACTTAACCCACCACCTAAATGAATTAGAAAAAGAGGAACAAACAAAATCTAAAGTCAGCAGAATGATTATAAAGACCAGAGAGGAAATCAATAAAATAGAGATTCAAAAAACGACAGAAGAGATGAATAAAACCAAGAGCTGGTTCTTTAAAAAGGTAAACAAAATTGACAAACCTCTGGCTAGACTTGCCAAGATGAGGAGAGAAAAAACCCAAATAAACAAAATAATTGTTTTTAAACTGTTATTCAACATAGTATTGGAAATCCTAGCCACAGCAATCAAACAAAAGAAATAAAAGGTATACAAATTGGAAGAGAGGAGATAAAACTGTCACTGTATGCAGATGACATGATTCTATATACAGAAAACCCTAAGGATTCAACCCAAAAACTACTTGAGAAATCACAACGGATATTGCAGAAATACAAAAAAAAACCATAAAAGAATACTACGAACAATTGTACTCCAACAAATCTGACAACCTAGAAGAAATGGACAACTTTCTAGAGACTTAGAGCCTACCAAAACTGAATCAAGAAGAAACAGATCAACAGACCGATCAATAGAAACGAAACTGAATACGTCATAAAAACACTCCCTGCAAATAAAAGTCTAGGACCTCAAGGCTTCACAGGAAAATTCCACCAAACATACAAAGAGGAAGTTATACCCATGCTCCTTAAACTTTTCCAAAAGGTTGAAGAAGGAACACTCCCAAAGATATTCTATGAAGCCACCATCACCCTAATTCCAAAAGCAGACAAAGATACCACCAAAAAACAAAACTATAGGCCAATATCTTTGATGAATATAGACGCAAAAATCCTCAACAAAATTTTAGCCAATCGAATCCAACAACATATAAAAAGAGCATACACCACAACCAAGTGGGATTCATCCCAGGTTCACAAGGATGGTTCAACATACACAAATCAATCAACATCATATACCACATTAACAAAAGAAAAGTTGAAAACCACATGATCATCTCAACAGATGCAGAAAAAGCATCTGACAAAGTCAAACATCCATTCATGATCAAAACTCTTACCAAAGTGGGGACACAGGGAACATTCCTTAACTTAATAAAAGCCATTTACAACAAACCCACAGCAAATATAATACTCAATGGAGAAAAGCTGAAAGCCTCTCTACTAGTCTGGAACAAGACAAGCATGCCCACTCTCACCACTGTTATTTAACATAGTACTGGAAGTCCTAGCTACAGCAATCAGACAAACAAAAGAAATAAAATGTATCCAAATTGGAAGAGGAGAGGTAAAACTGTCACTGTATGCAGATGACATGATTCTATATATAGAAAACCCCAAAGACTCAACCCAAAAACGACTTGAACTGATCAACAAATTCAGCAAAATAGCAGGTTATAAGATTAACATTCAGAAATCAGTCACATTTCTGTATACTACCAATGAAATATTACTGGAATGGGAATACAAAAATACAATACACTTTAAAGTTGCACCCAAAAAAATCAAATACCTGGGAATACACCTGACCAAAGATGTGAAAGATGCATGCTGAGAACTATAAAGTGTTAATCAAAGAAAATAAAGAGGATTCAAAAAAATGGAAAGATATTCCATGTTCCTGGGTTGGAAAAATTAGTATCATAAAAATGTCCATACTACAAAAGCAATCTACAGATTCAGTGCAAAACCTATCAAATTACCGAAGACATTTTTTACAGAACTAGATCAAACAATCCAAAAATTTATATGGAACAACAAAAGACCCAGAATTGCCAAAGCAATTCTGAGGAACAAAAACCAAGCTGGAGGCATAACTCTCCCAGACTTCAGGCAATATTACAAAGCCACAGTAATCAAGATAGTGTGGTACTGGTACCAAAACAGACATACAGACCAATGGAACAGAATAGAGAACCCAGAAATAAACCCAGGCACCTAAGGTCAATTAATCTTTGACAAAGGAGGCAAGTATATAAAATGGAAAAAAGCCTTTTCAGCAAGTATTACTGGGAAAACTGGACAGCAGCATGTAAATCAATGAAACTAAAACACACCCTCACTCCATGCACAAAAATAAACTCAAAATGGCTTGAAGACCTAAATGTAAGACAAAACACCATCAACTGCCTAGAAGAGAACATAGGCAAAACATTCTCTGATATCCACCTTACAAATGTTTTCTCAGGTCAGTCTCCCAAAGCAACAGAAATAAAAGCAAAAATAAACCAATGGGACCTAATCAAACTGACAAGTTTTGCACAGCAAAGGAAGCCATAAAAAAAAAAAAAGACAACCTATGGAATGGGAAAAAGTAGTTTCAAATGATGCAACTGACAAAGGCTTAATCTCTAAAATACACAAACAACTTATACAACTCAAGAGCAAAAAAGCCAACCCAACTGAAAAATGGGCAAAAGACCTGAATAGACATTTCCCCAAAGAAGATATACAGATGGCCAACAAGCACATGAAAAAATGCTCAACATCACCAATTATCAGAGAAATGCAAATCAAAACTACCAGTCAGAATGGCCATCAATAATAAGCCCACCTCACACCAGTCAGAATGCCCATCATTAATAAGTCCACAAATAACAAATGCTGGAGAGGGTTTGGAGAAAAGCGAACCCTCCTGCACTGTCGGTGGGAATGTAAATTGGTACAACCACTATGGAAAATTGTATGGAGGTACCTTAGAAAACTATACATACAACTACCCTATGACTCAGCTATCCCACTCTTGGCCATATATCTGGACAAAACTTTCCTTGAAAAAGACACATGAAACCCACATGTTCATTGCAGCACTACTCACAATAGCCAAGACGTGGAAACAACCTAAATGTCCATTGACAGATGACTGGATTAAGAAGATGTGGTATAGAGACTGGATTAAGATGGCGGAATAGAAGGATTGGAGCTCAACTTCTCTCCCAAAACACAACAAAACTACAACCAAATGCTGAGCAACGTTCAACCAAATGGACTGTAAACTTCCAAAAAAGATATTCTGCTCCAGAAGACAAAGAGGAGACCACATCAAAAGGTAGGAGGGGTGATTATGTGATAGAAGCAACCCCATACCTCCCGGGTGGGAAGCCCACAGACTAGAAAGTAACTGCATTACAGAGACTCAGCTACAGGACTGAGAGTTATAAGCCTCACATCAAATCCCCACGCCTGGGGATCTGGCACAGGGAGAAAGAGCCCCCGGAGCATCTGGCATTGAAGGCCAGTGGGGCTTATGTGCAGGAGCTCCACAGGACTGGGGGAAACAGAGACCCCATTATTGAAAGGCACACACAGACTTTCATGTGCACTGGGTCCCAGGGCAAAGCAGTCTCCACAGGAATCCGGGTGGACCTGACTGCAATTCCTGGAGGATCTCCTGGGAAAACAGGAGTGACTGTGCCTTGTTGTGGGGGAAGGGCATTAGAGGTGAAGCTCTCACAGACATTCATCAGCCTGCATTTCTCTGGAGGTGGCCATTTCTGGGAAAATCTGGTCCCTCCCATCAGGGCTGAGAAGCCTCAGGCCAAACAACAATCCAGGTGGGATCTCAGCCCCACT
>PVHT020001751.1:14891925-14907985 GCA_004024745.2 Catagonus wagneri
ATATACAGTGGACAAAAGACAGCCTCTTCAATAAGTGGTGCTGGGAAAACTGGACAGCTACATGTAAAAAAAATGAAACTAGAACACACTTCCTAACACCATGCACAAAAGTAAACTCAAAATGGATTAAAGATCTAGATATAAGACCAGATACTATCAAACTCTTAGAGGAAAACATAGGCCAAACACTCTCTGACATAAATAATAGCAACATCTTCTCAGATCCATGTGTCAGAGTAAGGACAATAAAAAGAAAAATAAACAAATAGGACTTAATTAAACTTCAAAGTTTCTGCACAGCAAAGGAAACCCTAAACAAAATGAAAAGACAACCCACAGAATAGGAGAAATTATTTGCAAATGAATCGACTGACAAGGGATTATCTCCGAAATTTACAAACAGCTCCTACAGCTCAACACCAAAGAAACAAACAACCCCATCCAAAAATGGGCAGAAGATCTAGGCAGACAATTCTTCAAAGAAGACATGCAGATGGCAAATAAACACGTGAAAAGATGTTCAACATCGCTCCTCATTAGAGAAATGCAAACCAAAACCACGATGAGGTACCACCTTACACCGGCCAGAATGGCCATCATCAAAAAGTCTACAAACAATAAGTGCTTGAGAGGGGGTGGAGAAAAAGCATCCCTATTACACTGTTGGTGGGAATGCAAATTGGTGCAACCACTGTGGAAAACAGTATGGAGATTCCTCAGAAAACTCAAAACAGAATTACCATTTGATCCAGCAATCCCACTCCTGGGCATCCATCCAGAGGAAACCATCACTCGAAAAGACACATGTACTCCAGTGTTCATTGCAGCACTCTATGCAATAGCCAGGTCATGGAAACAACCTAAATGCCCATCGACAGAGGAGTGGATAGAGAAGATATCGTACATCTACACAATGGAATATTACTCAGCCATTAAAAGGAATGAATTACCAACATTTATAGCAACATGGATGGACCTAGAAATTATCATGTGAAGTGAAACCAGTCCGACAGTTAGCAACACCCAGTGCTACCGCTTACATGTGGAAACTAAAAAGACACAATGAACTTCTTGGCAGAACAGAGAATGACTCACAAATTTTGGAAAATCTTGGTTTTTCAAATAAGACAATCTGGGGGGTGGGGGGATGCACTGTGGGTTTGGGATACAAAATCTATAAAACTGACTAGTGATGATTTATGTACACCTATAATTGAAATGAAATCCATTAAGAAAAAAAAAAAAAGGAAGATGTGGTATATATACACAATGGAATACTACTCAGCCATAAAGAAGTACAAAACAATGTCATTTGCAGCAACCTGGATGGAACTAGAGATTCTCACACTAAGTGAAGCTAGTCAGAAAGATAAAGTACCATATGATATCATTTATATCTGGAATCTAATATACAGCACAAATGAACCTTTCCACAGAAAACAAAATCATGGACATGGAGAACAGACTTGTGGCTGCCAAGGGGGAGGGGGAGGGAGTGGGATGGACTTGGAATTTGGGATTAATAGATGCAAACTATTGCCTTTGGAATGGATAAGCAATGAGATCCAGATCCTGCTGTACAGCACTGGGAACTATGTCTAGTCACTTATGATGTAGCATGATAATGTGAGAAAAAAGAATGTATACATGTATGTGTAACTGGGCCACCCTGCTGTACAGCAGAAAACTGACAGAACACTGTAAACCAGCTATAATGGAAAAAATTAAAACCATTATGAAAAAAGAATAAAAAGAAAATACAATAAGAATTAAAGTACTTATATACACTACATATTAAATAAATGGCATATTCAATAAACTAGTAAAGAGACTGCTTGGGTGATTTTTTTCTGACTATGTGGTTCAAGAAGGACTCACTGAATGAGTACGTGGGATATAAAAGCAGAAGTTCAATGTGAAAAGGACACCGGAAACAAATGACCAAAGGTCTGGCTAAATGAGAAGTAAAATATCTTTGCTAGACAGGTGTCAGGGAGAGGAATAGCAACAAACGGTCTAGCGTTAGGTTAGAACTAGCCTGTGGATAGGAAGCTGGGAGCTTATCCTGTGGGCAGTTCTCATGCAAGTGTCTTGAACTTGGCACACGATAAAATACAGTTTGCATGATCAATTAGAGGGGAAGATGGAAGAATCTGACATAAGAAGGCCCTGCGGGAGCTCCTGTCGTGGCTCAGTGGTAATGTATCTGAACAGTAACCATGATGATGCAGGTTCAATCCCTGGCTTCGCTCATTGGGTTAAGGATCCAGTGTTGCTGTGGCTGTGGTGTAGGCCAGTGGTTACAGCTCCAATCTGACCTCTAGCCTGGGAACCTCCATATGCTGCGGGTGTGGCCCTAAAAACACAAAATAATAATAATGAGAAGGGCCTGAACCAGGAGTTCCCTGGTGGCTCAGTGGATTAAGGATCTGACGCTGACAGTGTGATGGCTCTGGTCACTGCTGTGGTGAAAGTTTGATCCCTGGCCCAGGAACTTGCAAATATCATGGACATGGCCAAAAAATAAAAAAAGGGCCTGAGCTATTAGGGTGGTTGGTAAAGACTGAAAGGAAGTGTTAGATGAGAAATACATAAAAGAAATAGCAAAAAGATTCAGGAACTAACTGGATATGGGAGAGCTAGAAAGAGGTGAACCTGATCCTCTCCAAAAGATCCCCATCATAGAAAATGATGATATATCTCAACTGCTCTTTGATGAATATAACCACTTTTCACTCTGTCCATCACTAACACCCTAGGCTAAACTACTTTTAACTTCTTTTAATTGGGGTGAAATTTACATAATTCACTATTTTCTATTTTAAAAGTGTGCAATTCAGCGGCATCTAGTACATTCTCACTGTTGTGCAACCATCACCTCTATTTCCAAAGCATTCTCACCACCCCAAATGGAAACCCCATACCCATTAGGCAGTTACTCCCCATTCCTCCATCCCTTCAGCCCATGGCAACCACCACTATGGATTTACCCATCAATATTTCATACAAATGGAAGCATTTGACATATGACCTGTGTGTCTCGCTTCTTTCACTTAGCATAGTATTTCTGAGGTTCATGCTGATTACAGCATGTGTTAATACTTAATTTCTTTTTGTAGTTAAATTTTACTCCATTATACGTACATACAACATGTTTATCCATTCTTGATGATAACTTACAATTATCTTTTAAATGGGCTCTCCCCAGAGCCTCTCACCTGGGCTCCCTACTTTTATTCTTTTATATGGTCTATTCTCCACACAGCAGCTAGAGTGGGTCTTTTGAAAACCTAAATCAGATTATGTCACTGCTCTGCTTATAACCCTCCAACAGTTTTCTTTCTTAAGACCAACCATGGTAGTCTACATGACCATGAACCTCCTAAATGATTTTGCCCCCAGTTACTTACCTTCCTTCATCTCTGACTACACCCCCCTGGGCTCAGGACAGCCATTCTGGCTTCCATTGCAATTCCTGGAAAAGGTCAAACTAGTCCTACCTCATGACCTTTGCATTCAATGTTCCATCTGCCTAAAATGCTCCGGCCTCAGGTAACTGAATGATCTGATTCCTGACTTCCCTAGCACTCTCTCAAAAGCTACCTAATCAGAAATGTGTCTTCTCACCAACTTAATTAAACTGTTCCCATCCCCTTCCCCCCATCATTCCCTCTTCACTTACTCTATTTTAATTGTAGTTCTTATCATATCTGAAATAATATCATTTGTTATTTTATTGTGTGTTTACCTCTATTAGATGTAAGCAACATGAACAAGAGGGAATTGTCTGTGTTGTTCACTCCCACATTGACAAAGCCTAGAACACTGCCTGGCATATAGCAGGTAGAAGTCAATGCAAACATGAATGTGTACTCGGAGGCTTAGCATGATGATTTTCCCCCCTTTGCAGCCACACCCAAGGCATATGGAAGTTCCCAGGCCAGGGATCAAATCTGAGCTGCAGCTGTGACCTACACCACGTGTGCAGCAACGCTGGATCCTTAACCCAATGTGCCACAGCAGGAACTCCTAAGCATGATGATTTGATCAGTGAGCTACCATGAAAAAATAGCATAAAGACCCAGGAAGAGAAAAGAAGTGATTTAGGGGGAAAACTTTTAAATGTACATGGGCTGCAACTAGGTAGGAAGACTGAAATTAAGTCATCCACATGTATTGGGAGTGGAAACAAAGGGAGTTGGTAAGACCACCTCCCTTACTTTGACTTAACGTAGGAACCTATTAGATACATTTGATTCAGTCTTGGGCAGTAAGAACACAGGTTAGCCTGTGCCACTTAAACTCTCTGTGCCACTTATTCCTCATCTGTAATGTAACCATTTCTAAGGATTAATTAAGATGATTTCTGAGTTTCAGAACCAAGGTAAAAACCTTTCCTGTAACATCAGTCTAAATCTCACCATCCTACCATCTTAAAGACTGAGCTAAAAAATATATGTCGGTCCATAAGGGAAAAAAAAAAGTATTTTCCACAAAAGAAACTTTTTTTTGGTCTTTTTAGGGCCACACCCGTGGTACATGGAGGTTCCCAGGCTATGGGTCAAAACAGAGCTACAGCCACTGGCTTATGCCACAGCCACAGCAAAGTGGGATCTGAGCCGTGTCTGAAACCTACACCACAGCTCATTGCAACGCCAGATCCTTAACCCACTGAGTGAGGCCAGGGATTGAACCTGCATCTTCATGGATACCAGTTGATTCATTTCCACTGAGCCATGTCGGGAACTGCTAGAAATTTAATCTGAAGCCAGTTGCTGGTATGCTCTGTAAAGATTATGAGAATTTATTTAAATCTTCTTTCTCTAACTAAAAACTATCCTTTTTCAGAGTTCCCACATGGCCTAGTGGTTAAGGATTCAGCATTGTCACTGCTATAGTTTGGGTCTGATCCCTGGCCTAAGAACTTCTACATGCTACAGGTGTATCCAAAAAAACAAAGTTAACTATCCTTTTTCCATTGTCTTCTCACTTACCTTTACTTTTCTTTTTTATCCTCCTCAAATTTGTCTTGGTTTATCAAAAAATGTTAAACTGAAACTATATTTTTTATTCTAACATGAGTTTATTTACTATCCTAGCAAGAGTGATTATACTTTAAACATCAATGATTTTCAGAGTTCCCGTTGTGACACAGTGGTTAATGAATTCGACTAGGAACCATGAGGTTGTGGGTTCGATCCCTGGCCTTGCTCAGTGGGTTAAGGATCCGGTGTTGCCATGAGCTGTGGTGTAGGTCGCAGATGCGGCTCGAATCTGTCATTGCTGTGGCTGTGGCGTAGGCCGGCAGCTGTAGCTCTGATTCAACCCCTAGCCCGGGAACTCCCATATGCCACGGGTGCGGCACTAAAAAAAAAAAAAAAAAAAACGATTTTCACAATAAAAACTCGTAAAACATTAAAAAATCTTGTATTTTAACATTAGAAGCTACCTACATTTACATGCATTATTGCTATGAAATTTATCTTACCTGAAATATTTTCTGGTTGTCTCTGAGGTTTCACAACAAGTTTCACACCTCCTCCAAAAACTGCAGCCCACATTCGATTGTTCAACGGATGGGCTGCAAGCCGAAACAGTTCATTGGAGGAATTTGTGGCAAGAGCATGTATCAATAAACTTAAGTACACAGCAACAACAGCTTCACACAACAAAACGTTCAATTTTGGCTGGTCTTCATCTTGGGCTGAACTCAAGAGGTTAATAAGTGAACTCACACCTGTATGGGTATATAATATCATAAGAAGTATATCAGCATGAAGCTCCAGAAGGAAAAAAGTCAAAATTATGTATCTCTATTATACAACACACATATATACATATCCATAATTTGAGCAACAAATAAATTAGAGCAATGATTTATAACCTATAGAACAAAATAAGAATTCACTCATCAATACTAATAAACGAAAAAAAGAGAAGAGGAAGCTCTTCCTTACAGTACAATTTCAACTAATAAGTAGAAGGAGTGATACAGAATTAGAAAATTACCATCTAGTAATCCCCACAGTAATATTTGATTCAGGCAGGAGTCATCACTATATGCTATAATTAGTGGGTAAAAATAGGATATTTTACAAAATCTCAAACATTCTCTGCAAAAGACACTTATTACTTGCAAGGGGAAAGTAAGGAACTTCACAAAGGAGAAATGTAGCAGAAACCACTGTACAAAGTGATCAAAGTTAATAGCACCAGTAAGGGGACCAAGTGGCATCATTTCCCTCTTGATACCTGCACTGGAAAGGGTAGTGTCTCTTTTGTGGCATCCTTGCCAAAATTACATAACCTGAGTTTGATATTAAGAAGATATCAGAAGGAGTTCCTGCTGTGGTGCAGTGGGTTAAGGATCCGGTGTTGTCTCCACAGCGGCTAGGGGTGCTGCCGAGGCACAGGTTCCACCTCTGGCCCAGCAAAGTGGTTTAAGGATCCAGTGCAGCAGCAACCCAGGTGGATCCCTAACCCTCCAAAACACAAGAGAAATCCTCTTTTTTGAAACTTAAAGAAGTCTTAAATTATTTCAATAAAAAGGTAAAATGAAAACACGTTTTGAGAAACTTATGCATAAATGAATTTCAAATACACGCCTTCCACTGCTACTCTTCACCATGATCACTGATGCGTAGCCTCAGAGTCACAAAGTAAAAATTAAATGACATGGCAGACCAGGAAAGGGTATTAAGAGAGTGGAGAAGGTTTAAAATAACTGATGTGGAAGATGAGCAAGTGCTAACTGCAGGAAGGGGAGGACCGAAGACCGTGACATGTGTGCCAGACGACAGCCACTCCTGTCCTAACACATGCACCTACACTCTTGAGAAGAACTACATTCTGATGTATCTGTGAAAAAACATCTCTGTGACACTGGCTCTCCAAGACTCTAATTCAGGATGTCTAAGGATAAAGAACACGATGTGCTCACCCTTGTGAAGGATATTAAACTTTGCTTTTTCATGCTGGTCAGCACAGCTGGTTTTTCAAGCCTTAACTTTCTGAGTTTTCAGACATTACCATACTTAAGAGTTCCAAATTCATGGCAGAAAACATCATCAAAAACAAACAAAAAACTATTCACCAAATCCACAAACGACAACAATTGGGAACCGGTTAATAGTGCCAAAGAGAAGATTTAAAAAGACAAAAAACAAGAGAACACTTAAATTCTCACCAGGCCACTGAGCAGGAGAAGAATTTGGTGTTGCATGTTCTTCAATGCTTTCTGTCCTTAGTCTCCGACGATCACTTAAAAGAAGCCCTTGATAAGCCATTCCTGTAAACTGGTTTCCTTCTGTCTGACTGCTAAAACAAATACGGTTCAGTTATTTATCTTCCTAACCGAAGGTACTGTCGTACTTTATATGTATTTATTTTAGATGACTATAATAAAGACAAAATCCTTAAAAATGAAATCACGGAAGTTCCCGTCGTGGCGCAGTGGTTAACGAATCCGACTAGGAACCATGAGGTTGCGGGTTCGGAGATCCCTGCCCTTGCTCAGTGGGTTAATGATCCGGCGTTGCCGTGAGCTGTGGTGTAGGTTGCAGACGCGGCTCGGATCCTGCGTTGCTGTGGCTGCGGTGCAGGCCAGTGGCCACAGCTCCGATTAGACCCCTAGCCTGGGAACCTCCACATGCCGCGGGTGCGGCCATAAAATGACAAAAGGCAAAAAAAAAAAAAAAAAAATGAAATCACCATCCTAATAAAAATTATGTCAGAAAGTTCTTTCAATAGTTACAAATATTTATAGTTTTTTTAAAACAAAATACCAAATTTTCTTTTTTTCTTTTTTGGCTCTTAGGGCCACACCAGCAGCATACGGAAGTTCCCAGACCAGGGGTCAAACTGAAGCTACAGCTGATGGCCTCTGCCACAGCCACAGCAATGCAGGATCCAAGCCACATACGTGACCTACACTATAGCCTATGGCAAGGCCGGATCCTCAGGCCACTGAGCAAGGCCAGGGATCAAACCCACAATCTCACAGTCACTATTGGGATTCGATTCCGCTGAGTCACTGCGGGAACTCCAGTACCAAATTTTCTATTTGGGCAGAGGTCATTTAGTCTTTAAAATCTTTTCCACATGCCATTTAGTATAATACTTTAAAATCTTTTCTTCATTCACTTTTTATTTTTTAAAAAAGGCGACTGTAAGGAGACTACCGTTTCAGAAAGTTTCAGGGTGCTATTTTGTTGCATTTCTTAGTTCTGCAAAGTTGTGCAAGCTTAACCCTGAACTAAAATATGAACTAAAATCCAGAGAATCCTATTTTAGAAATACTCAATCCTAAAGCCAAACATGCCTAAATACTTACTTCCCTCATCGTTACAGAGTGGGGCAAAGACAAAAACCAAAGTAAAGCTGACTCCCTGGAGAGTTAACCACAGCCTAAAAACTAGAAAATATACATTTAAACAAAATTTATTTGGATTCTTGTTTGGCACCATTTTAACCAGTGACTGATATCAAACAAGTTGTCTTGGATCACTAAGAAGATCAGAGACAGCTAAATAAATCCTTTTTCCCTTATTTACATTTCAAAGTTTATGGAGTTACTTGGACATGGCCTTATTAGGCTAACATCAGAGTATAGTCCATTTTGAGAGAGTAATACTTCCTTATGCAATAACAAATCTTCCCACAAGAGGCTGCTGAATTCACAGAAAAAAATCTAGACATGTTTAAAATAAATTTATTATGATTCTATTTAAATTACAAACTCTTCATTTATTAATATAATCCACTTCAGTCTGGGTCATCTTTCCCAGTGATTTCTTACTATTTATACTGTCATAGGCATTAAAACGCAAAGTATATGCTGATGAAGGCAATTAGATGTTTACAAAAATTCAAACTATTACTTCTAATTGATAGCACTTTCTATTATACAGAAATGTGTAAAACTGATTTTAATAATTCAATGTGATGAACATATCTTTTCACTTCTCAGAAGTTCTCCCTATTTGACCTGAAAACCAAACCAGCCAATACCAATTTAATGCTAAAAGGGGGAAAAATTAGAAAATTTCATATTATAAATAACTTTTGATAGTGAACACTTCTTGAAAACATAAAAAGATAGTGATGATAATTTTCCTTTACCATTTGTCATTTTTCTATATATCTGTTGTTACTAGGTAATAGATAGCTGAACAATTTTTTTATTTCCATTCTTTCTCATCAAATTAAAGTATACATGGCAGTTATATTTGAGGATTTTTTGGTTCCTAGTAAAGAGAACCTTAATATAACTCTGGAACAGTTTAATGTTTCTGCTGTATTAACACTATTTTGGTTTTTTTGGTTGTTGTTGTTTTTTACCTGTAGCTATGACTGTCACATAATGCTTGGTAAATTGATGCAGAAAGTGATGCTGCTAGTGAATGAAGTGTGTGCACCTAAAACCAAAACAGTCACAATTACATACTGTACTAACATTCCTATACAACAGTAATATGTTAAAAATGACAAAATACCCAGGAAACTAGCAAAACCATAAATAAGGCAAGATCCTACATGAGACTAACTCTACTTTATGTAAAGTTCTAAAATAACACTCACCCAATTACATATGCATTGCACAACAAAGCTACCTGATTCATACACATCTTGAACAAATATTTATTACTGTGAGCCTGACATTTAGCAAGCTCTGAGCAAAGTGCCAAGGCTCATACTGCTGGGACGGTCCTAGCTTGCTAATGATAAGCCTAAATAGTAATACTCCAAAAAAGAAGAACCCAAATAAGTACAGAATTTTAAGAAACTTTATTTAAACTTGCCTTATGAAATTCCCCTTGGTGAAAATAAAGACTTGACCTTATCAATAAGAATGAATTAAATGTTTAGAAAATGTATCAATTACTGTGTGAAACGGTTAATTTTCCAGAAAGCAAGTAATCTATTTGGTACTTAGAAGTAGCACAGCCTTAGAATTTTAAATTCAGAAAGTTTAAAAATTATCAATATAAAAACCACATCCTAAAATGCCATACTGAATCATTCTGAGAATCATAAAATCTTAAAATTTGAAGAGATCTTAGAAA
Organism: Catagonus wagneri; assembly: GCA_004024745.2. Taxonomy (NCBI): domain Eukaryota; kingdom Metazoa; phylum Chordata; class Mammalia; order Artiodactyla; family Tayassuidae; genus Catagonus; species Catagonus wagneri. The sequence goes on from PVHT020001751.1 coordinate 14,901,990, forward strand.
CAGTTTCATACTTTTTGAAAGCTTATCCAAATTTCTAGGAACTAGAAGAGTTTACTTAGAGCTTCTATGCATTTAATGTACTTTCTACATTCACCTATCAAATAATTAAGTAATCTCTGCTAAAATATTGATAAAGACTAATTCACACTAAGGATCTAATAGGTTGATATGACCAGTAAATCTCGGGTCCTTCAGAAGAATGTACTATCAGAGATTGAACTTATCTTTCAAACAAAAAATTAAAATACTGGGGACCTGAAAAGATCTCAGCCACTGGACTGGGAAAGGCAGAGCACAAATACACTTATGCTAGCACAGTGGAGGACAAATCAACTCTCCACATCCTGCCACATGCCCTAGTGTTTCTTAGAATCTACCCATTCTTAAGTTTTCAGCATGGGATACAGTTTTAATTTGGGGTAGTAACTCTGCCAACATTTTAACTGCCCTGAGTGTTACCTTAACAATCATGGTTCTCTCAAAGATACTCCTTGAACTTATATTTTCATAATATCTTGGCACGTAAGCAAACAGTTGTAAATATTTCTACTTACTGATTCATTTAAGAGGAATGGAGAATCCAGTGAAATATCTGATAAGAATACTGTCTAGAAAATCAATATTTTACCAAAAAAGTGTTTGCCAGTCTTAAAGCAAGACAATAACTTTTCTAGAAATAAGAATGCTTACTTATCTTTTAAAAAAATTATTATTGATTTACATTATATTAGCTTCAGGTGTCCAACACAGCAATTCAGTATTTTTAAAGATTATAGTCCCTTTAAAGTTATCGTTAAAAATGGCTATATTTCCCTGTGCTGTACCATATATCTTTGTTGCTTATCTATTTTATACTTAGGAGTTAATATTTCTTAATCTCTATCCCTTACTTGCACCCCTCACCCGCCACCCTGGTAACCACTAGTTTGTTTTCCACTAAGAGCCTGTTTCTGTTTTGTTATACACATTTATTTTTTAGATTCCACATATAAGTGATAACATATAGCACCGGTCTTTCTGTCACACTTAGTATAATACTCTTTAGGTCCATCTGCATTGCTGCAAATGGCACAATTTCAAGAATGCTTACTTTCAAATTATATTCATTGGACAAAGAATCTTCAACTGGTCAGACTGAGAAGGTAGCAAATAAGAATAGTTTAAAATTTTTCTAAGTTCAAAATGAAGGACAAGCATAACATATTTACCTTCTCAGTATGTACAACTGCAAATGATCATAAACTTCACATTACCTTCACATCTTCAATAGCAGGATGAGGTGGTGTTTTCATCTGAACAATAGTATAAAGTATATCATGGATGTGATTATTTAAGTACAACACAGGATTAGCTATGACTGTTTTGGTAGACGCGATACTTGCTGAAAGCAGAGGAAGGGTGGTAGGCAGTGGCAGTGGAGACTGAAGCTGTTTCACTGTAGTTTCCTGTGAGTGACAGTATATTACTTTTTTCAAAGTAGTTAAAATGAAGGACAAAAAAATCAATTAAGTTATAGGATAGCAATACCAGCAGTAAACATATGAATAAAAGCAACAGGTTAATGAACTTGTTCAGTCATTCTATAAAAACTGATTGCATACCAGGTACTATGCTAGATGCAGAAAATGTAAAGATGAGTTTGACACACCTATGTGCTCAAGCTTTTAGCCTCCTCTTAATTACAAAAACTTTAGTCGAAAAAGACCAATGCAGAGTGTAAATATCTGCTTCCTATGAATAGAGGAGCTGGTCATATTAAGATTAACTAGTGAAAAGAGCTTTATAACTACAAATCAAAGAGTTACTGAAATTAAACTAACCAAGAATGAAAACAAAAGTGAAGTTCATACCTGCTGTGATTCTTGTAGCAAAAATTTGAGTTCCATCCTTACTGAGGCCAGACCACCACCTTGAGCCCCATGAAGGCTACAATAACTAAGAAAAACTCTGAGGAGATCTTGGTTCTTCTGTAACCACAACTTCCGTCTTTCTGCATGCTCTCGTTTAGCCTGCAATCTCCGTCTTTCTATTTGGTGCCGCTCATAGGAACCAATATCTGGTTTGTCCCTCATTTCTTCCTGATCCAGAAGATCACTCTCTACTTTGGAATATGTTTTACTAGCATAATCTTTAATAACTGATTCGTGGTTACACACCTCATGCAAGGCAGCGATTTCCTTTTCAAGCCAGTTATAGAGCTGAAACCTGAGTTTTCCTCCGTCTACTTCATAGCCTGTAGCCAATGTCCTTAGTTCAGTCATAAGGATCTTTAAACAAGCTCTGAATTTTAGTTGTTCAGCAATCACATCAACTTCAGTATCACCTTCAAGACAATTCTCTTCCTGAGGCGTCAGTAACACATTAGAGTCTGAGGCTTTCTGATCCTCCTGTCTATCTTTTTCCCCGACATCTGTACTTTTCATTACTAAACCAATGGCATCTTCTTCTTCTTCTAAGGCACTATCATGCTCTTCACCCCAATCAAGAGTAAGAGGTTCCTCTTCAACTTTTACTATTGGCTGACTCCAGTCAAACTCTGATGAAGTTACATTTGACCAATCAACACCAGCACTTCTATCGCCTTCACTCAGAGTTTTTGATTCTGAAGGAACAACATCCATCTTTTTAGAAACGAAGTCAGGCTGATCTTTCTTTGATGGTAAGGCAGATACTTTGGTAACTTTTGGAATTTTGGAGAGTACCTCCAAGGCTAAAACAGGGCATCCAACTTTAAAGTGAGCATTTGCTGTGGTAAAGAATAATTTTCTTTCTATGAGGTTAATTTTATCAACAAAGTTCTTCTCGGTTTTGAGACCTAAGGTTGCCAAAGTTCCTTCAGGGGAGGCAAGGTTTCTCCTAATAAGCAAAGGATGAGTTCGAAGGTAGTTGTAGAAACTAAACACCACTGGGTTACATGATTTGATGATAACTACAGAAACCAAACAGAGACAATCACTAGGTATTATGTTAATTTATGATTAAAAGAAAATGTTAGCATTTCCTCAAAATAAAAGATACTTAAATATTAACCTTGATTAAACATTATGTATACATCCACATAATATAGCTGAAATAAAAAGAATTTCCCTTTGTTTTGCTATGGAGTGATATCCAGACTACAATAAGCAAAAGAAGATGCAGAAAAGTATCTACTATATAAAGCAAGCTACCTTTTATCTAAAAAAGCAAAGAGGGGATATATACACATACATACACACACACTTTTATTTTTTAAATAGAAGAACACAAAATTTTTTTTAAAATTAGTTATGTAAAAAGGGAGAGAAAAACAGGGTAGAGAGTTCAAGAAGGAAGCTAGATTTCTCCTAAAAATACCATGGTTTTGTGTATTTATTTCAAAACCGCATCAACATTTTATTTAATTCTAAAAGAAAATAATTTTTAAAGATTCATAAAAACAGCAAAAGCAATATTAAACAAATGATTCTTTGTATCAGGTTGGTAGCATAACCACAGATAGGAATTATAAAGTGATTATTAAAATAAGTAACTGACTGAACATCCTTAGTGGGATATACCATAAACGCAAAAAGGACTGCAAAAAAAGGGGGAGAAAAGTTTAAACTCTTCTTAGCAACCATGCTGTAATGAAAAATACCTGCATCATTATTCTTAAACTATGATATGGATATAACACAAATAGCAAAAAATTATGTTAATGTCATAGGAATCTAAGCTTTTCTTTATAAGACACAAATTTGAAATCTCAGAAGAAAGAACCCTATCCTCTATGTTTGAATCAGAAATTTCAGTGTGAACACATGTAACTCATGGCAGAAAAACTTTCCTAGTTCCATTCATTGAAATAGTGTAGAAACGATGACCAAACCTGAAGCAATGGGGATCTCTGTGCCCATACTGTGGTCTCTAAATATTATTTACAACTAAAAGGAAGCAGGACTCTTTGGAGGAATGGCCATTTCAGGTCTGGAGCTGGAGATGCACAACATAAGCCCGAAACATCTTGCCAAACCAGAAAGTATCAAAATAATTCAAAAGCATTCAAGATCTTAAAGAGGCTCCTATTGGTTAAAGAGGAAAAAATGTGAGCATCTAAAATAATAAATTGGAATGGATTAAAACTGTGAATTCAATATTGTCCTTAAAAAAATAAAAGGTAATTGGTCACCTTTGTAGGATGCTAGGAAACAAAGCTACTATTTTGAAAATTGATAGAAGAATTGAGTTCCTGCTCTGGCATAGTGGGTTAAGAATCTGACTGCAGTAGCTCAGATCGCTGTGGAGATGCAGGTTCAATCCCCAGCCCAGCACAGTGGGTTAAGGATCCCACAGTTGCTGCAGCTGTGATGTAGGTCACCAGAGTGGCTCAGATTTGATCCCGGGCACAGGGACTTCCATATGCCATAGAGGTGGGGGAAAGAAAAATCTGCTAAGAGCCTCTATAATCTTAACTTTCCAGTTTATATGAAATACAGATAAAACGGGGTGGGGGAATGACACATTAAATGAAACAACAGGGATACAACCAGCAACATCGAAAACTCAAGAAACCACAAGACAAACAATCCAGTTTCTTTAACAAATAAATTACGGGATGGGAGGGCATAGCTAAATATGGATCAAAATACACAGAAGAGTCCCGTGGACCAATCACAACACACAGGCCTCATTTGGATCTTGATTCAAACAAATCAACTGCATATGATTTTATGAAACAACCAAGGAAATTTAAACACTGAGTGTTTGAGTACTAATAATATTTTGTTATGTGTTATAACAGTGGTTTGTGTTACGCTTATAAAAGAGTCATTTTTTAGAGGTGCATGTTGCAATATTTACAGATGAAATGATATGTTGAGTTTGCTTCAGAATAAATCTATACAGTACTGAGAATTGGAGGGCTGAAAGGATGGAAATATATATGACACAAGGCTGGTTATGAGTTGATAATTAATAAAATTGGATGACAGATTTGGACTTTCATTATACTATTCAGTCTTATATACTTATGTGAAATTTCTCCCAACAACAAGCTTTTAAAAGGTAAGCTAGAAAACATTATAGAAACAAATAGATTTTCTTTTTATAAAAATGTGCACATTTTATTAAAATTACCTGGGTAGCTATGCTGGGAAAACTGGACAGCCACATGTAAAAAAAAAAATGAAATTAGAACACTTCCTGGGAGTTCCCATTGTGGCTCAGTGGTTAACAAATCCGACTAGGAACCATGAGGTTGCGGGTTTAATCCCTGGCCTTGCTCAGTGGGTTAAGGATCCGGCGTTGCCGAGAGCTGTGGTGTAGGTTGCAGACGCAGCTCAGATCCCGCGTTGCTGTGACTGTGGCAAAGGCCAGCAGCTACAGCTCCTGTTAGACCCCTAGCCTGGGAACCTCCATATGCCGCAGGTGCGGCCCTAGAAAAGGCAAAAAGACAAAAAAACAAAAACCAAAAAAACTTCCTAACACAATTCACAAAAATAAACTCAAAATGGATTAAAGACATTAATATAAAACCATATACTATAAAACTCTTAGAGGAAAACATAGGCCAAACACTCTCCAACATCTTCTCAGATCCACCTCTTAAGAGTAATGACAATAAAAAGAAAAATAAACAAATGGGACTTAATCAAACTTAAAAGTTTCTGCACAGCAAAAGAAACCCTAAACAAAATGAAAAGACAACCCACAGGATGGGAGAAAATATTTGCAAATGAATCAACTCACAGGGATTAATCTCCAAAATTTACAAATACCACCTACAGCTGAATACCAAAAAAACAAACAACCCCATCAAAAAATAGGCAGAAGATCTAAACAGACAATTCTCCAAAGATATACAGATGGCCAAAAAACACATGCAAAGATGTTCAACATCACTCAGTATTAGAGAAATGCAAATCAAAACCACGATGAGGTACCGCCTTAGACTGGCCCGAATGGCCATCATCAAAAAGTCTACAAACAGGGAGTTCCCGTCGTGGCGCAGTGGTTAACGAATCCGACTAGGAACC
>PVHT020001751.1:14908985-14993985 GCA_004024745.2 Catagonus wagneri
ACAAAAGGAAAAAAAAAAAAAAAAAAGTCTACAAACAATAAGTGCTGGAGAGGGTGTGGAGAAAAAGGAACCCTATTACACTGTTGGTGGGAATGCAAATTGGTGCAAGCTCTGTGCAAAACAATATGGAGATTCTAAAAATGGAATTACCATTGGATCCAGCAATCCCACTCCTGGGCATCTATCCAGAGAAAACCATGACTCGAAAAGACACATGTACTCCAGTGTTCACTGCAGCACTCTATACAATAACCAAGCCATGGAAACAACCTAAATGTCCATCGACAGAGGAGTGGGTAAAGAAGATGTTGTACATATACACAATGGAATATTATTCAGCCATTAAAAGGAACGAAATGGCATTTATAGCAACATGGATGGACCTAGAAATTATCACGTGAAGTGAAGTCAGTCAGACAATGAGACATCAACATCAAACGCTACCACTTACATGTGGAATCTGAAAAAAGGACACAATGAACTTTGCAGAACAGACACTGATTCACAGACTTTGGAAAACTTATGGTTTCCAAATGAGACAAGTTGGGGGATGGGAGGATGAACTGAGGGTTTGGGATTGAAATGCTATAAAATTTGGTTGTGATGATTTTTGTACACCTATAGAGGTAATAAAATTCATTAAGTCATTAAAAAAATTACCTGGGTAGCACAGATACTTATTTTTCTTCTAAAGGTTTTATTTCCCTTCCTTTAAAAAATTTAAAAATATTTACGGTGGTTCCCCCTAACCTGCAGTTTTGCCTTCCATGGTTTCAGTTACCTGAGGTCAACTGAGGTTGAAAAATATTAAATGGAAAATTTCAGAATTAAACAATTCCTAAGTTTAAATTATGAGTGGTTCTGAGTAGTGTGATGAAATGTCTCACTGTCCTGCTCCATCCTGTCCTGGACAGGAATCATCCCTTTAGTCACTTAGTAGCCACTTGGGTTTATCAGATACACTGTCCTGGTATTGCAGTGTCTGTGTTCAAGTCCTTTAATAATGGCTGCAATGCACAAGAGCAGTGATGCTGGCAATTCATCTATGCCAAAAAGAAGCCGTAAAGTGCTTCCTGTAAGTGAAAAGGTGAAAGTTCCAACTAACTAAGGAAAGAAAAAAAAAAAATGCATGCGAAAGTTGCTAAGACCTACACTAAGTAACCAAACCTTCCATTTGTGAAATTGTGAAGAAGGAAAAAAATTCATGCTAGTTTTGTTGTCACACCTCAAACTGCATAGTTATGGGCACGGTGCATGTTTTAAGTGCTTTGTTAAGATGGAAAAGGCATTAAATTTGGGCAATAAGATTCCGAGTGAGAGACCACACTCATTTATCTTTTATCACAGTATATTGTTATAAATGTTCTATTTTATTATTAGTCATGGTTGTCAATCCCTTACTATGTCTAATTTGTAAATCATAGATACACACATACATAGGAAACTATTGTACACAGGGTTCAATACACTATCCACAGTTTCAGCCATCCACTGGAGTCCTGGAATATAATCCCTATGGATAAGGGGGAACTACTTTATTAAAATGTTATATTGCTTTTTTTGTAAATAAAAAAGTAAAAACTGAGCCTGAATCTCTTTATTCATGTCAGCTCTTTTAGCATTTAAAATATGTAATAAAAATATAAGGCTAGAAAATTATAACTGTGGAAAGTACAAAATGAAAAGTAAAAGTTTCCATCTCCTCACTCCTATTCCCAGAAGTATTTAGTTTTCTGTGATTTGTTCCAGAAAACAACAAAAAGAGAAGGAATGGGAGACCAGATTTATGTGTGCACACAGGTGTATATATGTGACATGTATATATAAAATGCACCAAAAATCATACTGTTCTATACCTTTTTTCACTTAATAATACTGCACATACTAACACATCAATCCACCTCATTTTTTACTAGCACATTGTTTCTATAGTATGGATATATTAATCTGGTAATGGTAGGTTGTATGTGTGCATGTTACCTAAGTGAACATTAGCTCAGAAACTTTTTTTTTTTTTTTTGTGCAAGCAAGCACTTTATTACAGGAAAACAAATAGCTCCCAGGACAGCTGGGAGAGGGGAGAAGAGCCCCCCTTCCATCTTCTTTTGAAAACGAAAAAGAGAAACCCATAAAATGCCCTACCTTGCTGTTCATCATCTTCCTTTGGTGTTTGTTCCAATAATGTGTCCAGGGCTCGCGTATAATCTTTCATTACCCAATAGGCAAGACTACGCAGGAAAGGATCAGGATGTAATCTTCTGCAATCGAATCCTGAGCCATCCTTTTGACAACCCAAAATCTTCTGATTTAGGATGGATATATAAGTGGATGAAGTCTCAAAATCAGATTCATATAAACGGGCAATAACCATGGCTAACTGTATATCTTCCATTTTTTCAAGACATACCTATAAATTTAAATATTAAGACATTTATTTAATGATAATGATTCAGAGGTAAGAAGCCCCACTGATATCCTGAAATTATCTACCATTTATATTCTCATAGTGGAGGGAAGAGGTCCAGAAGTTGAGACAGGGAAGGCTAGTTAAATGACTGCTTGAAAGGAGATTAAGAAGAGCAAGATTAAGAAACTGGAACTTCACAGCTTCCAGAAAGAAGATCATTTATAAAATAAGCATAAAACAGGAGTTCCCGTCATGGCGCAGTGGTTAACATATCCAACTAGGAACCATGAGGTTGTGGGTTCGAACCCTGGCATTGCTCAGTGGGTTAATAATCCGGCGTTGCCGTGAGCTGCAGTGTAGGTTGCAGACGCGGTTCGGATCTGGCGTTGCTGTGGCTCTGGTGTAGGCCGGCAGCAACAGCTCCAATTAGACCCCTAGCCTGGTAACCTCCATATGCCATGGGTGCGGCCCTAAAAAAGCAAAAATAAATAAATAAATTAATTAATGAATAAATTAAATTAAATAAAACAAAGTATACTGATACCACCTCAGAGCATTTACATCGATAACATTCATTTTAAAATTAAATACCACATATATTTGAATTTATATACAACAGTTCATCTTAATTTTCAAATATATTTCCATATTATAAACATAATTATTACTATAAGGGCCGTACCTGCGGCATATGGAAGTTCTCAGGCTAGGATTTGAATCAGAGCTACAGCTGCCAGCCTACACCACAGTCACAGACAGCCATAGCAATGCTGGATCCTAGCAGCATCAGCAACCTACACCACAGCTTACAGCAACATGGGATCCTTAACCCACTGAGTGAGGCCAGGGATCAAACCTGCATCCTCATGGATACTAGCTGTGCTTGCATTCATTATGGCTCACCAATGATGGTAACTCCCTAATTATTACTATTTTAAAAGAATCTTCTATTTATAATAGATTAAGAAATAAAGTCACATACGTTATTTTTACTCTTTGTGAGTTTATATTCTAATGTAACTACTCATCTTGAGAATCTGAGGTCATTCAGGTAATATGAGCATCTCTCAATCAAACTTTCTCTCTTATGCATGAGTATCTTCTAGGGTAAACGTCCCATTTCAAAATTACAAATATCTGTTATTTTTAAAAAATCATACACCTGAGATAATTGTGAAAATATGGGTAGTTCTAAACATAAAGTACTTTCACTTTGTTGGATATTTCCTATTTTTTCTATCATGTATTTCCAACTGTATTTTTCCTTCACTTCTTTGGATTGTTCAAGTATCCTAAGATCTCATAAATAAACAGAAATTTTATAACTACTCTCTTAATCTGCTACTAAGATTATATATTAAAAAATGCAAAGGTTTACCTCTTCACATTCATTTTCTAATATCTGAGGCAACAATATTACAAGACTGTACCAACTGCAGTGTCAGTTCCTTATCTATGAATTTCATTTAGAAGAAAAAGAAATTAAAGTATCTGCCTATCTACACTAGATAAGGAGGCTGTGCCCTATACATACTTTAGTTCAGAATCACAAGGTGGTCAGGAATAAGATATTCATAAACCATTTTTTGTCACTTTTTCAAACATTTATATTTGAAATGAAATAATTATCTTGAAATGTAATATTCTCTATATAATTTTTTAATTTTTAAATTATAGTTGACTTACAATGTTCTGTCAATTTCTGCTATACATCAAAGTGACCCAGTCATACATACATATATATGTATGTGTGTGTGTGTGTGTGTATAGATACACACACACACACACACACATACATATATATATACACATTCTTTTTCTCACATTATCTTCCATCATGTTCCATCACAAGTGATTAGATGGAACACAGAGCAGGACCCCATTGCTTATCTATTCCAAATGCAATAGTTTGCATCTACTAACCCCAAACTCCCAGTCCCTCCCACTCCCTTCCCCTCCCTGTTGGCAACCACAAGTCTGTTCTCCAAGTCCATGAGTTTGTTTCTTTTCCGCAGATAGGTTCATTTGTATATAAATTTTTCATTTAGGCTTTTCACTTGAATTTATTTATAATTTCACTTATCATGTACCACTATTTAAGTTAGTAGTCTCAGGAGTTAGTCTCTACTATCTACTGTTATAAACATATGACCAAACATTACAATCTCCTCCACCACCTTTCCAGGATTTCAAGCTCTTACAGGTATTTCGTAGTATGTTTTCTTAGCCATACCTCAATGGCATCTTTCAATGAACCAGCTAACAAGAAAAAAGCAGCAGATTGTTCAAATCGTTGTTTTCCAAGTAAGGAAAAAGCATTTTTCAAAGCAGCTTTACGCCATCTATCTTCATTGAAGTTGTGGCTGAAAAATGCTGTCATTTTTTCATCATGCTGTGACCTGGGAACCAAAGCACAAACATCCGTGGTTAAACCAAATTCAAGATATTCTGAATCCTTTACAGAATATATGAAAATAGAAAATAAAAACCTCAAACATCCATCTAAAAGAACAACAATAATAACTTCAGTGGTAAGTATTTGTTATCCAGCTTCTCCCTTTTTCAGCTGAAAATACTATATGTATACATAAATAGGAAGTTAAAACATTTTTTATTTTTCAAAGTAGTTTAATCAACTTATTTTCTAACAATAGCCCACTCTTCAGGTTAAGCTAAAACAATATTGTGCCTATTTTTTTTGCAGATAATGGAATCATGGCCCAAAAAAGGAAACTGATTATATCAAGCTCATCTAAATACTTTCAAAAGCATTACGTTTCTGATTCACAGGACAATTTTCATTACATTAAACCATATTAAGTGTTGAGGCAATTTACCTAAACAGACCCCACACCACTGCTTTCTTCTTCATTGAAAGGTAGAACAGTGCAGCATCCAAGGCATCATTGTTCCTTTGAAAAGAAGCTTTGGCAACCTAAATGGTTAAGAAAAAAATATATTCAATTAACTATTTGATAAAGGAATTATAATAATTAATGCTTCCCTACTACTTCCATGGCTGATAGAATCTCTGACAATGAGAAGAGCTGGCTCTACTCTACAATCACCAGTAGCTTATAACACATGCCCCTAGAGATCATCCTTCACATACCAGTTAGTATTATTAAAATAACAGCAGCTAGTATTTACTGATAGTTACCATGTGCCAGCACTAATCTAAGCACCTTTCACTTATCATACTGAATCACAATCCATGAGGTACTGTTCCCATTTTATGTAAGATGTCACTGAGATACAGAGAGGTTAACTGAATTGCCTAAGGTCACACAGTAAGAAGTGCAAAAGAGAACCTCGCTACTAATAAAACTGTCTAACACAGTAAATAATACAGAATGAAGAATATTTGGTATATGAAAACTCTTCCTGAAAACTAAACATATTTCTTAATGTTTTGTAAAAATAAAACACTGACTTCTGTGGTATGTATATGTCGTTTCACAATTTAAAGCTCTCTCAATATAAGACATCTGTGAATAAAGATCAATTATACACAAAAACATGCATATGCACATTTTAAAAACTATATCCAAAAATAAATAAATATTCTAAAGTTTCTTTTTTTTTTTTTGGTCTTCTGTCTTTTTAGGGCCATACCCCACAGCATATGGAGGTTCCCAGGCTAGAGGTCGAACTGGAGCTGTAGCTGCCGGTCTACACCACAGCCACGGCAACGCTGGATCCTTAACCCACTGAGCGAGGCCAGGGACCTAACCTACGTCCTCATGGATTCGTTTCTACTGAGCCACGATGGCAATTCCAACATTCTAAGTTTTTTAAACGTAATTTTTTAAAAACATACTTTTCGTATATTTTCAATCAAATGTTGACAATTCTGAAGGATTAACACATTCTTTCTGGCATGTAATTAAAATACAAAAGGCTGAAGCTCCATTATTTTGAACGACTTTCAAATTTTAGTTCTTAAAAATTCCACAATAAAAAGCCTTAATGACTATACAATTCTCTTCATACCATAACTGATAACCTCCTTTGAGCCATATGACCAAAGCTGCTGAACTGATACAGAACCAATCAACTCAGGTAAGCTTAAAGATTATTATGTAACATTATTGTACATAATCATATTGTTTTGAACACAGTACTATAAAGACTATAGATTTCTCAAAGATACTGAGATAACCTCTGCAAATCAGTAATTTGAGAGGAATAATGATAGGAATAACAAAGGATGTTTTGGGAGTTCCCATCGTGGCTCAGCAGTAACTAACCTGACTAGTATCCATGAGGATATGGATTCGATCCCTGGCCTCACTCAGTGGGTTAAGAATCTATGAGCTGTGGTGTAGGTTGCAGAAGTGGCTTGGATATGGTGTTGCTGTGGCTGTGGTGTAGGTCAGCAGCTACAGCTCCAATTCGACCCCTAGCCTGGGAACTTCCACACACTGCAGGTGCAGCCCTTAAAAAAAAAAAAAAGAGGATGTTTTATTATCTCACACTGACTGATGGTGAGCAGGAAGCTACCAAGGTGTGGAATAGAGGGGGGAAAGATACCTAAAACCATATCACAGAAATGCTTTACTCTCAGTGCTCTTTTAGTTCTCTTCCCTCTTAGCATTTGCTCTGCCTTGAACTGCTTAACTTAGTACTTTATTTTTCCTTTTTAGGGCCACACCTGACACATACGGAAGTTCCCAGGCTAGGGGTCAAACTGGAGCTGTGGCGGCCAGCCTATAACACAACCACAGCAACATGGGATTCAAGCCACATCGGTGACCTCCACTGCAGCTAAAAGCAATGCCGGATCCTTAACCCACTGAGCAAGGCCAGGGATCGAATCCGCATCCTCATGGATACCACAGGACACATCAGGAACTCCAGGGCTTCAATATTTTATAATTTTAACAGAAATTTTTATTCACCTTCTGTTAATGATTTATAATATATACATCTGAAGGGGAAAATGTTACATATCCTTTTGATTTAATTTTAAGAGATAAATTACTTGTGGAAATAAATCAGATGTATATATCAGAAATCATTATAATGACAGAGTACATTGTTGACAAGAAGCAGAGACTTTGTAGGCTCATCTGAACATTTCAGATATAATATCGCCTCTTTTTCCATTGCTTTGAGATATATAAAAAAAGTAATGTAGATACTGTGTTATTTATACGCTATACCAATTACTTTCCCATATACCAGAACCTACATTTCTTGGTTGGTATGAGAACAAGTTCCTTCTTATATCTGTGCCTCTTTTGAAAAGAGAAACTCTGATATCTTCTTGGCGGCCTTACATGTAACAGGAAAATGACACTTTACACTCCCATATCAAACTGTGATCTGAGGACCATAAACACACAAAATCACAGGACACTAATTAAAGATGAAGAGGCCACAGCCCTATCACTCCCAACCTACTAAATAAAAACCTCTGAGAGTGGGACTGTGGATGTGCATTTCAAATAAGTTTTCCAGATGATTCAGTCTTCTGACACTAAAACTTGAGAACTACTACTGCAGAGGAAAAAATTCCTCTTGGGAGAAATGAATTCATACTCTACAAATGTAGCATACTTAGTGGTACTTCTGGGAATTTCAATGCACTCCTAAAAGTAAACAATGAATGCCAATTCCACTTTCCTAACAGTGACAGAACAGAAAGGGTACTGACTAAATCCAACACTTAAATGATCAGTCTTTGGTTTGGTGAGCTAATCTCTGAGTCATAGCTCCATTAAGTGGAAAACAGAGATGCTTAACATGCAGCTGGTGAGATTACGTGAAATAATTTATGAAAAGCTACTGGCATCAAACCTGATACACAAAAGGTGTTCAATAACATTTAGTTTCTGCAACACTGAAATAATTTAACTTCTACTAAAAATTTTTTAACAATTTTGTTCAAAAGGGAATCTATCAGAAAACTGACTCCAAAAACCCATCTTAAAATTTATAGCATGTTTTGTTACTGCCATAAATATGGTCTTCAAGAGCACACACACCAAAATTGTTTATTGAATGGTATTTTATACGTGCAAAGGAAGTTTGCTATTTCCACAATAGAAAATCTAGCCACACAGGTAATCTTTTACATAAAAGGAATGATTTTTCTATGTAATATCTGTAACTGACAAGAACTTTAGCTTACTTTCTAAATTTAGATGTTTGTATTTTCTTAAACTAGGACACATCTCAACTGACAGCAGAACACACTGCTATTTCATGAACATTACATACCCACTATATACGGCAAAAGACAATTGACAGACATCTTATAAAGGTCAAGCTTTAGCAATCTCCAGAAATTTTTATTTAAGAAATTCTCAAGAAATCCCCCACCATGGGTTTTTTGGAAGATAATACTGTTCATGTTTTAAGAAAAGACATTTTTAAAACTTTAAAATGCAATAGTAAAGTTACCTTTTCAATGCATCTTCGAAGGGTGTTAATATTCCTGACCCACCAACCTATTCCCATAGCTCTTAACTCAGACCACTGTGGGTCTCCTCTCTGAATTGCTGGAATCATATTAATCAGCTCTTCCTCAGCCTCAGAATGAAAAGCCCAGGCAAAATGACAAGTAGATACACCTAATTTATAAATACAAAATAACAAGCCTCAGAACTCCATCCAAAAAGGACAAAAACAATTTTTCACATAGATATGTATTTATTCATTCTGGGAAGAATTTTCAAGCATAAAAAAAGGATGAAAGGATTTCATCAATCAGGATTTTATAGTATAAGCCTCTAAATACAAGATCACTGACAGGATACACAAAATCCTTTTTTTCCCAAATGTATTTGCTTTTTTCCCCTGCAAAAACAGAGGAACTAAAATTTAATCACTGGAAAAGAAAAAGGTATTTGAAAATGGTGCTGTTCATGTTTACATACACACACCAACTTATCAACAGTGAAAGCTCGCATCAAAATATCTTGGTCCATGTATTTGCGTGTTGTCTCACAGTGCCACTTGCTCGCACTTTCAGTTCTGGGTACTGAAAACTGCCCCATTCATCACTCTGGCCAAGGAGCTACGTATCACTTCAAAGCAAGCTCTAAACTTGACGAGAGTTCCAGAGAATAATAGTGAGAAAGCACAGTCCTCTGCCTTTGGTGCCTTCGTTAAAAGAATTTAAAGCTGCCTAATACTGATAGTATGTGGCAAACAATTTTGCTCTGGTAAAAGACTGTCAGGGATCTAGGCTGTACTCAGAGGCAACAAAATGGGTTTAGTGGGAGTTCCCATCGTGGCTCAGTGGTTAACGAATCCAACTAGAAACCATGAGGTTGTGGGTTCGATCCCTGGCCTTGCTCGGTGGGCTAATGATCCGGCGTTGCCGTGAGCTGTGGTGTAGGTTGCAGACATGGCTTGGATCCCACGTTGCTGTGGCTGTGGTGAAGGCTGGCAGCTACAGCTCCTGTTAGACCGCTAGCCTGGGAACCTCCATATGCCACGGGTGCGGCCCAAATAAGGCAAAAAGACCAAAAAAAAAAAGATTAAAAAAAAATGGGTTTAGTGACACTCTCCAGGAGTTTGTCAATAGCTGAACTACTGCTAACACTTTATTCCACTTAGAGCAGGTAAAGAGGAAACACGAGAAGTGAGCCACACTGGGCAAAGTTAGGCAGTGGGAATGCCACCAGGTAGAACCCAGAGGATCCAGGAAGGAAGTCAGGCTAGTCAAAGAAACCATCTATGAACCCTTTTGGAAACAAAGACACGTCTGAGGTCAATGGCAGTCTGGTAGTCACATTACAGCACAGGACTTTCAAAGCTTTAAGGCCATCGATATTACCACATAGAGTTTTTTCATTAACAGCTAGTATAGAGACTTCCCATATAGTATAAAGCTTCTCTGACAATTACCACTTCCCAACAGTTCCTTCACAAAGTATAAAAAAAATTCTACAAGCATTCTGAATAATAACATTAAATCTTTTAAATTCTCCATTGCTAACATTTATACACAACTATGTTTGAAATCATATCACAAAATCAATGCAACAAGTCAACTGTCACTATAAATTTAGGGGCAAGACAAAACTTAACATCGATTTGTATTTTTTCAGAACCTAAAAAAAAGTAGATTAACTTTCTCGCTATTTAAATATCTTATTTAAGAAATAATTACTGCATGAGTAAATCAACTATAATGGAAAAAACACAAAACATTAAATAAATAACTACAATAATTACTGCATGAAATAGCTATAAAAAATATGACACTTTGCTTTAGAAATTGCTATTAAATAGAGTTCTCTTGCAGTTCAGTGGGTTAAGGATCCAGCATTGTCCCTGCAGTGGTGCGGGTAGCCGCTGTGGTGCAGGTTCAATCCCTGGCCCAGGAACTTCCACATGTTGTGGGTGTGGCCAAAAAGAAGAAAGAAAATAAAAAATTGCTATTATAAGGCAATGCACAATGCACTCTTTTGCTGATAAAAGAACTTTAGTACAAAATATATCTACATTCTATATTCTTAAATGAAATCTGATTAAGTTTGGTATGATTAAAAGGAAACAAAAATACACACAGGCATGTCAGAGGAATTTGGTTCAAAAGAAGATTAAGTAAACAGTGACTATATTTAGAAACCTAACTATTAGAAATGAAAAAAGATATTAAGAAAAAAAAAAAAAGATGGGTACCAACAGGCACTAATTTTTATCTGCCTACCAACGGCAGGCAATTCTTTGCAATTTATCTGTGTCCTTTTTACCTTGTCTACATATAAGATACTTAAGTTTTTCCCTGTAAATTATTTCTAGGACCATCCAACAATACCAGTCACTTTTCTCACTTCCAATGTTTTAACCCTATCAAAGGGAAAATGGAATTTGACAACGCTTTAAAAATTTGAGGAGCTTAGGTCTCCATAGGCAGAGTACATAATAAATATCATTGTGTTAAACACATTATACATTATACACATTGTTATAAAGTCATTTGGTACCATGAGACCATCATTTAAAACTAAAATTTAAAAGAACCTTAAAATATAATTTTTTCCTTTCTTTTTCTTTTTTTCTTTTTTGCTTTTTGGGCCACACTCGTGAGATATGGAAATTCCCAGGATAGAGGTCAAATCTGAGCTACAGCTGCCAGCCTACACCACAGCCACAGCAACTCAGGATCCAAGCCGCTTCTGAGGATCCAAGCCGCATCTGCGACCTACACCACAGCTCACGGCAACACCAGATCCTTAATCCACTGAGTGAGGGCAGGAATCAAACTCACATCCTCATAGATACTAGTCGGAATTTCAAAACATCATTTTCTAAACCTATTTCAAATGGCTTGGATTGTTTAAAATGATAATATCAAGCGTTTAAATGAGCTGAATTTTGGCATCATCAAACGTTGGTTCTGGGAACGTAAATGAGCGTAGTCTTTCTGAAGGCAGCAATACTTATGAAGGGTTAAGAATTTTCAAGCCCTTTGATTCAGTAACTTCGCTACTAGAAAATTAACATTAGGAAACAATCAGACATATATACAAATATTTACATGTCATTCATTAACAGTGATAACTCAAACAGGGAAAAACCTCAGCAAAATTTGTATTTTAGAAAAAATATAGGATTGGATAGATGAAATATAGTTTTAAAACACGACAGAATATTATTATTATCATTATTATTATTATTATTATTATTATTATTATTGTTATTAGCCCTTTAGGGCCACACCCATAGCATATGGAAGTTCCCAGGCTAGGGGTCAAATTGGAGCTGCAGCTGCTGGCCTACACCACAGTCACAGCCATGTCAGATCTGAGCTGCATCTGTGGCCTACACTGCAGCCTGTGGCAATGCTGGATACTTTAACCCACTGAGTGGGGCCAGGTATCAAACCCACATTCTCATGGACACTAGTCAGATTCTTAACCCGCTGAGCCACAACGGGAATGCCAAAACATAACGGAATATTAGACAACTGTTTAGAATCATATTTTCAAAGAATGTTTATTGAAGGTAAGGATAAGTGCTATGGTTAAGAATAACAAACTCAGGGAGTTCCCGTCGTGGCTCAGTGGTTGACGAATCCGACTAGGAACCATGAGGTTGCAGGTTCGACCCCTGGCCTTGCTCAGTGGGAAAAGGATCTAGCATTGCCGGGAGCTATGTGTAGGTCGCAGACGCGGCTCAGATCTGGAGTTGCTGTGGCTGTGGTGTAGGCCAGCAGCTGTAGTTCCTATTTGACTCGTAGCCTGGGAACCTCCACATGCTGGTGCAGCCTTAAACAGACAAAAGAAAAAAAAAGACAAAAAAAAAAAAAAAACAAATTCAAAGCCTGGTATTCTTCTCTCTTTTTTCCCTATTTTCAGCTACCCTGAGGTATATGTAGTCCCCAGGCCAGGGATCAGATCCAAGTCATAGCGGTGACCTATGCAACAGCTCTGGCAATGCCAGATCCTTAACCCCTGTGCTGGGCTGGGGATCGAACCTGTGTCCTGGAGCCCCCGGATGCCGCTGACCCTGTTTCACCACAGCAGAAACTCCAAGCCTGGTATTCTAGGTCCTACAATACTAAGCATATTTTACGGATCCTTAAACCACTGAGCGAGGCCAGGGATCAAACCTGCGTCCTGAAGGATGCTAGTCAGATTCGCTTCCACTGTGTCACAATGAGAACTCCAATTTTTTTTTTTTTTTTTTATGGCTGCACACACAGTATATGGAAGTTTCCAGACCAGGGATTGAATCTGGCCACTAGGCCAAGGATTGAACCTATACCTCCACAGTGACCCAAGCAAGCCTCTGCAGTCAGATTCTTAACCCACCATGTGCAGTGGAACCTCCCACAATTTTGAATTTTTTAATCTGTTAAGTTAGAGGGCTGATATAAATTCAAATCAGGGTATGTGGCAGTGTGCTAGAAGTATGCAAATCTACTGGCTTACTATATGGCAGATATTCCTGAACACTAGCTTTACTTGTGAGTAAATAACTCAGAATATAATGCTTATATTAAAATAAACATAAACAACAAGGCATAGGGCAAATTTTACATACTTTTTAAAGAAAAGATGTGAGACAACACAGAAATTCAGGCTCACTTTGGGTTACAACCTCAGGCATACCAAGTTAACTCCTAAACTACTAGGACTTTAGTGAGTCACAGTAGTCTGAGAAACTGAGGCAGATGAGCAAAAGTCACAGAGCAGAGCTGAACACTACACAGAAAAAAGCTAAGTGGGTACTATGTGACAGGAAGATCTTGAGGCTGGTAATAGGTTTGCATACGGTGACTTACCTAATATGTTACACAAATATGAATATGCCAACCACTTCAATAGGAAATGAAAGTTGCACAAAGGTTGAAACAATACCTTGGTGAAGTAGCTGAACTCTGTATAAAGGAGGCAGAGATGTCAAAAGGCAAGAGTGCAAGCGCATAGCTAGTAAGTACCGTAAACCACACTCATCTAATGTGTCTCTTCCTGTGAAGAGGAAATATGATTAAGGAAAAAGCAATGCAACAGGTCAAAAACAATTAAAAGTTAGAAAACAAACATTAAATTTAATAATAATTTACACAAAATATATATTTTTGAGCGTATTCCTTCATGAACACTTCAGTATCTTTATGTTCCCAGAGTTCCCGTTGTGACTCAGTGGAAAGGAAACTGACTAGTATCCATGAGGATGTAGGTTCGATTCCTAGCCTCGCTCACTGTGTTAGGGATCCGGAGTTGCCATGAGCTGTGGTGTAGGTCTCAGACATGGCTTGGATCTGCCATTGCTGTGGCTGTGGCATAGGCCGCCAGCTACGGCTCTGATTCAACCCCTAGCCTGGGAACCTCCACAGGCTGCAGGTGTGGCCCTAAAAAAAAAAAGACAAAAAAAAAAATATATAAGTATATATCTACAATAAGCATAATACTGAAACTTCCAAATGAAAAACATATCCAAAAAATTTAACTACCTATTTAGTACAGGTAACAACAGTACTTAGAGCTACTCACAATAAACGAAAAAAAAGGGGAAATCTTGAGGTCCAATGCAAAACACATTAACTATAGTAAGTTGGATATAATTTTTTAAAATATTCCCTATGCAAATTCAGATGAGATTTAAAGATAGGCATTACATAAGTAAAATCATTTATTACATAATTAAATAGGTAATATTATCTAGGTTGGTTAGTTTAACTGAAATACTGCATTATCAAAGATCTGAAATTTGACTCCCCAGGCAAGTGTTACCAAGTTAAGGCTGAACTCTAACCTTGATTCCACAAATTTACTCTGAGTCATATGTTGAGCAGAGGTACGAAAGCGTGCCAAGTTTACTCAACAGCACTGAGCCTAGTAACTACCACTTAGTACTCAGAGTACTGAATTAAATATGCTCTTGAAGAAAATAAAACGTTTTAAATTTTCAAAGTTCAAGTACTAACTCTTATTTCCCAATATATTAGTTCATCCATTTGTTCATTATTCATTCAACAAATTATGCATCTGCTACATTAGAGGCATAGTTTAGGGGTTTGAAAGGGAATAAGGTCAGGATGCTTAAATCTTAGGAGACAGAGACAAACAATAAACAAAGAAATAATGTGTCCAGTGGAAATTCTTGCTATGGAGAGAAATAAAGCAGGACTGAAAGAAAGAGAGTGCTAGGGTAAGAGGGTCCTACTTTAAACAGTGTGGCCATGGAAGGACTTTCTCGATAAGATCACACTTCAGTAAAAATCTGGGAAAGGGGATGATGCATGCCTAAGCCTGAAAGAAAAGCATTCTGCACAGAAGAAACAATATGTGTGAAGAAACATCATGTGCCATGTGTGGGACAGCAAACAGCCACGATGCTGAGCGGAAGTGAGCACAGATCACATAGAGCCGTAGAGACCACTTAAGGACCTGGCTCCCATTTTAAAGTGAGATGAGAAGCCATCAGTGAAAGTTGAGCAGAGGAGAGATGTAATGTGATTTTGTTTTAAACTAATCCCTGGCTCCTCTGTGAAGAACAGACTGAGGTAACAAAAATGAAACAGTTTAGGAGACTTTGTCAGTAATTAGACAGGATGTGACAGTGACTTGGACCAGAGTGCTAAGAGGAAAGGTGATGAGAAATGACTGGATTCTTGATACAGCAGAACTGACAGCACTTGCCAATGGACTGGACTGGGGCATGAGAGAAAGCTGAGTCAGGAATACCTCTAAGTTGTCTCACCTGAACAAATCCTAGAACTTATTTACATCTCCATTTAAGGAGATGTGCGGCGATTTAATCTCTGGGCTTCAGTTTCCCACCTGTGAAATGGAGACATTCATTCCTGCCTTTTCTACCTCACAAAAGTCCACTGTGACCAGGATGAACCATTTTTATGCTGCCTAACCAAGGATACAGTTTTGTATCAGAAAATTGAAACAATTTTTTATGGATTGTGGCATATCTCTTTTCTTTATGTCCCAGAGTAAAAACTCTAATGTATATATTGTTTACAACAAAAGCTTAAGGTTACTCTGGGGAGAATCTTGCTCTATTGCACACAACCTCATAATAATTAAATTTTGAAATTAACATGCTTAGAAAATAAATCACAGGCAAAACTCTGCAAAGGTCACTAATTACTTCAATCTACGGAAAACTCAAGAGATATAAGGGCATAAATCTATATGAAGAGATACATTCCAGGGAGCTTTGAGGAACAGTCTTTTTCCTCAAACTTGGAAATTGTGTGAAATAATTTAAAAAATATAGGCTTAGAGGAATGTGACCCCAGTTCTGCCACTTACTACCTATGCGATCTTGTATGTCACTTAATCTCAAGGATCAGTATCTTCACCTATAAAATTAAGCATAATAATAGCTACGCTTACTAGAAGACTGTTGTAATAATTGAAACAAAATACATAAAGTACTCAGCACAGTAAGTGTTCACTCCACCACAACATTTATTGAATGGATAATCAGTCATTTTTGGCTTCCTGTGCTAATGTCATCATTTAGAATCAACACCACTATTTGTAATTATCTGCATAAGAAAAGAATGGAATCTAATTTCAGAAGGCAGCCAAAATTTTCCTGGTTACAGAATGAATTCAGCAAGACACACATTATATCAAAATGTACGAAAACCTCTTAAGAGAATCTCTGGAGATAATTAGGTAATTATAAGAAATTATTTATACCTAAAAATGGGAAGATGAACAAATTGAGCCCATGGGTCCTTATAAGCCTCCTGCTTCAATAGTAAAATTAACAAATGGGCCATTATTATCGCTAAAAGTAAAATAAAAATAAACCATATAAATCGATCCATTTGAAAAAACAAGACTATAGATATATATATATATATATGTGTATATATGTGTGTGTGTGTGTGTGTATATATATATATATATATATATATATATATATATATCCAAAACCACATGAAGGTTTCAGGGTAAAAAACTCATGTGAGGATGCACACAGATATCTTAAACATATAAAGTCACATGCACAAGTCCTAGCCTACCCAATCATCTTTTCTTTCATAATTACGTAATAGTAATTCTCAATTAGAGAGGTCACTTCCCTGTGAGGTTTAAAGAAAGACTGCAATTTGATGTGTCATAATACAGATAATACTGAAAGTTCTATTAACAATAACTTTACAAATTTTTAGTGAGAATATTTACCTGAGTGACTCTTATCTCTGTTTTCATCAAGCTCAGTACTGGTGGTAGCCACTGTATCTGCCAGAGCTACAAGGAACATCTGCTCCAAACGGGTAAGGCCTGGTAGACTTGAGTGCATAAGATGGCTTGAAAGTACCCTAGCATGTTCTTGGCCAAAGTAAGCTGGTCCATATTGAGAAAGGTTTATTACTTTTGATTTGTTTTCTCTCTTTTCTGGCTCTAAGTCGATATCATCCGTGGTTATATCCTGGATTTGGAACAGCTCTGAATACTGATCCTCTGGTTGTCTTTCTGTAGGATCTTCATAGCTCTGTGGTATTTTTGTACTTTCTTCTGAAATTCTGTAAGTTGTATCCTGATCGGCAGCAAGCAATGCATACAGTGGTAGTGGAGGAATAGAATCTATCTCAGTATAATCTCGAGTACCATCTTTCCCTATGGTGACTGTATCTTTTGCTGTACTGCCACTTACGCTAATGGTTCGAGAAAGATGTCGCTTGGTTCCTTCTCCAGCATCGGCATCTCTAACTACTGCAACTTCACCTGCAATACATTTTACTAAGTGAGAGAGAATAGCTTTGGCCCGGCGGACTTTCCCCAGGTCCATCAATTCTAACAGTTGGGTTGGATGATACTGTGGAAGTGTAGGGGAAAGTACATGTGCAGCCTCAAATAAGCCACCATCCTGAACTACAGTTGGTGAATAAAAAACATCATCAGCAACAGCTGTTCCTTCAACAATACTTTTCCTTGACAACATATTTGATTTAAAAGCAGAATGATCTTGAATTGCTGTCTCTTCTCCATCAGGACCATCAGCTTCAATATCTCCAAATTTGACGGCATGCTTCCACTGTGCATATACATGCATTTCACAGTCCATTCCTACCACCAGTATCCCATCTCTTACCCAAGAAAGAGAAACAGGCAGTGAAGGTGTACCGTCAACAGAAGACACTAAGTCTATAGATCTAAGAAGAACCCATCTTGACCTAACTCCTTGCTTGATACTTCCACCAAGTGGTAAAGTAATGACAGCTACTCCATCCTTACTATTGATTTGCTCAGTTACAATCCCTGAAAGCCGGCCATACATGAAGATATTAGCACCAACCCCCACTGTGAGAATGTGGGAGCCATCTTCTTTTGATACCCAGTCCAGATGTACTAAATGTTTGATATTTGGAATAAGATATCTATCCTTGCTCAAAAGTGCATCTGATTTGCTGTACACAAAGAGATTACTGTCAACACTAACCCTTGAATCAAGTACACTCCCAACTTTGACCAAGTCATCAAGATGAACTGTTTGTTCTAAAACCCATTCTGACCCTCCTGTAGATTCACATTCAAATATGCAAACATGCATGGAAAATTCTTTAGAAACAAAGCCATTGTGGTGGATAGGTTGTTTGTAAGCTACTGCAAGCCGACCCGTGTATGAACAGCTAACAGCAACTGGCCTTCCCACAATGCTCACTGTACTGCTATTATCTTCTCCTTCATCATTCATCAAGGGCCATATCTTCCAATGAT
The DNA here is from genome assembly GCA_004024745.2 of Catagonus wagneri. Lineage (NCBI taxonomy): Eukaryota > Metazoa > Chordata > Mammalia > Artiodactyla > Tayassuidae > Catagonus > Catagonus wagneri. Next base: position 14,927,553 of record PVHT020001751.1, read on the forward strand.
AGGTTTCCTTCTCGTCTCCTTTACATTGTGGGTTGGTTTCCATACTGCATTTCCAGAAGCGTACTTTATTGTCAGAACAAGTTGTAACCACTAAATAAGGTGCAAGGCACACTGGATAAATTGAAGAGGAACTCAGATGGCCTTAAAAAAGAAAAATCAGAGAGTCATAATAAGAGATCCACAAAATAATACATTAATAATCAAATTCTAGAATATGATTAAGCTAAAGCCACTATCAGCTTCTTCAGAATAACTCTGCAGTCCCCTCCTGAACTAGCATCCTAAAACTAGTGAACTAAATACCCAATGACCAAGGTATCTATAGAAGTCTTGAAAGCCACCTGGTGAAATCAAAATATGCAATAATAATCACTTAATTTGTTTTTAGGTAGTTAAATTTAAAGGAGGCAAATATTTCATTAATATAAAACTCAAAGAGCTTCCATTGTGGCTCAGCAGAAACAAATCTGACTAGCATGCATGAGGATGCAGGTTTGATCCCTGACCTTGCTAACTGGGTTAAGGATCTAGCATTGTCATGAGCTGTGGTGTAGGTCACAGACATGGCGTTGCTGTGGCTGTGGTGTAGGCCAGTGGCTATAGCTCTGATTTGACTTCTGGGAATGTCCATATGCCACAGGTGCAGCCCTAAGAAGGAAAAAGAAAACGAAAAAAAAAAAAAAAACTCAAGGAGTTCCCTGGTGGCCTAGTGGTTAAGGATTTAGTGTTGTCACTCCTGTGGTAGTTGTCATAGCTGTAGCTTAGGTTTGATACCTTGCTGGGAACTTCTGCATGCCGCAAGTGCAGCCAAAAGAAAAAAAAACTCGAAAGCAATGAAACAAGTCAATTCTTAATCAATAAATCTGTAAACTGCTATAATTTATATATGCCTTCACCATACATGCCTCACTGGACTTTCATTCTATCTCTTTTATCACTTTCATTGTAAATGCTTAAGTAGTCATTATAATTTGCCCTTCAAAAGCCCCAAACAGGCCCTCCAATAATTCAGAAACTAGATCTATCCCTACCACAAAATGTTTTCAGTCAGCTAAAGAGACACTAGATCTCATCTTTTTTATCGGGTTTAATTTATGTTCTCCTAACACTGAAACAGAACCCTCATATTTGTTCCTGACTATCAAAGGCTAATGCTGCCCATCTATTGTCAACTAGAACATGAGGGGTAACAGTGATTAAGACTGGGATATGAAGGCCTGGGTTCAAGTTCCAGTCCATCAATACCTTCCTAACAGTGGAAAAGCCACTTAAACATCTGAGCCTGTCGCATTTAAATAATAGGAATCATGTCACTGCTTCCGTTGGAGGGTTACAGTCAAATAAGACATTTCAAAGCATCTTATAAAAGTCCCTGAAAATACATAATTTATCATTATTAATTCCAATAAATTTATTTGAGTATATCTTAAACTTTCCAAATATTTTGAAAGATTCAAAAGCTGACCTAAATCTGCAACCATCACCAATGCCCAGCCCAGAGCAAAGTCTGTTATCTTCCCAACTCTGATTTCAAACCTATGTTGGGGATGAGCAAAGAGCCTCATACTCAAAATCATTCACCGGTAATTGGAATAGTTTTGAACCTCCCCCAAAACACTATTGTACGAATACTTTAATTGTAATTCCACAAGTGACAGATCATTTTAAATATAGCTGCCAGTTCTGTTCTTCAAACTGTTTTATCCACCTTGCTAAAGTCAGTATCATTCCAAGCTAACCAAACCATAATCTGGTATCCTATATTTTCCCCCAAAGTGTCTGCCAACTCTTGTTCAAACATACTTACTAATAGCACAATGTGGGTGAAAACCTTAATTCAAAAAAAAAGCTTGAGTAATGCACAAATGAACATATTTGTTCTTTGCAATTTTACTCTCATAGTATTCCTATTTATAAGAAATCATACTGCAGGCAAGAAACCTTGTATTAACATTTACACCAGTTTTTGTGAAGGTGATTACACTTATCAGAGGAAATTATTTCTAAGGGAGACATATTTCTAAACAGATGTGTAATTACTAGCAAATAAATCTTTATTTCACTGGCAACCAAGCACATATTTCAGGAGAGTTCATCCATTTTATACATAGAAAGAACTATCCAGACGTACAGTTACCTTACCTGCTGAAGGTGTTGCTCTTATTACTTCAATTCCGACCGGAAGATCAAGAGGTTGGCTATATACCAGTCTAGAACTCAGAATCAGTTTACTAGCAGTTTGAAGGTTGGCAATTGACGAAGAATGTGGCATGGGGCTCACACTGGGAGAGGTTTCTGGAGAAGAGTCTACATTCTTCTGTCCAGGGACTGAAAGCAGACTCTCTGAGGAAACACCTTCTGAAGCTTTAGCTTTGAAAAGAAATTATGAAATACATTACTATCATCACTATACATACATGAGCTAGAATAATATTTTCTTACAATTTTAAGAAACATGGTTTCTTCACAGTACTCTGGAAACAAGGTCAATGTTTTGCTGAGTTACCTTGATAGACTTTTTTTTTTTTAATACCCTTTCTTAGAATCACCAACTCTATCACAGGGGTATCGCCAGTGAAGAATCACAACATGTAATAGCTAGGAACAAAACTTAAGTTATCTAGTCTAGTGTATTCGACTTTCAAAACACACCAAACTTGAAGCACATCAAAGCTTGAGGAACTTTTAACAGGAAGATTCTCATGCCTAACCATACAAACACTGACTTGGTTGTTCTGGGATAGATACCAGAATCTGAATTTATAAGCAGCCCAGGTATTTATGAAATAGATGGGCCATAAATAAAACATTAAGAAATAACAAGGTACTTCCTTACTCAAAAGATGAAGAAATTTAAATTTGGAAATTTAAATTTGAAAATTAGAGATTTTCCTAAAGTCTTATAATTAGCTAGCGGCAAAGAAAACACTGCAGTAACAGTTTACTGCATATCAAGTGCTGAAACAGGATAATAAGTAAGATTTCAAGAACTTACACAAAAAAATTAAAGTTCCAAACAAATTTAACAGAGTATAAGTTAAATGGCCTTGTAAGGTATAAGGACCCTGACCTTTGTCCAGTCTCCACCTTCACACTAGAGTGGAGTGTAAACCTCTAAGCAGACTTAGTTATCTGTGCTTCTGCTACATGTGAGGGATACTTCACATTACAGTTTTATGTTTCTATGTCCATCTTCCCCGTCAGATTATGAATTCATCAAAAGCAACAATGATGTATTTTTGCTCTGTACATCCTGTGACGCACCAGAATATGGAGAGATAATAAACAACCCCCTTTTGCTTCTGGTGGATGTTAAATATGTTGATCTGTTTCATAACAGCAGGCCACTCAATAAGAAATATGAAAACATTTTTTGTAAAATGGAATAAGACTACATACAACCTTGAATCAGTAGTCAAAAGACAGAAATACTATTCCTGGCTCCAAATTAACTAGATATGTTTCCTTAAGCAAGGTACTTCACCATTTGTGGCTATTTCCCATCTGAAAAATAAGGTTGAATTACATTGTTTCTCTTTCTGTACACCAAGCAATTTTCTAATGTATATATCTCATACAAAGAAAGAAAATAAGAGCAGGGAATAAAGCAAAGGGTTTGGAGTGAAAAGACCTGATTTTGAAACTTAGACTGTGATAAACCAGATGTGGCATTTGGTCAAGTTTCTTAATATTATTCCATTAATAACTGAGGATAATATATATCTCACAGGTATAAAGTTCCTGTGTCAGTGCTTGGTACCTAGAAGGTACTCCAAATATTTCTTCTCCACCTAAATGTAAGCCTATCACTTCACCCTTTCCAGGATTTTCAACACGCTGCTAAATTCAAGTATCAGCTTTAAGGGCAATGTACACCACGTTAAACCTGTTGCAAAGGTTAGAACCACAAGATAGATGCTTTCTGTTAAAGCTAAAGATAGCATATCTTACTATAATCTTACCATTTGTGACCTTTTACTGCTGTCACAGAGTAAGCAAAATACTGCATTCTCTGGTGAAAGAATTACCTTCCTTGAGGGTATTATGCTAAGTGAAATAAGTCAGGTGAAGAAAGACAAATACTTCATGGTTTCAAAACTCATATGTGGAATGTTTTTAAAGCAACTTTAAAAAATGACAAATACACTGATACAGAGAACAGACTGTGGTGGTTAACAGAGGGGAAAGGGGGTGGGGGAGGGTGAAATGGGAAAAGGGGGTCTACTGTAGGGTGACAGATGGAAACTAGACTTTCTGTAGTAAGCATACTATAGTGTATTCCGAAGCCAAATTAGAATGTTGTACACATGAAACAGATACAATGTTATAAACCAATGTTACCTTAAAGAAATAAAAATAAAATTCTCTTCCTGATAAGCTTGTTTTAGATCCCTCTACTCTGCCATTTCTGTGAAACAACTGGTAACATCAAGAATTAATTCCAAAGGCTTAGAAACAATTTTTTGGATCCCTCCTACCACAAAAAGATTAGGATTAACTAGGCACAGGCAACTGTTCCATAGAGTCATTTGGCTTTTCTAATGCAAGTTCACAGCCCAATTAGAACTGCTCTTTATACAGTAATGTGATAACAGGGATTATAAAGGGAACAAAAAAATACAGCTATTACTTTCCTGTATTAAATGTTTACTGTATATAAAATCATTAAAATTATATAATCACCAGAAATAATAAAAAAAATTTCCAAAACTCAAATATTTTGGGTTAACCAGTTTCTTTCTTTCATTATTTATTTTTGTCTTTTTAGGGCCGCACCTGCAGCATATGGAGGTTCCCAGGCTAGGGGTCTCATCGGAGCTACAGCTGCCGGCCCACGCCACAGTCATAGCAACACGGGATCCAAGCCGCGTCTGCAACCTACACCACAGCTCACGGCAACGGCGGATCCTTAACCCACTTAGTGATGCCAGGGATCAAACCCGCAACCTCATGGTTCCTAGTCAGATTCGTTAACCACTGAGCCACGACGGGAACTCCCCTGGATGAAATAATTTTTAAAATCACTGCTACATTTCCTAATATTCTACAAAAACAGTTCCTCTTATAAATTTCAGATGCTCAATCACATTTTTCTAAATAGTAAGTCTGCCTCTCTTAGTGCTGCTACAGCTAATGTACATGGTATCAGGTGGCAGTGTGTATTAACCAACAAAAAAGCCAAGTATTAATCCTATGGGCAAAACTGACTTATAGAGACACAGTATCTAGAACAGTCATAATAGGCATTTAATAAATATTACTTTAAAAAATAAAAAAACTTTTATTTCAATAGGTCTAATGTGTTCATTGAATTGTTTTATCTATTTATTTATTTATTTATTTTTGCTTCTTAGGGCTGTATCTGAGGCATAAGGAAGTTCCCAGGCTAGGGGCTGAATCTGAACTACAGCTGCCAGTCCATGGCACAGCCACTGCAACACAGAATCCAAGCCACATCTGTGACCTACACCACAGCTCACAGCAATGCTGGATCTCCGATGCACTGAGCAAGGCCAGGGATCTTACCCACTCCTCACAGATACTAGTCAGAATCATTTCAGCTGCGCCACAATGGGAATTCCGACTGGCTTGTTTTTAGATAAATATATTTCATTAATGACTTACGATGCTGTCATTAAAAGTTCGGCATATACATGCTTCAATTCAGCAACTCAACTCAGTTCACTGGATCTTTATTTTAAAGAATTAAGCAACCTAGGAGTTCCCATCATGGTGCAGTGGAAAAGAATCTGACTAGGAACCTGTAAGTTAAGAGTTTGATCCCTGGCCTTGCTCAGTGGGTTGAGGATCTGGCACTGCCGTGAGCTGTGGTGTAGGTCACAGACGTGGCTTGGATCCTGCATTGCTACGGTTCTGGTATAGGTTGGCAGGTGTAGCTCTGATTTGACCCCTAGCCTGGGAACCTCCATATGCCATGGGTGCAGCCCCCCCTCCTCAAAAAAAGAATTAACCATCCTAAAGCATACCCAGTAAAAAATCAATGTATTTTACATCATTTCTGCATAAAACTGTAATATAATTACTTACCCAAACACGCCTGTACAGATTTAAGATGAAGGTGCCACATATGGAGAATAGAGCAATTATTGCTGTCCTTTTCAATTACTACTAGAAAGAATTTTTCTGAAAATGGTGGTGGGCGATATCCTATTGTTAAAGGAAAAGAATATTTAAGTTAACATGTTTGTATAGGATTTTAAAAGAAAGACTTTTTATTTTTTGGCCATGCCGATGACATGTGGAAGTTCCTAGGCAAAGGACTGAACCCGTGCCACAACAGCAACCCAAGCCACAGCAGTGACAATGCTGGATCCTTAACCCACCATGCCACAAGAAACTCCAAGAATGACTTAAAAAAAAAAAAAAACCTCTTGATAGATATGTATAGAATGTATAGAAATGGGAAGGAAAGGAAAGAATAGATGTTTAGAAGCAGTTTTATATAGTTTTGTGATAAGGCTGAGGTGGCTATCAAAAACTAATGGCGCTAGTTTAAAAGTACAAATCCCACAGATGAACCTATCTTCAGAACAGAAACAGACTCACAGACGTGGAGAGCAGACTTGTTGTTGCTGGGGGGCGGCAGGGGGAGTGGGATGGACTGGGGGTTTGGGGTTAGCAGATGCAAACTGTTACATTTAGAATTGATAGGCAATAAGGTCCTGCTGTATAGCACAGGGAAATATATCCAATCACTTGTGATAAAACATGATGGAAAATAATATGAGAAAAAGAAAGTATACATATATATGATTGGGTCACTTTGCTGTACAGCAGAAATTGGCAGAACATTGTAAACCTACTATAATAAAATAAAATAAAAAATAAATCATGGCACAAAAAATCATTTGTAGATTTTTTTAAAAGTACAAATTCAACAATGAAGGGACACCTACTGGTCACAGATGGGATCATTTGAGCGTCAAAGAATAAAAATGAATTAACTAAAAACACACTGACTATATAAAAAACCATGAGTTCATAAAAATACCAAAACAGAAAGGGCACATGAGTAAAAAAAGCAAAAGAAAGACAAGAAGGAACAGAAAAAAAGAAGCGAAAGGAGAAGAGAGGGGAGGAGAGGAAGGAAGAGAAAAAGAGAGAAAAAAACAGTCAGGATTGGCAGAGAGAGCACAGGAGAACAAGTCAGCCTCACCGGACGACCCCTGCAGCTCCTGGGGCACTAACTACTTAATTGGAAAACTGGCAATCAAATGGGAAGGTTGAAATTAACATGTATCCTGCTTTTCTACATGGAAATAGCAATTTTTGCAAAAATTAAGTCATGGGTAGAGGACCGACGGTGATGGTGCAGAAGAGACTTTTAAGAAATTTTTTTTACATTTTTTAGTGAAAAGACATTGTGAGCATAATTTTCCCTATAGACAGCTGCATTTTTCATATATGAAAATGAGGTCAACACAGGACAACAAAAACTTTCTTTAAAAGTGAAAACCTGTAGATTACATGAAATCATATGTATGAAACTTTTGAAAATTGTAAAGCACTAAAGAATTTAAATGTTTCATGCAATTAAAAAATAATATAAAATAAAATAAAAATAAAGAAACAAGAATGAAAAGAAAACCCATAATAACAACTCACTGGCAATTAATACTGCTAGAACTCAAACTGTGGCCTCTGGAGTTCCCGCTGTGGAGCAGTGGGTTAGGAATCCAACTGCAGCAGCTCGGGCCAGTGCAGAGGTGTGGGTTTCATCCCTCAGGGTTAAAGGATTCAACCTGCTGCAGGTGTAGCACGGGTCTCAGCTACCGCTCAGATTCAGTCCCTGGCCTGGGAACTTCCATATGCTGTGGGTGCAGCCATAAAAAAAAAAAAAAAAAAAAAATTGTGGTCTCTAAATACCATGCTCTTTTGAAAGGAACAATTTGGAGGAATGACTCCATTTTTGCAAACGCTATCTACAAGATAAGTCTAGGATACCTTGTACCTGAAAGAAAGTAAACTATCAAAAATAATGAGGTTGTAGCAAAAGGACTCAGGACCAACTTGAAAGAGACTTCACTATCCTAATATTGGACAATATGAGCATTAGAATGATGAGTGAAAAACAGTCATTTTCACTCATAATTATGGGTTTTCTTTTTATTCCTATTTATTTTTATTAGTCATTAGTCATGTTTTAGTCACTGAAACATGCTAAACACATAATATCCATGAGTGATATGAGTACATCTTTGTATGTACATTTTCTCCAATTAAAAGTTTTTAATGGGTTCATAATGATACAAAATAAATAAGAAAGATAATAACAACAATAAATTCACGAGTTCCCATCATGGCTCAGTGGTTAACAATCCCGACTAGTATCCATGAAGATGCAGGATGGATCCCTGGCTTTTGCTCAGTGGGTTAAGGATCTGGCATTGCTATGAGCTGTGGTGTAGGTCGCAGCTTGGATCCCATGTTGCTGTTGTATAGTGGTATAGGCCGGCAGCTACAGCTCTGATTCAACCCCTAGCCTGGGAACTTGCATGTGCCATGGGTGTGGACGTAAAAAGACAAAAGACAGGAGTTCCCGTCGTGGCTCAGTGGTTAACAAATCCGACTAAGAACCATGAGGTTGCGGGTTCGACCCCAGGCCTTGCTCAGTGGGTTAAGGATCCAGTGTTGCCGTGAGCTGTGGTGTAGATTGCAGACGCAGCTCGGATCCCGCGTTGCTGTGGCTGCGGCGAAGGCTGGAAGCTACAGCTCCTGTTAGACCCCTAGCCTGGGAACCTCCATATGCCGCAGGTGCGGCCCTAGATAAGGCAAAAAGACAAAAGACAAAAAACAAAACAACATAACTGTAAGTTCATCAGTAACCACTGGCAGTAACTTGACCACAAACTTTTTCCTCTGAAATTTTGAATTAAAAGGAAAAAACTATGCACTTACCCTGTCTTCCTAAAATCATTTCAAAATAGCCAAATAGTTCCAAATTGGTAAACGAAAGTTTTTCTTTTTTTAATTAATTTTTTGGGGCCATGCACTCGGCATACAGAAGTTACTGGGCCAGGGATAAAACTCATGTCACAGCTGTAACCAGAACCACAGCAGTGACAATGCTGGATCCTTAACCCACTGAGCCACTAAGGAACTCCAGGGAAAACTTTTCTTCAGAAATGCTTTTCAGCTAATAAATAAATGAGAACTGATAAAACTAGGTAATAATTGTATGCTCCTTAATGAAATAACTGACTGAAAAGCAACAATATCAATGAAAGAAATCATGAGATAATAGGTTGCTGGCAAATTTTACACTGACAGCACTACTCAAATCTTCTCAATCTCGGCATCACTAAAAATAAGACATCCTAACATTATGTCCTTTCTTGTGTTCTTCTATGATAGACACACCATCACCTAGGAAGTTGAACCTGGATCTAATCAAGTCTTCAGGGCTAACATTGACTCCACGAGAAAATTTTCAAACAACGTCATAAGCAACTGGTCAGAGAAATGCCTATGAAATAACTTTCTCTAAGACAAGTGTGGCACAATATGAGTATAAAGGGGGATTACTTTAGCTTAAAAGACTCTTAAAAAATGAAATACAATGTGTGGACTCTTTTTGGATATGGATCTAAACAAATGAAAAACAAACAAATAGGTGTTACCATTGTGGCTCAGCATTAACGAACCCGACTAGTATCCATGAGAATGCAGGTTTGATCCCTGGTCTCATTCAGTGGGTTAAGGATCTGGCGTTGCTATGAGCTGTGATGTATGCAGGTCGCAGATGCAGCTTGAATCTGGCGTTGTGGTGCAGGCTGGCAACTACAGCTTTGATTTGGCCCTCTAGCCTGGGAACTTCCATATGCCGCAAGCATGGCCCTAACAAACAAACAAACAAAAAGAACAAATAACTCTGACCTTTTTTGAGACAACAAATGGAGTAAATATGGACCAGTTATTTCACAATTCTGAGGAATTTTGTTATTTTGTCAAGGTGATTAATACCCCCTGTGTAACAAAATCATTCTTAGAAATGCATACAGAAGTAAACAGGAGCAAAACAACAAAATGGCTAGGTTTGCCTTAAAATATTTCAGGAGAAAAGGAAAAGAAAAGAAAATAGGGTAGATAAACAAGTGTGACAAAACCTAAAACCATCAATCTAAATCATAGGCATAGGTTGCACTCTGTCTATAATTGTCATTTTTGTTAATTAAAAAAGCAATTCATTTTTAAATAAAACTTAAAAGTACAAAATACAACAGGGTCAGGGAAGAGGAGAAACATACATAGCAAGTCCCTTAAGAAAACAGCTATAAAATCAAGAATAGTATCAGAGAAACTTTGCACAAAAACTAAAGGAAAACCAAGAAAAGCACTAGGAAGTCTTGTGGCCTAATTTCACAGTGAAATAAGGAAATATCAAAAGAGGGAAATAAAAAAGTATTTTTAAATACAGGTCTTTCAATTAAAAATATTACCTAAAAAATACAAACTTTATATAAACATTGTTTTCTAATAAGTTGGAATGTTAGAAATAGCATGATAAATGGTAACTAGGTTCACAGGAATGCACATAAAAAAGTTTAACCAAAATAAAGGTGACATACTACATAAAGTCACCTATTAAATCTATAGAAGTACTGTTATGCTACAGTGATAGTGAAATAAAACGATCAAGTTTCATTCTGGAATAGAACACAGAAGTTCTATAATAACAATGTTATAACCTTAAAAAGGAACATTTTAAGCTAATTAATGAAGCTTAAACTAAACATCATATGGTCTGTTCTTGAAAGGTCTTATAGAGAACTATTTTCTTTCATGAGAAGAAAAAAGAGAATTCCCTGGTGGCTCAGTGGGTTAAGGAGCTGGCATTGTCACTGTTGTGGCTCTGGCTGCTGCTATGGCACAGGTTGGATCCCTGGCCTGGGAACATCTTCATGCTGTGGGGATGGCCAAAAAAAAAAAAGAAGAAGAGGAAGAAAGAAATACTCCCCTTTAGACAGGAAAGCTATGAGACCATACCTTTAATTCACAGTGTACCTGAGGTTCCCAGTGTATCATACCATATAACATCTTACATCCTATATTCATCAATAATCTTAAGCAATTTGTTGGGAATTTTTTTAACTTATACTAAAATTAATTGGGTTAAGATACCATAGGGATACTTATTAAATCAAAATAATTATAGAGTTTATCAACTAACATTAATTTTTTAAACAATTAAAATAGGTTTCATGAATAATACTGTTTAGTAAAACTATGTCAATAGAGAAACCCTTTCAAAATATAATTTTTATGCACAAGTGTTATTTACCTACAAAAAGCAATTCTGAGAGAAATAACTAGCATATTTGCCAAAAATCTAGAAAGTGATGACTTATGATAAAAAGATCCATACTTAATGAACGTTTGGAGTTTTTGTAAGATTAAGGTATCAAATACAAGATTAGTTTCTATAAGTACCTTGTGATGGCTGAAAAAATATTTCTGTCTCCTTTTTTTCCGTATCTTCCTTATGCGGTTTATATCCTATAATGAAGTCTTCTTGAAACACATGAAGCAACTGTGTATTTGAGCCACACTGCAAATATGAAAAAAGTAAAGTTTTATCTTTGAAATTCCACATATTTCACCCACTATCTCCCCAAGAACCCTAATGTAAAAGAAGTAAGTCTTTAACAATTTCTATTCTTCATAGAATAACTAAGAGTGGAAAAAGCAACAGAAAAAAATCATTAGAAATATTACAGTCAATAGCAGAACCATGAAGCTCTAATAAAAACAAATCAACAAGTTTGCACCTCAAAAAAAAATGCAAAAACAAAATAAAAAGTTAGGCAGAGTTCTCTTGTGCCTCAGCAGGCTAAGGATCTGGCATCGTCACTGCAGCAGCTCAGACTGCTGCTGTGGACTGGGTTTGATCCCTGGGCCACAGGAATCTTCAACATGCCTCCAGTGTGTCCAAAAAAAAAAAGAGGGGGGAAGCAGTTAGGTGACCTTTGCCACTTTGAGTTAAAAAATATCAGGTCTCAGAGTACCCGCTGTGGCTCTGTGGGTTAAGAACCCAATCCAACATAGTGGCCAAGAGGATGCAGGTTCAATTCCTTGAACTCACTGAGTGGGTTAAGGATCTGATATTGCTGCAAGCTGAGGCACAAGTCGCAGATTCAGCTTGGATCCAGTGTTACGATGGCTGTGGCACAGGCTTGTAGCTGCAGCTCTAATTCAATCCCTGGACTGGAAACTTCCGTATGCCACAGGTGCAGACATAAAAAGGGGGAAAAAATCAGGTCTCATGATAGGCTGAAGAAGGCCATTCTGACTATATAAAGGACACCACTAGAGGCTTCTTCAGTTTTTCTAATTCCATTTGAGAACCAAAAAAAAAAAAAAAATGAAAACCAGAAAGGTCCTCAAAGTAATTTACTAAGTCTGTCTAGTGGGAATTATGAAGGATCCTATAACACCTGGTGGGAATGACACATCTCTGAGGAAATGTATTTACATTTAAATAACTAGGATTTCTAAAAGAGTGGATGAAACATCACAGTCAGCTAATGCTACATGATCAGGTTTCTGGGACACACAGAGAAGAAAAGTAAAGATATGAAAAACGGCTACTTAGAATCACAAAAGTGAGCTGAAATTCAAGGAAAGGCTAAATCCAAACAAAAGTTTACTATGGAAGTATGTCAAAACAATTAGAAGGCTTCCCCACAGATTTCAAGGAAGGGAAGCCGCTATGATAATCTTAGAGAATAAAGCAAATCAGCTTCTTTTATACAATAGGAGATAAAAGATCTATGATATTGGGCTGATACACAAAAAGTTTTATGAAAGTTATATTTTTATGTCTCCAAATAGAAACAAAAAAGCCCCTTCACATTTATAGCATAAAGGGTCACCTCCCTCAGGGAAGAATAATAAATGAAAGAAAAGGTAAAGGTGATGTCACGAATATAGAAATCACAGAGCAGGCCAGAAACAAATCTAAAATGAGCTTTAAAACATTGTAGTTTGTAAGCCTAAGCCATTTATCAGTGCTTGTAGTTTACTAGCCCTTGTGATAAAGATAGCCATAACTAGAAGGGGAAAAAAATCTTCAGTAAGTATGAAGTAAAAAGCAAAATGCTAGTGGGAGAAGTCTGAATATCCCATGGCAGAGAGAAGGAAAGGGGCCACACTGAGGAATGAATTTAACACCCAGTCCATTAAAATTAGAACGTTTATGGGAATGAAGCTAGTCCACTCTTCTCCCATATCTTTATAGAGTAGAAAAAGGCTTAAGGGTTTCTTAGGAAGGCTTTAAGGCTTTCCTAGGAACCATTAGTAATTTGAGTCTGGCAACCACATTTCCGTTGCCAAGAGCTGACGTAATTTCTTCATGTTAATGGAAATTATTACATTTTCACCAACAGAATGTGCAAGCCATCATGGAAAAACAATGACATGCCTCTGTATTTGTTTTTAAATATGGTTGGCTCTTTCTTCATCTCCTTGTTTGAAAATAGTCGAAAATAGTTGGGAAGTTCCCTTGTGGCGTGGCAGGTTAAGGATCCAGCGTTGTCAATGCAGCGGCTCACATTGCTGCTGTGGTACAGGTTTGATTCCTGATCCAGGAACTTCCACAGGTCGCAGAAACGGCCAAAAAAAAAAAAAAGAAAAAAGAAAAAAGAAAAAAAAATTGTTGTTAATTTCCTCAACAAAGTAACCTTTTTTTCATATTTACAATGAATATATTACTTTTCTCCCCTTCGGTCCAAAAACGTGATCCTGAAGAAACAAATATCCTGGGGGCTATAGGGGTTTACAAACTCGCTGCAGAGAGAAGGGTTTTCCCTCTTTCCTAGGCAAGGACTAGAGAAGAAAAGGGCCTACACAAAAGACCTGTGATTACAAAGTAAACACATACTTTGGTCCTACTTCTACCCTCATTTTAATGGATCGTATAACAACATCTATACTCAGTCTAACAAGGCAAACACTATAAAGCTGAAGTCACCATCTATTTAGTTGAAAATGAGTAATAATATAAAGAAGAGAAATCACAAACCAAGCCTCTGTGCAGCTATACTGTATTTACCTTCATGGCTTCCCTAACTGAATCAAATGACCTTTAATCAGGAAATACAGCTACAGATAAAATTCAACTAGAGATGAAGAACGTGTAAATCACTGTAGATTTTTACTAAGGAGATCAACAGAAGTTGGCTACATTTAGTATCAAATGAGAGAATTATTCTGAAAATGAAATACAGGTGACTCGAACAATACAAGTCTGAACTGCGTGGGTCCACTTACATGGGCTCTTTTTTCAATGGTAAATACTACAGTACTAAACAATCTGAAGTTAGTTGAATCTATAGATGTAGAATTGAGGATTCAGAGGGCTGGCTGTAAGTTATCTGTGGATTTTCTACTGTGAGAAGGGTCAGTGCCCTTAAGCCCAACACTGTTCAAGGTTCAACTGTTTATCGCAGGTATATAAAGCATACTGAATAAAGTATATTAACATCACCAAAACACAAGCATATCTTTACTTGGTCGGTTATTGCATCGAGTTCAATAATGCAGCCGGGTCGAGCAGTAGACTGTTGGCTCACAATATTAAACACCTCTCCGATAAGTTTCTGTAAATTAAAAAAAGTTAATGATCAATAACGTATGAATCTACTGTCATACAGTATGACACGGCATCTCAGACATGAAAGGTGCTTCTAAATATTCACTGGTTGACAATGGAAATTCATACAAAGAAACATTTCAATTTTCTAAACTCATTCTCACTTTTTAAATTAACCAAGCAGAAAAATACATTGTGTTTACATAAAAAGATACAACTTCAAGGCATCTAGTTCTTTTAACTTGTCTTCACTTAGCAACATTAAAGCGCCAAGACAATCTGGCTGAGCATCTGGCCCAATGCCTCTGTGTATGATTTGCAGATCTGCAATGCCATTTAAAAGTACAACCCTGCCAGAACAAAGGTAAGGGCAATGGTTGAGAAGAAGGACTCCATGTCTTAAGATGGGGATGTATAAACATAAGAGGGGAAGCCTAACTTTGGATCCCAAAACCTACAAACCTTTCCACTGAAAAAAGTCTTTCTTCTCCCTCCTTCCACACATTCTTTTCTTACATGAAAACCTTTCAGTAACTACACCCGAAGTAGTTACAGCACAAGGAGATGCTTACTCTCCTCAGTACCACCTCCACTAACTGCCTTTAGGCCAGTAAGAGGAGTAAGAGCCCAGCTTAACCTCAAGGTTTGAAGACAAGGTTGGCTATGGGAAAGTACCATGTACACTGGAACTGTAGAATCTTCCAATTTCCATCAGCAGAACTGTATAGGAATAGATTCTAGGCTTATTAGACAAAGGAGGGCAAATGTGTGCTTGAGTAAGACTGAATTTACTATTATGGGTATATGAATAGATTCTAGGCTTATTAGACAAAGGAGGGCAAATGTGTGTTTGAGTAAGACTGAATTTACTCTTATGGGTATATTCACACAAGATTCAGGATTTAAAACATTAGCTCAGGAGTTCCTGTTGTGGCTCACCAGGTTAGGATTCCAACATAATGTCTGTGAGGATGCGGGTTTGATCCCTGGCCTTGCTTGGTGGGTTAAGGACCAGGTGTTGCCACAAGCTGTGGTGTAGGTCACAGCTGCAGCTCTGATTCAACCAGTAGCCCAGGAATTCCCATATATCGAAGGTGTGACCATAGAAAAAACTACAATGAGACTGCACCTCATACCCATCAGGATAGCCGCTATGAAAAAAAACAGAACGTAAGTGATAAAGACAATGCAGAGATTTTGGAACCCTTGTACAACATTCATGGGAATGTAAAATGGTTTTGCCATTATGCGAAACAGTATAAAAATTCCTCAAAAAATTAAAAACACAACTACCATATCACCCAGCAATCCCACCTACCAGTAAATATTCAAAAAGAATTCAAAGCAGGATCTCAAAGAGATATTTTACAGACCTAGGTTCACCACAGCATTATTCACAACAGTCAAGAGGTAGAAGCAACCCAAATGTCCACAGACAGATGAATAGGTAAAACTGTGGAAGTTACATACAATGGAATATTATGCAGCCTTTAAAAAGGAGATCTGGTCACATGGTATAACATGGATGGACCCAAAAGGCATCATGCTAAGTGAAATAAGCCAAACACAAAAGGACAAAAGCTGTATGATTTCACTCATATCAAGTCTCTAAAGGAGTCAAAATCATAGAAACAGAAAGAAAGGTGGTTGCAAAGGGCTGGTGGGAAGAGGGGGAGGAGGATTAATGTTTAGTGGATATAGAACTCCAATACTGAAAGATTTAAAAGTTCTTATACCAAATCCTCATAATGTACACTTTAAATACCTTACAATTTTATTTGCTAATTATACTTTAATATAAGCTGGAAAAACATGATTAAAAAGTTCTAGCACAACAATATGAATATATTTAATATAATGAAACTATACACTTAAACATAGTTAAAATGATAAATTTTATAGTATGTATTTTTCACCACACCAAAAAAAAAAAAAAATAACAAAACAGGGCAGAAACATAAAGAAAGAAATACAAATTTTTTCCACAACCTAGCATCTACCTTCCCATTCTGTCTCCACTACCTCCAATTGCCACTTGCACTCAATGCTAATGGCCATAACAGAAGGAGCATAATTAAACACTTATTATTCTGTGCATTTAATTGCTGCTCCCTCTCCCTGGACTATCCCTTTTCTCCTTCATTTTCAATTCATACTCACTCTGTTAGTCTCATTCCACATGTCATATCCACCAGAAAGTCTTCCCTAATCACCACCATCTCGACTAAGTGTTCATTCCATGTATGGACATAGGTGGGATAGCGATGACTGATTACTCAACAAAGCTGGTTAACCCAGAGAATCATTTTGAAAATGATACATACTTGTCCTCAAAATTTAAAACACAAACGTATATAAATTAACCAATATTTTGGTGTAGAGTCAAGGCCTTTTGAGTATGGGCTTGTTAACAGGAGTTAAAGGTCTTTTTTGCATATCCCACCTCCATAAGGCCCTGGCTACATTTTTTTCATTTCTTTACGTTAGAGTAACAACTAAAAGTTACCTACAAAGCACTAAGTGCAGTTTTATTTTGTTTTTACAATTTCCCCTCGTCTTTTATAGTTGTCTCACCATACCTAATTAAACAGCAATATCTTTAGCAAAACGCTTCCAATTATTTTTATAAAAACACTTATTTTTATACTCACATTTTATTGATTTACATATTTAATTAAATTATAGAAGCACGATAATGTGTATAACTTAAAAATACATGTTGAGTTCCCATTTTAGCTCAGTGGGTTAAGGACTCAACATTGTCTCTGTGACAACAGAGTTCAATCCCTTTCTTCGCTCGCTAAGTGGCTTAAAGATTCAGCATTGCGGTAGCATTGGGTGTTGCTGTCTAATTGTCTGATTTCACTTCGCATGATAATTTCTAAGTCCATCCATGTTGCTATAAATGTTGGTAATTCATTCCTTTTAATGGCTGAGTAACATTCCATTGTGTTGATTCACAGACTTTGGAAAACCTTGGTTTTTCAAATAAGACAATCTGGGGGGTGGGGGGATGCACTGTGGGTTTGGGATACAAAATCTGTAAAATTGACTTGTAATGATTTATGTACACCTATAATTGAAATAAAATCCATTAAGAAAAAAAATAAAAAAGTAATGCCGTGAGAAAAAGGCAAAAAAAAAGATTCAGCATTGTGGCAAGCTGTGGCTAAGTTGCAACTGTGGCTCAGGTCCAGTGTTGCTGTGGCTATGTCATATTCCTCAGCTGCAGCTCTGATTCGACCCCTAGCCTGGGAACTTCCATATGCCACAGGTGCAGCCATAAAAAGAAAAAACAAACAAATAAACATGTTTGGAAATGAATGCAATTGGCTTTTGAGGGGCATTTCAATATAGCATTTAAGGGCTTGGTCTCTAGATCCAGGCTGTCTGAGCAAAAATCCTGGCTCCACCACTAGCTAACGAAACTGCTGGCACAGGCAATTGCACTTCTTTATACTGCAGTGTCCTTGTCTCTAAGTACAGCTGATAACATTGTTTTCTGCTTAGGGTCACTGGAAAAATTAAATGAGTTAATGTACATAAAGCACTTAGAAGAGAGTCTGCAATACAGTAATCACCATGTAAGAGTTTACTATTGTTATTGTTAAAAAAAACAAAACAGCTGTACGAAGGGTAGCCTACTTTCTAGAAGCATCAGTCTTACATTTTACAGGGAATGAATAAGATCAATGAATCCAGTTATTTAGTTAAGTAGAGGCCAATTAACCAAGTTTCAAATCCTATGGCAGCCTTTCCTTCCTTCTGATAAAGCACTTACAACATACTTTTTTTTTTTTTTAATTTATAGCTACACCTAAGGCATATGGAAGTTCCCAGGCTAGGGGTCGAAACAGAGCTGCATCCACAGTCACACAACATCCGAGCCACAGCTGTGACCTACAATGTAGAGTGAGGGAGGCAAAGCTGGATCCTTAACCGACTGAGTGAGGCCAGGGATCGAACCCGCAACCTCTTCTATATTGGGTTCTTAACCCACTGAGCCACAATTGGAACTCCAGAACATACTCTACATATTTATACCACTCAATAGATATAGGGTCCCTGAGGGTAGGGACTATTACTATTCATTTTAACATCTTTAGCACTTGGAACAAATTCACTCTTTCACTCCCTATAGCTTATGTACATTAGGTCAAACAAAATTAAAGATTAAATAAATTAATGATGAATAAGTAAAAACAAATTATAATTTAGATTGTTCCTACTTCAAAACCTTCTTGTTAGTAATGTAACAGAGCAGGACCCTATGGGGCCTTTCCAGGAAACACTCCCCTCCATGTCCTCTGCCTGCCTCTTGCCTGTAGAAAAAATTTAGCCAAAGAATAAAATTAATTGGAGAAGTGAGAAAATACAGAAACAAAGGAAAATTGTCAAACAAGATAAAATAATAATAGTTTAGTTATTAAATAAAAAGTCAGGGATCTTTAGTACCTCCTCAAAGTGTACAGATAATATTCTGAGCCATATCCTTTGAGCTGTTTTGTAGACAATGAAACCACCACCAGATGGAATAAGTTAACTACATGATGACCAGACCAGAGACATGACATAAGCTCCTCCATCTCATACAATTCCAAAAACTGGCCTCAAGGAAATGGGAATAAACCAACCCTCGAGCTGAAAATTAATTGCACTTAAAACAGTCAAGATTACGCTGATCAGACCACTGCAGGTCCAGTGTCAAGATAACTGAGTAGTGGAGCTGACTGTGCTGTTCTGCACATAGCCTCCTCCCTCCACCTGTGCACCCCTAGTACTCCCATTTAAAAGCTCTTGTCTCTTGACTGACAGATGGGAACTGGCATTTGGACATGAGTCTACCTTCTCCCCAGGTTGCCAGTACTCCTTTCCTACCAGTACTTGTCTCTCAAGTATTGAGTGGCAAGCAGCCAGACCTGAGTTTGGTAACAGTAATAGCAGCAGATACTAAACAACCCTACCTTTCAACATCAGACTTCCCTCCTACCATTATCCAATCATAAAATAATACATAGCATACCTCAGTAAGTACTCACTAAATATTTGTTGAATGAATGAGTCTTAATGATTTAGCATCACCAGGCAAGAAAGTTTAAAAGTTTATTCTTTTAGGCATCCAAACAACTTCAATATTTCAGGTGGAAAATTTTCTTAACCTTAATTAAATCCTTGTTTTCATAAACAGCTTGCTAAACATAAGTCTCTTCTTGATGACTCAGGGTCACATTTATGACCATTAATTATTACTCATGCCTTTAGAGGTCTAATGACTTCCAAGTACTGTCTTCATTATAAGAAATCACAAATGTACACTGGTACCTGATGTGAAATGTTAGGAATTTATTTTCAACTGCCTGCAAAACAGGTATCTCAACTACACTTTGCTATCTAAAATCCCAGTCATGGAGAAGTTCCCGTTCTGGCTCAGAGGAAACAAATTTGACTAGGAATCATAAGGTTGCAGGTTCAATCCTTGGCCTCGCTCAGTGGGTTAAGGATTCGGCATCGCCATGAGTTGTGGTGTAGGTCACAGATGCAGCTTGATCTGGCATTGCTGTGGCTGTGGCATAGGCCAGCAGCTGTAGCTCCAATTCAACTCCTAGCTTGGGAACCTCCATATGCCACAGGTGAGGCCCTAAAAAGCAAAAAATAATAATAAAAATTAAAAATAAAATCCCAGTTACTTCACACTCAATGTATCCCAAACTTAAGTTATCATCAGTAACTCACAAAATCTTGCCACGGCTAGAGGGTCCACTATCACAAACTAGAAACCTTACAATTACCTTCTGTACCCACATACAAGCAACTATTAAGCCCTCCTCTTCTCCTTTTCCCAGTGTCTACCAAATCCCTCTCTAGCTCAGGTTTGCATTACCACATGCTTAGATGACCTCAGATCCCTGATGTCTCCATGCTTCCAATGCCTAACAACCACTCTCCATCCTGCAAATTAACCACTTTACCTCCCCGTCCAAAATTTTCCAGTGCCCCCTAAATCCAACTCTCAATCCACAGAATAAAATTCAAATCTCTTCAGATGTTTCTCACGGAATTTTAAAAAAAAAAGCTAGCCTCTACTCAGTATCTACTAAAATCTCATTTGAGGACGAGGACACCACGTAACAACTTCTTGCGATACTTCAACTCACAATTAGTAGAGGAAGTAACTAGGAGAATTGCTGCTCTAACTTACAAGAAAAAAAATGATCAGAAACAATGGGAATTTGACAGAAAGTAATCATGTTAAGAGTTTAAGATCAAAAACAAGGGCAAGGCTCTGTAGACTATATTTAAGAAGGCAAAAATCTCAGAATTACTTATTGCATGAGGCTCTGAAAATCAAAATGGCTCAAAGAAGGCTGGAGGCTCAAGAGACTTTGTATGTTCCTGACTGTGCAACTGCAGATATAGCTGAAAAGGGAAAAAAAGCTGTCTAGTGTAGTGGGTTGAATAATGTCCCTGCAAAAATTCTCTATGTAGAATCTCAAAATGTAACCTTATTTGCAAGTGGGATATTTGCAAATGTAATCAGTTTATAAGGTCATACTGGTTCAGAGTGCTAAATCAAATGTCTGGTGTCCTTACAAGAAGAGAGGACACACAGAGACACTCAGAAAAAAAAGAAGGCCATGTAAAGACAGAGGCAGAAACCACAGATTTGCAGCCTCAAGTCTAGGAACATCCAGGATTGTCAGGAACCAGCAACAAGAAAGGATCTTCTGCTACAGCCTTTAGAAGATGGACCTGCCAACACCTAGATTTCATACTAAATATAAAAGCAAACAGCAAAACTACAGAATATGTTGAAATAAAAACTCACAGAACTTAAAGAGGGAATGGAAAAATTCACAATTATAGCTAGAGACCTCAACAGCCTTCTCAGAATAATTGACAGAGAGCTCGACAGAAAATTATCAAAGAACTAGAAGAACTCAACAACACCATCAATCAAAACAGCATCTAATATTTATATAACAACCCACATAATAAAAGAATATACTGTTTTCAAGTACCATGAAATATATATGAAGATACAGCATGTTCTGGGCCATAAAACAAACCTCAATAAATGTAAAAGGATTAAAATAATAAAGAGTGTTTTCTTACCACAATGGGATCAAACTAGAAATCAGTAGCAGAATGACTGGAAAAATCTCTAAACACTTGGAAACTAAACAACACACTTCTATTTGACCCATGGGTCAAACAGGAATTTTCAAGGAAAATCAAAAAATGTAGTGAACCGGAAGTTCCTGTCATGGCTCAGTGGAAACAAATTCGACTAGGAACCATGAGGTTGTGGGTTTGATCCCTGGCCTGCCTCAGTGGGTTAAGGATCCAGCATTGCATGAGCTGTGCTGTAGGTCACAGACGCTGCTCGGATCCCACGTTGCTGTGGCTGTGGTGTAGGCTGGCAACTATAGCTCTGATTCAACCCCTAGCCTGGGAACCTCTATATGCCACGGGTGCGGCCCTAAAAAGCAAAAAAAAAAAAAAGTAGTGAACCAAATGAAAATGAAAATATTACTTATCATAATACCTCCCAGCGCTGAAAGAAAAATTTATAGCACTAAAATGCATACAACAGAAAAATTAAGAAAAGTTTCCAATCAAGAATCTAAAACTCCTACCTGAAGAAAACTGATAATAAAAAAAAATTATCAAAAAGACCAAGCAAAAGGAAGAAAATAATAAATATAGAGCAGACACTAATGAAAATTAAAACAAAAACAAAGAGTTCAATGAAACAAAGAACTAGTTCTTTGAAAACATCAACAAAATTAACAAACTTCCAGCTAAAAAGGAAAAAAGAGGACAGGAAAAACCACGTGGACAGCATGTACCCTCATATAACTCAATGAGAAGGGTACGTCACATCTGAGACATTCTTTCCCTAAACTCCTAACTCCAGTCTAACAATGAGAAAACAGACAAACCTGAGACGAGGGAAAATTCCGCAAATATCTGAGCAGTACTACTCAAAACTGCGAAGGTCCTGAGAAAAAGCTGAGGAAGATGAAGAAAACTTAGAAACCGTCCCAGATCAGAGAAAACTTAGAGGAGATATGATGACTAAATAAAATGTGGTTTTATGAATGAGGTCCTGGAACATTACTGAGAAAGGACATTAGTGGGAGAAAAATAATTTAAATCTTAGTAAAGTCTGGGGTTTAATCGTATCACTCCAAAGATGGTTTCTTAGTTGTGACAAAGGTATTCTGGTAATAGAAGTTACCAGAAGAATAAGAATAGAGGAAACTGGCTGTGGGGTGTATAGAAATTCTGTTTATCCACAACTTTTCTGTAAATCTAAAACAATTCTAAATTTTTTAATTTGTTAGTATTCACAGAATTAATTATTGTTTTCAGGGTACAAAGATTAATGATAAGCTCATTAACAAAGGCTGATGGTTTAATGCTAACAAAGAGTGGGAGAATAAAGAACCTCCTAATTCTTTGTTCTTCTCTGTCAAGAATTTGGCTTGCACAAGTAGAAAGGACCAAAGATTTTCTACAGTAAATAAGTATTACTTTTTAAGAAAATAATAATGAAGAGTTCCCATTGTGGCTCAGTGAAAACAAATCTCACTAGGAACCATGAGGTTGTGGGTTCGATTCCTGGCCTCACTCAGTGGGTTAAGGATCCGGCATTGCCATGAGCTGTGGTGTAGGTTGCAGACATGGCTCGGATCCCACGTTGCTGTGGCTGTGGTGTAGGCCGGCAGCTGTAGCTCCAATTAGACTCCTAGCCTAGGAACCTCCACATGCCGTGGGTGCGGCCCTAAAATGACAAAAGACAAAAATAAAGAAAGAAAGAAAAAGAAAAATCAAAATGGAAGATTTAAAAAACGAGTACATTGGTAAGAGGGGAGCAGAAGACCAAGATACAACCAAAAATTCTAAGAATGTGTCTAACTGCTCTAAAAGAATTTAATGCCCAAGTTATTACTAAGCAATTCTGAGTAGGATTTTCTCTGAAAAATCAAGGAGATTGCCACAGCCAAAAGACTAAAGCAGGCAAATGTTTCTAATTTTCCAAAAGGAAAACAACACACTTCTACAGGCCAGAATAAAGAGCCTGATGTTTATTTAGTACAACCTCATAGTCTTAAAGAGACGTCTGGGTACACACACTCAACTTACTATACATTAAAACAATCATCTCATATAAATTTGACTCCCTTTTTTGACTGCAGAAGATTTGGCAGACAAGGTGTACTTTATTTTAGCAAAGTACACAACAAGCTGTCTCATGCAAATCCTTGGAATGACCTGGAGAAATATTCCAGACAATAAAAATGGAGAAAGATTTCAAAAGTATACTGCTTGGTTCTTTCTTCAGTCCAACACTATTTAACATTTCTGTAACTGACTTAAAGGAAGATGCAGAACAACATTCATCAAAATAGGCTGGTGATATAAGTCATAAAGCAGTAACACAAATTACAGATTCTGGATTCACAAAGATACTGAAAGGATATTCTGTTGAGTTGAGCCTAGCAAGGTGAAATACAATACAGAAATAAGCCTATACTGGGGTCCCAAACTCAAATGCACAAATGGAGAATGGCTTACTAGAAAAAAAAAAGAGAGAGAGAGGGAGAGAGAGATACTTTGTAATATTTAACTGAAAGTCAGCTCAATATGAATCGATTACATACAAAGAATGTGGAGTGATTGCCAAAACATAATAGTATCTACTGAGAGAAGCCATAATACTGCTATATTCCAGTGATCCTACAATGCCCAGAAAACTGTTCAGAAAACTGAACAGGGTCAAATATAAAATAATGAGATAAATTTATGGGTCAAGGAGCAGCAGGTTTGGGCCGAAGAACAATATTTCGGTTGTCTGAGGTGCTCTCATGTATAAGAAATATTAGACTTATTCCAGATGCATATAGGTCTAACATGAAGGATTTAAATTACAAACTGAATTTCAATATAAAAGTAATGGTAATTCAAAGACAGAATGAGCTGCATTTGAAGTTGAGTTTCCCTCCTTCGAGGCAAAATGCCAAATTGGCAGGAATGTGGTAAAGAGAAACAAAGCATCAGATGTCTAGTTAGACCAGGTGAGCTTTAAAACTTCCGACTCCGCAATTTTAAAATTTTCTACTACTTTTCTAGACTTTCTCTATGCCAACTCTGCAGCTCCAGTCCAATTATCACTGTTTCCAGAACAAGCCTTATTTATACATGTATCTTCCTGCATCCACACTTACAGGCCATTCTCACTCTCTGCAAAGATTAAGATCTTTCTAAATCATGGAGTTCCCATCATGGCTCAGTGGTTAATGAACCCGACTAGGATCCATGAGGATGCAGGTTCGGTTCCTGGCCTCCCTCAGTGGGTTAAGGATCTGGCATTGCCATGAGCTGTGGTGTTGGTTGCAGATGCGGCTCAGACCCCACATTGGTATGGCTGTGGTGTAGGCTGACAGCTACAGCTCCGATTCGACCCCTAGCCTGGGAACCTCCATATGCTGTAGGTGCGGCCCTAAAAGACAAAAAAAAAAAAAAAAAAAAAGTCTTTCTAAATCTTATCCAACCATCAAAAATGAACTCAAATACTGTCCTTAATAAAAACCTCTCTGTTTACCGTAATCTGCTCTCTCTCACCTCTGAATTATGAAATTGTGTTTGGCACTTAATTACACACCACCTTCAGATACCTCTTCTTCTATCTTAAGCTATTATTTACACTTTTATTAATAATTTCTCTCAACTAAATTTAAATGTCCTTAAAGGCAGGCACATGATATTCAAAAATAGCCTTTGATTTTCAATACTGGAAACATTTTTATTAGAATAGCTATTTTATATGGGTATGTTCTACAGGTAGATGGAAAAATTCACCATCCAAATGTGAATATTAACTAATACGCATAACTTCTAGTTCAAATACTGAACCACCAGAACGAGACACTGCCACCCATTGATAACATATTCTAACCACAGGGTTTTTTTAAATAGCGAAATCAAGCTCAAAAAAGTTCAAATTTTCCAATCTAAACATAGAGCTTGGTAAAGTTGCCTTAAAACCTTTCTTGAGCAAAGAAAGATTAACAAAACCAAACCAGTGAAAATTGTTAAGAAAAAAAATCATATTTATTTCTTCAAATGTAAAACGTATTGACGTGTGATATATAGACTGTAATTTTGATTCACGTACCTTGGAACACAAATTAAGAAAAAACAAATTTGTCATACACAGACCGTAACAGATGTTCACTCCATAAATACCAAGTAAGAAATAAAAGTCCTAGACATATTAAAAGAGAATCCCTTACTAGCTTAGATATATTAATAAATATAGGAAATACTTACTGAAGATTCGGGATCTGACAGTTCATCCAATAATTTCCTAGCATCTACCACAGCTTGGTAGAGCCTCAGATTTTTGCCATCAGAAGCAACAAAGCAAGCACTTGCAGAATTACAATATGTGCCTGAGAAAGCATAAACGCTTTGCATTATAATATATAGTTCATTTTTATTACTGGCTGAAGTATGAGAAAAAAATATTACCACTTTTCTTTTTAGGCATACCATGGTCCAGAATCACAACTAAACAGATACAACTAATAGACATAAAATTATTTTTAAAAATTCAATAGAAAATAGGTTATGATAAGTAATGAGATACTGCTGTATAGCACTGGGAACTATATCTAGGCACTTAGGATGGAGGATGACGGAGGATAATGTGAGAAAAAGAATGTATACATGTATGTGTGACTGGGTCACTATGCTGTACAGCAGAAAATTGACAAGAACACTGTAAACCAACTTAATGGAAAAAATTAAAACCATTTAAAATTAAAAAATAAATAAAATCTAGAAAACAGGTCATGAGAGGGAAAAGACTGAAAACAAACTTCTAGAAACTCTAAATATAAGTCTGATGCCTACATTCTGAATACGTATTAAAAATAAACCTGATAATGATATATATAAACTATCCGTGTATAAGTAACAATTTTAAAGCTTTTACTAACTTCACTATTAAAATGAACACTTACCGAGACAATAACTGGGAATAAGGGTTGGAAGCCAAGCAACGTTAGAGAAGGCAGAAGTATGTAAAGAGTTAATTCGTGCCAACTCTGATACTCCTCCAGTGTATGACAAAGGTCCTATTGGGTCCACGCGCCACAGGATAAGTTCACTGTAGATGGCATTTGGGTCATGAAATGTACGTGTCGCTGCATTCCTAAGAGGTTGTTTCGAGGAAACTTTTAAGTGTCTTACAGGATCCATTAATCTTAATTTATTGTCTGAGTCCCACTGAAAATCTGATTCAGGAGTCAACAGAGCATTATGATGAGATGACGTCAATAATAATGGTAAAACCGAATGACATGCCAGGTCATTAAGGTGAAATCGATGACCACAATATCTAAATTTATGAGATACAGTTAGAACAGTAGTAAAAGCCGACTTATCAGCAAAAGTGACTGCCCACTGATTTAAAGAGCCATCTATGTGTTTAGAGACCATCATTACTGTGGGAGCTAAAATGTTCATATTCATACTGTGTGACCCAGAGAGTGGCCGTGGTCCTTGAGGACTGCCTACAGCCATCACATCCTCGTGTAACAGAGCGTGGTGAGACTCTTTCGTAGCATTTATACAGGCATACATCATGATATTTTTACTAAGAGAGCTTGCATCACCAGATGGAAATGCAACAGGAATCCGAGAAGAAAAAGAAACCTGAAAAACAGAATTACAGGATTCAGTGTCAGTAGTTTGCCTCCTCTCAAAAAGTCTTCCAAAAATACTTCCATTTTCAAAATGTCACACCTCAGTTTCGTAGAAGAAAAGTATTTTCAACTTCCTTATAATCTAATCCTTTTCCTCTATTTATAGAACATCGTATTTCTATTCATGGCCTATGAGAAGACTGAAGAAATAAAGTTTCAAGTGCCCTGCCTGGACATCTAAATGACTACAACCACAAATTTAAACAAAGAGAGTTCAGAAAAATAACAGATAAGAGACAGCCAGATTTTACTAATAAAACTAGGGAAGGGGGGGGACTCATCCTGAGTCACCTTTATAGGGTAGCTTCTTAAATTTATTCAAAATATTGTAGATTTCCAGAATACACCTATATACAAATACTCAGTTTTGCATTTCAAAGCCAAATTCCTTTCACTTTGAATTAACCAAGTTTATAAAATGTGTGGTCATTGATCCCCTCTGGTATCAAATTATTCTCTTCTCAGTTGCTTATCAAAAACAAAATCATTGAGTATTTCTGAAAACCTTCTGAATCTGATTGGCATCTGTATTATCTTGGCTTTTTAAGAAATGTAAAAACTGCTTCAGCAGTAAAATATACCTGGACTTGTCTAAATATTCCAGGATTATATTCATCCAAATACTTTACATGCCACACTAGGAAGGTACCATCTACTGGGTGTATAGTGAAAAGCATGTCAGGGTTCTTATTCCATTCAGTTAGCAGCATCTCGATCTTCCGATCAAGCAGGACTGTAGGCAGTGGCATCGGTACACTAGGGCGTGAACAGGTTCTAGGACTTCCCTCTCTTTCTCCATCTTCATGTTCTGATGATCCTGTACCTGCCTCGGATTCTCTATCCAGGGATAATTCTAAATCATAAAATACATTTATCAGTACATACCAACACCATAAAAATTAATTTGCATACTAAACTATCAATAAGTATCATACTATCTTTAGAAATCATAAATCCTAGAGTTCCCACCGTGGCTCAGCGGAAATGAATCTGACTAGGAACCATGAGATTGCAGGTTTGATCCCTGGCATCACTCAGTGGGTTAAGGATCCGGCGTTGCCATGAGCTGTGGTGTAGGTCGCAGACATGCCTCGGATCCCACGTTGCTGTGGCTGTGGCGTAGGCCAGCAGCTGTAGCTCCAATTAGACCCCTAGCCTGGGAACCTCCACATGCCGCAGGTGCAGCCCTAAAACGACCAAAGACCAAAAAAAAAAAGAAAACATAAATCCTTTTTCCAATTTATGGCCAGGAAAATAATACAAGGAAGGAAACTATTTTCTGGTCTGCACTGAAAATTATTTATTTCTTAGTTTTAGATAAATCAAAATTTCATTCATACTATCATTACCATTAATTAGCAAAACCTGCCTCCCACCCCCCAAAAAAGCATGTCTTTAAAGAAATACACAATTTAACACCGTACGTTATAACAAAGAAGAGTTACATTAGACGGTCAGTAAACACCTGTTGAATGAATGGAACAGTGAAGAGGAATGAGAGCAGGAAGGAAAGATTACAAATCAAAATTGGTATCACAAAAAGCTGTTAGCCTACAAAAAAGAGAAAAAAATAAAAATACGAACACAGAATACTAACC
The DNA here is from genome assembly GCA_004024745.2 of Catagonus wagneri. Classification (NCBI taxonomy): domain Eukaryota; kingdom Metazoa; phylum Chordata; class Mammalia; order Artiodactyla; family Tayassuidae; genus Catagonus; species Catagonus wagneri. The sequence continues at coordinate 14,956,538 of PVHT020001751.1, forward strand.
GTGGTCTAGTTTCAAATGTAAACCTTTCTCTCTTTCCTCCTGTGAATGTTCCTCATATTCTTTATCTCCTTCATCACTTTCATGATCAAGTGGCTTTTCAGAAAGTTTTCGTAATTGCTGCATAAATATTTCAGTAGATGATGTAAAATGAAATTCTTTGTTGTTTAACCAATGAACTACAAAGCCCCCGTTTCCATCATCAATGTTAAATACAGTGCCAACCAAGACATTTGGAATATCTGTAGAATCAAAATAAAAAATGCAGTATGAAATTTTTAACACCTTTAAAAATATTACATGTGCTCATAAAGGCTAATTCCATTACAGAGAAAATGTGCAAAGAAAAAATGCCAGCATGACTCTAGCAGGATCTGAAAAATTTTAATTGAATTTAACAGAAAATGTAAATGTTAAGAACAAATGGCACAGATTTATATGGAATTAAATTACTAACTTAAAAACCAGACACACCAAAGCACAAACCTTTACTGAATCCTGGTTTGAGAATGAGGAAGGAAACAGAAAGATAAAACAGAAAAGCAGCTATTTTTGAAATTATATATGAACTGGATATTAGAGATTAGGGCATTATTTCTAATTTTCTCAGCCATGACAGTAATATGATTATGTGAGAGAATTCCCTTTTCTTAGGAGATACTTCCTAAAGGACCTAAGAGTGATATGCCATGATATAACTTTTGACAGATTAAGAAAAAATTTCACTCACACACATCCCCAGATACCCACATACACACATACGTGTGTGTATATACAGAGAGAATATAAAGCAACAGCAATTGTTGAACCAAAGTGGACGAGTGTTCACTGTACCATTCCTCCAACTTTTCTGAATGCTTTAAACTTTCCTAAAAAAGGTGGGAAAAAATAATGCCAAGAAAAAAACACAAGAAGGCAAGCAGCAGATTTTCTCCACTTGATATAACTGAAATTCATGCTACAGACCATTCATGTAAAACGGTATAATTAAAAAAAAGCAATCTCTTAATCTCAAATCAAATTGTAAATAACCCATTCAACAGAAAGTAAAAATGACTATCTTTTGCACAAAAGAAGTGAAAATCTAAACACTCAATGTATAGGACATTCTAGGAATGTTTCATTAATAAATATCAATGTTAAATAAAGCTCTAAGTTGTCCTTTCTTTCCAATTCCTGGATGAAAGTCGTGGTTTTCTGACAAAAATGAAACAAATGATATAAAACAGAATTTGAAAATTAACAATCTTATAAAACAATATATCCCCTACATACTTACATACTATTCTTGTTAAAAATGTTTAACACAAATATTATCATGGACAAACATTCAGACTGCAAGACATCCTAAAAGATAACTGAGAAACTGAGATGTAATTCTTTAGAGAACGACTTTTTACTGACAAGTGAGAGACAGAGGGACTATTCTAGATCAGTGGAATTTAAAGAGAAACAACAAATATATTTTTAAAAAGAATCTATATCTTAACATACACTATATTAGATATTATTTTATCTATGTTCCTTCTATGTGATAATGGCACTGAGGTTATGGAGGCAAACCCTCTTTTTATTAAAATACACATTTTGAGGGAATTCCCGTTGTAGTTCAGTGGTTAATGAACCTGGCTAGGAACCATGAGGTTACAGGTTCAATCCCTGGCTTCGCTCAGTGGGTTAAGGATCTGGTGTTGCCGTGAGCTGTGGGGTAGGTCACAGACGTGGCTCGGATCTGGCATTGCTGTGGCTGTGGCGTAGGCCGGCAGCTGTAGCTCCCATTTGACCCCTAGCCTGGGAACCTCCACATGCCATGGGTGCAGCCCTAAAAAGAAAAAAAAGAAGCACTAAAGATACATTATTGGAGTTCCCGTTGTGGCTCAGTGGTTAACGAATCCGACTAGGAACCATGAGGTTGTGGGTTCGATCCCTGGCATCGCTAAGTGGGTTAAGGATCCAGGGTTGCCATGAGCTGTAGTGTAGGTTGCAGACGCAGCTTGGATCCCGGCTGTGGCAAAGGCCGGCGGCTACAGCTCCTGTTAGACCCCTAGCCTGGGAACCTCCGTATGCCGCGAGTGCGGCCCTAGAAAAGGCAAAAAGACAAAAAAATAAAATAAAATATACATTTTGAAATACTTAGGAATGTTGTAATATTTAGAGAATGAAAGAAAATGTCAGTGACAATTTTACCTTCAAATGACTCAGTCAAAAATAAGGGAGAAAGGAGGAAAGGTGTGTGTGTGTGCTTGTGTGGTGTGTGCTTCTGTACACACATGTGTACGTGTGCGTACATATATATATATATATATATATATATATACACACACGTGTGTGTGTGTGTGTGTGTGTGTGTGCGCGCGCACGCCTATATATAGGCAGAAGAGGGAGAATAAAAGCAAACGTGCCAAAAAATTAACTAAATTTGGCTAAAGGGTATGTGGGTATTCATTGTACTATGCTTTCAGCTTTACTGTAGGGTTCAAAAGTTTTCCTGAAAAAAAAAAGGTGGAGAAGGAGAGTCCTACAGTAAGTATTATTTGTATTTAGCAATCAGTTTGGTCAACCTAAATGTCATATTTACATACAGTACCTACAAATGCATGATGTTCAGTATTTGCAGAAAACAGTATGTAGATAAATTACGATGAAGATGGTTAAAACTGGTTATGGTGAAGGTTAATAAAGATGCTGGAATGCAAGGCCCACTGGGTACAAGAACACATCTAGAACTTAGACTCAAATGACGTGAAAGAACACCTATCCACAGGAAATAATCCTGTTGTCCTACTCCAACTGACTAGGCTTGTATACACTGTTAAAAAGCCAAGCTTTCTAACAGGTACTGAATTAACTATTACTAAATGCATTTTGTTTGAAGTTAGATCTTCTTATTAGTCAATAATTCAAGATAAGATTCTTTCGCAAAGGTTAAAAACTTATAAAAACCAGGAGTTCCTACTATGACACATTGGGTTAAGAATCTGAATGCAGAAGCTCAGGTCACTATAGAGGCATGGATTCAATCTCCAGCCCAGAACAGTGGGTTAAGGTACCCAGTGTTGCTACAACTTCAGCGTAGGTTGCAGCTGTGACTCCAATTCAATCCCTGGCTTGGGAACTTCCATATGCCATGGGTGCAGTCATTAAAAAAAAATTTCTTTTAATCTAAAACCACCACCATTTTGAAAACACAAATATTATTATAAAGACAATCTTAGCATACAATTAAGATGTTAGAAAGGATAATACATTCAAATAATACTTAATCAGCCAGAACACCACTACTCAGTAGAAATATAATGTAAACCACAAATGCAAGGCCAGTATGTTATTTTTATTCTAGTAGCTACATTATAAAAGGTAAAAAGAAATAGATAAACTTAATTTTAATATCTTATTTGACCCAATATATGAAAAATATTATCATTTTAACATGTACCCAAATTTAAATAAAATTATTAAGAAGGGCTCTTACACTATTTTATTGTTCTAAGGACTTAGAAATCCAGTGTGTATTTTACAGTATATCTCAATTTGGACTAGCCACATTTCAAGTGCTCAAACAGCTACACATGGCTAGTGGTGACCATGCTAGACAACACTTATCTAGAGCCACTGCTACAACAGGGGGAATCATTTTAAGATCACTCTTTTGGAACTGTAGTTATGAATAGCATTTTATATAAACAAACATTTAAAAATAAAATTCTCGGAAGTTCCAGTCGTGGCTCAGTGGTTAATGAATCCGACTAGGAACCATGACGTTGCAGGTTTGATCCCTGGCCTTGCTCAGGGGGTTAAGGATCCGGCGTTGCCGTGAGCTGTGGTGTAGGTTGCAGACGCGGCTCAGATCCCACATTGCTGTGGCTGTAGCACAGGCCGGCAGCTACAGCTCCAATTAGACCCCTAGCCTGGGAATCTCTATGTGCCGCGAGTGCGGTCCTAGAAAAGGCAAAAAGACAAAGGAAAAAAAAATATTCTCTGCACCCTGAAGCAAGAGATTTCCCTTTCAATAAAACATGACTACAATGATATATAAATACAGTTCTACCAGCAACGTAATATGAAATTTATAGGCCTTCTCATCTGTTTTTGCATGCAGAAAGAAAACAATAACCTTCAACAGAAGCTTTTAAATATGCTTTTGTCAACAATGAACCTGCCTCAAAATACTTCTCAATCACATGGGAAGAAAAGAGCAAAAAAGAAAATAGCAAGGTTAGAAGAAAAACTATCTTTCCCGAAATACAGGGTAAGAACAGCTATGGAGTAGAAAATAAAATATGCTGAAATACAAGGAAAACTGTGCAAAAATATATTTAGATACAGTTATAAAGAAGAGTTGAGAAGTGAAAAATCTAAAAAGGAGGGAAATCACACTAATTAAGCAGGCTGCCACTACCTATGCTCATTCTCAGGTTCAACCAAAGCTCTAATTTACTTAGAAACGTTGCTATATTCTAGACAAACAATGGGGCTCAAAAATACTTATTTCAAGTTATTTCCTGAGAATCATAGTCTAAATTTAAGAAATGGCAGCTTTTATTATATACCTATTCCAATTTAAAAGTATTTTAAAAGGAAACATGGAGTATTAACACAAAATTAAAAACAAGTTATAAAAGTAATCATACTTTCCTATTTATTTATCTTATTTCAGCAGATAAGAAATGAAATGAAACTTTACTATTCTTTACCTGTGGCAGGATTGATGCTCGCTGCAATGTGAAAATGACAGAGTGCATTTGCGTGGTGGGAAATGTGTCTTTGAACTTCATGCGTTGCCATCTGATCAGGCGTTAACTCAGTGTGAGTTACAAGAACAGAAGATCTCCTTTGTCCTTTTCTTAAATTTTTCAAATGGTGTATTGTCTAAAATAGAAAAATAATGACTAAATCCAAGCCTGGAAAGTCTAATAAATGTCAGTCAATGCACTTTTGACTATTAAGGATTTCACAATTTTCCTGTCTGTGAAACCTGACCATCTTAAAGGAAACGTGAACTACAATAGAACAATTCCAAATATACTCTCCACTGGTCTTACAAAGGCAGTAGTTGCTCAAAAATACTTATTAATATTATCTACAGAAACCCCTATTAAGATTAGGAGTCCACACATCATGCACAAAAATAAACTCAAAATGGCTTAAAGATTTTGGGAGTTCCCACTGTGGTGCAGCAGAAACGAATCCAACTAGGAACCATGAGGCTGTGGATTCGATCCCTGGCCTCGCTCAGTGGGTTAAGGATCTGGGGTTGTGGTGCGCTGTGGTCTAGGTTGCAGATGTGCCTTGGATTTGGCGTTGCTGTGGCTGTGGCGTCGTAGACCAGCATCTGTAGCTCTGATTGGACCCCTAGCCTGGGAACCTCCACGTGCCACAGGTGTGGCCCTAAAAAAAACCAAAAAACGGCTTAAAGACTTAAACATAAGACAAGACACCATAAAACTCCTACAAAACATTCTCTGCATCAACCGTACAAATGTTTTCTTAGGTCAGTCTCCCAAAGTAAGAGAAATAAAAACAAATCAATGAGGCCTAATCAAACTGACAAGCTTTTGCATAGCAAACAAAACTATAAAAAAAAAAATGAAAAGATAACCTACGGAATGTGAGAAAACAATTGCAAACGACACAACCAACTAGGGCTTCATATCCAAGATATACAGCTTATACAACTCAACAGCAAAAAAACAAACAACCCAATTGAAAAATGGGCAGAAGACCTAAACAGACATTTCTCCAAAGAAGACATACAGGTAGCCAGTACACACGTGAAAAAAACCTTCAACATCACTAATTATTAGAGAAATGTAAATCAAAACTACAATGAGATACACCTCACACCTGTCAGAATGGCCATCATTAACAAGTCTACAAAAAACAAATGCTGGGGAGGGTGTGGAGAAAAGGAAACCCTTCTACACCGTTATTGGGAATGTAAATTGGCACAACCACTACGGAGAACAGTATGGAAGTTACTCAGGAAACCAAACATAGAATTACCGTATGATCCAGCAAACCCCACTCCTAGGCACATATCCGGACAAAACTTTCATTCAAAAAGATACATGCACCCCTATGTTCATTGCAGCACTGTTCACAATAGCCAAGGCACGAAAACAACCTTAATGTCCACCAACATATGAATGGATTAAGAAGCTGTGGTACATGTACACAACGGAATGTACTCAGCCATAAAAAAGAACAAAATAATGCCATTTGCAGCAACATGGATGGAACTAGAGATTCTCATACTAAGTAAAGTAAGTCAGAATGACAAAGACAAATATCAAATGATATCACTTATATGTGGAACATAAAATATGGCACAGATGAACCTACCTACAGAACAGAAACAGACTCACAGACTTGGAGAGAAGACTTGTGTTTGCCGAGGAGGAGGGAGTATGATGGACTGGGAGTTTGGGGTTAGTAGATACAAGCTATTACATTTAGAAAGGATAAACAATGAGGTCCTGCTGTATAGCACAGGGAACAACATCTAATCACTTGTGATAGAACATGGTAGAAGGTAATATGAGAAAAAAATGCATACATATGTATAACTGGGTCACTTTGCTTTACAGCAGAAATTGGCAGAACATTGTAAATCAACCATAATAAAAAAAATTAAAAAAATAAGATTGGGGGAGTTCCCTCCATGGCTCAGTGGTTAACGAACCCGACTAGGATCACGAGGATGCCGGTTTGATCCCTGGCCTTGCTCAATGGGTTAAGGATCCGGCATTGCCACGAGCTATGGTGTAGGTTGCTGATTACGGTTCAGATCTTGCATTGCTGTGGCTGTGGCGTAGGCCAGCAGCTACAGCTCTGATTTGACCCCTAGCCTGGGACCGTCCATATGCCATGAGTACAGCCCTAAAAAACAAAATAAAACAAAAAAGATTAGGAGTCCAAAGTCTAGTTTTCAGGTTATCCTGGTACAGGAATGAAATTTACCAGGAAGAATATTCCCCCCCACAAATTCTCACTAGAACTAAACAGATATTCTAACTTCTATTATAAAGACAAAAAGAAGGTACAAAAACACAAAACCACAAGCAGAGCCTTAAGTAAGATAAGAGTAGCCAGGAAAGACCTCATGAAAGTGTTGACCTATGGGATTTGTTTAAACTGAGATATGTCTCTATGGTAAAAACCCTCTACTGGCATACTTGAACTATTTTGACGTGGGGCCATGTCAACTCTCAGCAGGATCTTTTCTCCATGCCACAACCCTACCTCATAGCGCGTCCTTATTCTGTCACTTCACCCATCACCAATACCGTGCTTAATAATAATATCCCATTCTTTTCCTTTGCTCCTCACAAATTAAATAAAATGTAGCATCCTCTCAGTTCTTTCTGCATTAAAGTAAAACAACTGGTCCTTCCTTTCAATTCCACAGCCCCTGCCCCTCTTCATATGAAAAACAGTAACAGTTCTACGGCATGTCCTCCCCATCCAGTCTCCCTGCTATAGAGTTGCTTATTTATTCGATTATACCTATCAAATTATTTTCAATCTCTGACATTCATCGTTATTTTAAATTAGGTTGGCAAGGTAATACAATGTGGCTGGTTATTTTCTCCTATGAACAAAATGTATAACTTTATATATATAGAATTATATAGACCTTGCAGTTAGGAATTTTGTTAAGAAAGGACATTAGAAAGCAAAATAGCTCATAAGTCAGATAATCAGGCTTTTTTCTATTAAAAACATTCTTAACATTATTAAAAACATTAAAAGGTACCAAACATGTATCAAATAACAAATAATCTGTAATATTTATTTTTGCTTTTATGTAGCCATTAAGTAATTTGATTGAACAAACACTTCAAAAGCAATCTATTATAAAGGACCTACAGATATCTAAAAGCCCTTAGTCTCCAAAAGTTCATATGTAGTTTAAAGATAAAATATGTTACTTGGGTATATATAAATGATTAAATATTGTGTCCCACTAAATTTCAATCAATACTAAAACATACTACAACTTTAACTACTCTGACTTCTGCTTTTAATTTCATTTATGCTTTAAATGTTGAAAAATGTATAACTAATACCTAATCACAGTATCATAGTTAAATTCATTTAACATTTTAAATAAAATAGTACCTCAAGAGCATGCTGTATTCTGTCTTTGTGTTTTCCAGCATGAGTGAGGTTGCTGGCACCCCTGGAAGTGGTGGTCTCACAAATCTGTTCACCCAAAAGACAGTCTTCTGGTAATAAGGTTTCTGCCCAGAGCCGGCAGACACCATCATGGCATGAAGTTAATAACACATTACAGACAGAACCTCTAATAACAAGAAGAAATAAACAAAAGTTACTATGAATATCAATGCCATCAATTATTAAAGGCTATTAATAGTTCTTTATGCATAAAGATGACATTAATGTAAAATTAACAGTACGATCCATGTGTAATTATTTTTCCAATAATGATAATGGATTTCAACTATTTCATACTCTCACCAAACCTGTTCAGACTTGTAAGGTAGCAGGCTGGAAACATGGTACAATCAGTTAGCGAGCTGGAAACAGGGCACAATCAGTTATCATAAAATAACAAACTGACTGTCCCTGACACTCACCCTAATTCGTTAAAATTACATCTTGAACAGCTAAACTAAATGACAGAATAGTATATTTCCAACTGCTTTAGAAAGTACACTGTGTGGAGTAAGAGTGGTCAAAGAGCCTGAAATCACACACAGTACTGCTGTGAACATCATAAAAACTAGAAAATGGGCCTGACAAAGGAAATAGAAATTAATGTCAGACTACACACGTACTGCTTGGAAGCAAGGCTGTGGAGGACTAGCAACTTCTAAACAAAAACAAACTACACAGCAAAAGAAAACTAGTCATTGCAAACTGCAGAATGACCACAGTAAAAGATCATTAACTGTAATTAAACTGGCAGTGGCTGCAGCATTTTGCTTTATCCTTCTTATAATCTAAACAGTGACAAACAGGTAAACAAATGAGCATATGCATAGTAAAACTTAAAGGAGAATATAACTTTAAGCTATATATCAATTTCCATTACGTTAAAACAAGCAAAAATGTCGCCGTGTCAAGAAGCTGAGTTGATTTAACTGCTCATTAGGAAACAAAAAACACAAAAAAATTCTCCCCTTAAAAAAGTGCTTACACAGAATCTGATTCAGTTAAATGTAAAATACTCTGCAAAGGTTTTCAATAGATGCAAATAACTTAAGCAGATTAAGTTAGAATACTCTTATTTAGATTCCAAAGATGTTCAAATTCTCCGTGTTATCACTTAAATGAACACTTCTGTAATGTGTGTTCTATTTTCCATCAGGTACAAACAGTGCCCAGATATATTCAGCAGACGAAATAACCCTCTCTCAAAAATGAATACAGATTTCTAAGCAAGTGTTTTTAGAACTGTATATATAATACAGGAATCATGTGTACGGGCTGTTTTGTAGTTTGTTTAATCTTATAAATAACTTTATGAGATGCTATAACAATGAGGAAAAACTTATTAATAATTCCTTTGAGAAGTTCCTGTTGATAGCCCTAAGATAAGAAAAACTTGGTCACTTTATTCACTGTATGTATATGATATGCTTTCCCACAATTTCATATACTACTGACAGTTTATTACTATGTTTCATTTTCCCTCAATGTGTGCTTTCCTGTTACTTTCAAATGTTTCCTTCCTAGAATCTACTGCTGCAGCTACTATGGACAACACCAGCTAACGCAGCCTTGGCACTCACAGCGTGCAAAGGCCTGTATAAGCATTCACACATACTCACACATTCTAGTCTCATACAAGTCCCTGAGGTAGGCACTTTTGCTACCCTCATTCTACAGAGGCATAGAGAGCTTAAGAAGTTTAGTTAAAATCTCACGAAGGCGGTAGCAACAGCAGAATTTGAAGTCAAGCAGCTGATACCCAGAACCTATACTCTTAATTGTCACCATGTCAATTAACATCATCTTTGCTATCGTTATGTTTATAAACATTTAAGTACACAAACTGAAGTTACATGACACAGTTATCTAACCTGGGCATATACTTGCTAGTTTTACGCCATGAAAAACCTGTCACAGCCCGGGGATGTGCCAAATAAACAAAGGAAAATTGGGTAGATGTTTGTCTCCTCTTCACTTCATGATGATCCTGAGGTATAATTGAAGACTTCCAACCAGTCATTGGATACCATACTTTCAAAAGACAATCATCCTGCAAAAATATATAGGGAAATATAAAGTTAATCTGTACACACACAATTCAAAATATAAGTGGTTTGGAGCTTAGATTCCACATATAAGTGATACCATACAGTATCTGTATTTCTGACTTATCTCACTTAACATAATGCCCTCCAAGTCCATTTATGTTGCTGCTAATGGCAAAATTTCATTCTTTTTTTTTTTTTTTGCCTTTTGTCATTTTTTTTTTAGGGCTACACCTGCGGCATGTGGAGGTTCCCAGCCTAGGGGTCTAATCGGAGCTGTAGCCAGCGGCCTACACCGCAGCCACAGCAACGCGGGATCTGAGTTGCGTCTGCAACCCACATCACAGCTCACGGCAACACCGGATCCTTAACCCACTGAGCAAGGCCAGGGATCGAACCAGGAACCTCATAGTTCCTAGTCGGATTTGTTAACCGCTGCACCACGACAGAACTCCCAAAATTTCATTCTTTTTCTTATGGCTGAGTGGTATTTCTATGTATATCTATCATTATATATATATGTATACACACACACACACACATATATATACACATATATCATAGAGGGCCCAAATCAATAAAATCAGAAATGAAAAAGGAGAAGCTAGAACCAACACCACAGAAATACAAAGGATCATAAAAGACTACTATAAGCAACTATACACCAATGAAATAGACAACCCTGAAAAAACAGAAAATATTCTCAGAAAGATACAATCTCCCAAGGCTGAAACAGGAGAAATGGAAAATATGAACAGACCAATTGCCAGTAATGAAATTGAATCAGTAATTTAAAAACTCCTAACAAACAAAAGTCCAGGACCAGAGGGCTACACAGGTGAATTCTACCAAACATTTAGAGAATAGTTAACACCTATCCTTCCCAAACCATTCCAAAACAAAAAAATCACAGAAGAAGGACCACTTTCAAATTCATCTAGGGGCCAGAATCACCCTGATACCAAAGCCAGACAGACATCTCACACACACACACACACACACACACGCACAAATTACAGGCCAATATCATTGATGAACACAGACAGAAAAGTCCTCAACAAAATATTTGCAAACCAAATCCAACAATACATTAAAAGAATCATATACCATAATCAACTGGAATTTATTCCAGGGATATAAGGATTCTTCAGTATCCACAAACCAATGTGATACACCACATTAACAAACTGAAGAATAAAAACCATATGATCATCTCAATACTTGCAGAAAAAACTTCTGATAAAGTTCCCAGAAAAGCTTTTGATAAAGTTCAATATCCATTTATTCTAAAAAACAAAACTCCAAAAAAGCTGGCAGAGAACCTACCTCAACACAATAAAAGCCAGATATAACAAACCCATGGCTAATATCCTTCTCAGCAGTGAAAAGCTGAAAGTATTTCCTCTAAGATCAGGAACTAGACGAAAATGTCTACTCTCACCACTTTTATTCAACTTAGTTTTGGAAGTCCTAGCAATAGCAGAGAAGAAAAAGAAATGAAAGGAAACCAAATTGGAAAAGAAATAAAACTGTCACTATTTGTAGATAACATGACACTAGACACAGAAAATCCTAAAGATGCTACCAGTAAACTACTAGATCTCATCAATGAATTCAGGAGAGTTGCAGGATACAAAATTAATCTAAGAAGTTTGTTGCATTTCTATATACTAACAATGAAAGATCAGAAAGGGAAATCAAGGAAACAATCCTGTCCTACTCAGAAAACTATAAGACAGTGATGAAAGAAAGTGAAGAAGACACAGATAGAAAAATGTAGCGTGTTTCCAGACTGAAAGAACTAATATTATTAAAGTGACTATACTACCCAAAAAGGTCTACAGATTCAATGCAATCCCTACGAGAATACCAATGGAATTTTCACAGAACTAGAATGAATAAATTCAAAATCTGTATGGAAACACAAAAAAAAAAAAAAAAAAAATTCTTGAGCTGAAAATTTAACCAGGGATGTCTTATGGGGAAGAAAAGGCTCTTTAAAAAGGAAGACTAAGCTCAGATAAAAAGTTAAAATACTCTTGGAGTTCCTGTTGTGGCTCAGTGGTTAACGAACCCGACTAGGAACCATGAGGTTGTGGGTTCGATCCCTGGCCTCGTTCAGTGGGTTAAGGATCTGGCATTGCCGTGAGCTGTGGTATAGGTCGCAGACGCGACTTGGATCCCGCACTGCTGTGGCTGCGGTGTAGGTCAGCAGCTACAGCTCCGATTGGACCCCTAGCCTGGGAACCTCCATACACTGTGGTTGCGGCCCCAGAAAAGAAAAAAAAAAAAAATGTTAAAATACTCCTAAGTCCTCCAAAAATTTAATATACCACACTTTTTTTTTGTCTTTTTGCCTTTTATGTGGAGCCGCACCCGCGGCATATGGAGGTTCCCAGGCTAGGGGTCTAACAGGAGCTGTAGCTGCCGGCCTTCGCCACAGCCACAGCAACGCGGGATCCGAGCCGCGTCTGCAACCTTCACCACAGCTCATGGCAATGCCGGATCCTTAACCCACTGAGCAAGGCCAGGGATCGAACCCGCAACCTCATGGTTCTTAGTCGGATTCGTTAACCACTGAGCCATGAAGGGAACTCCTAATAGACCACACTTATTAAAAACAGACCTTAAAAGAGTTCCTGTTGTGGCTCAGTGGGTTAACACCCGACTAGTATCCTTTAGGATGCAGGTTTGATCCCTGGCCTCGCCTAAAGGGCTAAGGACCCGGCGTTGCCGCAAGCTGTGACATAGGTTACAGATCCAGCTCAGATCTGGCATTGCTGTAGCTATGGTATAGGCCAGAAGCTGCAGCTCCAATTTAACCCCTAGCCTGGGAACTTCCATATGCCGCAGGAAAGATTTACCATCAAAAAAAAAGTACTTGACAGAGTGCCCATCATGGTGCAGTGGGTTAAGAATCTGACTACAGCAGCTCAGGTAGCTATACAGGTGCAGGTTCGATCCCACCCTGGCCCATTGTGTTAAAAGGATCCCGCACTGCTGAAGCTTCCATGTGGGTGACGTCTGCGACTCGGATTCAATCCATGGCCTAGGAACATCCAGGTGCCACAGGTGTGGCATAAAAAAAAAAAAGTACTTAATGAACTATAATATTAAAAATCCTAAAGATAATTGGATTTGAGTCCCCAAAACACCTGAACCGAAATCCTGTCATGTGTAGCAGAGGCAGTGGAAAATGCCTTCTAGTGGTAAATTATTGTTACCATCGGTTTCACCAAGTCAGACAAACTTGACTTTATTAACAGTAGCAGAACAGACTGGAGGAGAGGGGGAACTAACATTACAACGTTAGTTTCTGTTCTTTTTATCAAGAATATCTTGATTAGATGTGGTATCTTCTCAAAAAATATGAAGAAATAAGCATTTTAAATCATGACACATTTTATTAACCCCCAAAGGCCATTCTTTTTTTCGTCTTTTCGCCTTATCTAGGGGCCGCACCCGCGACATATGGAAGTTCCCAGGCTAGGGGTCTAATCGGAGCTACAGCTGCTGGCCTATACCACAGCTCATGGCAGCGCTGGATCCTTACCCCACTGAGCAAGGCCAGGGATTGAACCTACAACCTCATGGTTCCTAGTCGGATTCGTTAACCACTGAGCCACGACGGGAACTCCCCAAAGGGACATTCTTATCTTTCCATAAAAAATGTGAAACATTTAGTTAGCTCTTAGGCAAATTGAGTATTAAAAGCTTAAGGGAATGTGACTAATACAATGAAAAAAAAAATACTCAATAATCAACTGCCAAGGCAAGTGCAGTAAAAATTCAGAGACAGAAGATATTGAAGTGTACAAACAGAATCACCTTTGAGGAGCTTAAAATCTAGTTGTCCCATTTAAGTGGACACGCATTTTAGTCTTGTTTTTGTTCAAAGCACAAAGATATCTTTCAGATTTATTAAGGATGAAAATTCAAATTAATCAGAAAATGTTCAGACAATGAATAATGATCATCTTACATGGCTCATTAATATTTTTTAAAGCACCAAGTAACCCTGTCAAGATTATAAATACTAAAATGGTCTCAAAGTTTAGCCAGTTATAACACACAACAGTGGCAAACACCACATGCTGTAAGCAAAAGCAGATAATCAGAAATATTAAGAATATATGAGGAAAATCAACTATAAGCCCCATCATTTTGATAGGGATAGAGGAGGACAGTTACACAGGTAGTTGTAGAAGTCCCAGTAGGGGACCAAAGATAGAGAAGGAAACCTAAGGAACTTTGGGAGATCACTATAAGTTAATAATTGCTCAAGAAAGCCATCAGAACACCAGGGAAGGAAGCAGGCTTGCTTGCTTAACTATAAAAATATAAATAAAAGCAGGAGATATGCCTCAGGTCATTAAGTAAAAGATAAAAATGAGGCTTGTATTCACATGCAGCAAGATAATGATCCTTAGGATCAAGGACTGGAATTTAAGGGAAAGATGAGGAGACCCTCACTATACGGAAACCTGAGATGATTCAACATATTTAAAATGTTACCACCCTTCTGCTGATTTGAATAAGCACCATGGCAGTCCCACAGGGTCAAACATTCTCTTACTGAATACAAAGGAAATAATGATGTAATGAGTAAGGAAGAAGGCGGCTCTTCTCCCTCCCCACTTCCTTGGATTATATTATTCCTTGTAGCCCACCTACTCTGCTGGTCAGGGCTTCTTTGCCTGCCTCCTTGTGTCCCTCACAAGCATCCTATCTTAATAAATTTATTTCTTGCCTATCACTTTGTCTCTTGCTAAACTCCTTTGGCACTGAGATATAAAGAACCTGAACCTCAGTTAGGTCCAGACACCAGATGAGTGATTCTGACTTTAAAAAAAAAAAAGCAAAACAACAACAACAAAAACGTGGGTTCAAGTCACAATCTGGCTTTCGGTTGGGTTATAGTCTGAGCATGTGGCTTTACCAAGTCCCAATCTGGGTTCTGGTTAGGTTCCATTCAGAAGTTGTTTCAATTTCAATTTAGCTACAAAGAAATAAATTCCGTCAACGACCCCAATGAGTTTGGAAAAGGATTCTGCCCTTGTCAAGTCTCCAAAAAATTCGGCTCAGCTCACACCTTATTGCAGCCTTTAGAGTCCCTGATCACAGCAGCTAAACCCTGTCCAGACACCTAACCCACAGAAGAGATATCAAATGTGTTATTTTAAGCTGCTAAATTTGTGGTATTTTGTTATGCAATAACAGAAAACTAATACAGACTCCAAGTGATGGTGTTAGTAAAATCAAGGCAGGCAAAGGGAATAGAGAGTACAGTCGGAGACGAAATGCAATTTTAAAAAGGGGAAAAGGGGTTTTATGGGAGAGCCTCATTAAGATAGTGACATTTAAGTTGTTAAGGAGGAAGCCACACAGGCTTGTGGGGTAAGGATTTTTTTAGGCATGGAGAACAACAAGTACAGTAGTAAATGAGGAGAAAAAGGAAGACAGTAACTACAAGCAACTCTTTCAAGGTGCTATCAGGAGGGCAAAGAAACATAAAAGAACCTCAGAGAGGTCAAGAGTTGTTTTTTGTTATTGTTGTTGCTCATTTGTTTTAGAATGGATGAGATGATAGCATACTTGGTAGGCTATGCTGTATTAGCTCAGGCTGCCATAGCAAAATACCGTAGACCAGGTGGCTTAAATAAAGCAATCTATTTGCTCACAATTCTGAATGCAGAAAGTCTAAGATCAGGGTGCTGGCATGGTCAGGTTCTGATGAGACCTCTCTTCCTGGCTTTTAGACAGCCACCTGCTTGCTATGTCCTCACGTGGTAGAGAGAGATTTCTGCTATCTCTTCTTATAAGGATACTATTCCTACCAAGAGGGTCAACCTCATAACCTTACCTAAACTTAATTACCTACAAAAGGCCCCACCTCCAAACACCATCACTTCAAGAGGATTAGAATTCCAGTGAGTTAATGGGGTGGGGGACACAGGTATTCAGTCCTTAACATATGCTAATGTGATGCCCCAAAGGAGAAGGGAAAACCAATGGAGAAGAGAGGAGACAACTGCAACAGTGAGATCCCCGAGTAAGCAAGGGTAATTGGGATTGAGTTCCCAAGTGGAAGAATGGGCCTTGCATAAAAGCAGACAGTTCATCCAGGGCAACAGAAGTGAAGGCAGAACATACAGGCACAGATGTAGGGCGATGGATAGACACACACAAGTAATGGGAGCTTATCAAAGCGCTCTTCTGATTACATGTATTTTCTCAGGCAAGAATCTACAGTACACAGATGCTTAAGTGGGAGTATGGATTGTCAAGGGAATCTACCAATACCCTGTGGCAGAGAGCTTCAGTTTTTTGTTTGTTTGTTTGTTTGTTTACGGCTAAACCCACGGCATATAGGAATTCCTGGGCCAAGGACTTAATTTGAGCCACTTCTGCAAACCTACACCTCAGCTCTTGCAACCCCGGATTAACCCACTATGCTGGATCCTTTAACCCACTTCGCCAGGCCAGGAATCAAACCCCTGCCTCTGCCTCTGCAGTGACCTGCTGCAATCAGATTCTTAACCCACTCCACCACAGCAGGAATTCCAAGCTTCAGTTTTAAATATAGTAGATACTGAGAGACAATGCATGGTATCCATGCAAGGTGATAAGTCAGATCAGAGGTGCTTGCATAATGCAAAACAAACAAAAAACCCTAAGGACTAGCCCTAAATGAAAGGGTGAAATCAAGGAAAAAACCTTCTCTGAAAAAGGATATGGTAAGGAAGAGTCCATCTGCACCTGGACCCTAAGTGACAGAAAGTTTCTGCTGGGTATCTGTAACCACAAAACAGGTCTCAGGAGACCCAAGCACTCACTGTGTGGCACAGTTTCCAAGCTGAGAATTTAGTTTGAGTTGGGTGTGTCCCCAAGTGTCTGGCAGAAACTATATAAACCTTTCCTAGATGAATGCATACTCAACCTAGGCCTCAAACCATCCCCACAAACGCATTTGCAATAAATATTTTCTCAGTGAAATACAAAGCCAGCTGCTTACAGTGCTTTGAAATCCAAAAGACCTGGGTTAAAATTCGAGCTCTACCTTCCGACTATCCCTGTATTCTTAGGGAAGTTCTCAAGCCACAATTTCCCCTTCTGCAAAACAGGGAGAGTACTGCTTGTTCCACAGGCTTTTTGAAAGCACACTTTCTGGTACATAACTATCAACAACTTGTAGTTGCTGTCATAACATTATCAGCAGTTATTATTCTGATAACAAATTACCTGTAAATTGTATTTATTTGTACAAAATAAACCTGTTGTCAAATACTTCTGCATCATCTACGTCTACCCCAAAATAACTGAACCTGACTCTAATCCATTCTCTGGACAACCCATGGATAAAAGAATGAGTCATACCAAAAACTAGAAAAATTATATTTAGAATAATAATAAAAATACATATTAAAAGTTATGGAATAAAAAAAAAACTTACAGGACAAAGCTAGGCTAGAGGGAAATCTACAACGTTAAGTGTATATACTAAAAACAAAAAAGGCTGGAATTCCCATTGTGGCTCAGTAGTAATGAACTCGACTAGCATTCATGAGGACGTGGGTTTAATCCCTGGCCCCACCTAGTGGGTTAAGGATCCAGCATTGCCATGAGCTACAGTGTAAATCACAAACATGGTTCACATCTGGCGTTGCTGTGGCTGTGGTGCAGGCTGGCAGGTACAGCTCCAATTTGACCCCAAGCCTGGGAATTCCCATATGCCACTAGTGCAGCCCTAAAAAGACCAAAAAAAAATAAAAATTAAAGAAAATGTAAAAAAATAAAATAAAAAAAGGGCTGAATATCCATCTAAAGACTTTGAGGAAAAAAAGAAAAGACCCAAACAGAAATTAATGAAAAAGAAAACAGACATATAAGCCTACAAAATCAAAAGTGAGTTCTTTGAAAAGATTTCTAAAACTGATAAATCCTTAGTGATGTTGATATTATAGATATTATAATTTATATTATAGATATTAAAAAAACGAGATTTTTTTGCACAATTTAAACCAATAAATTTGAAAATTTAGATAAAAGTGACAAATTCTAGATAAATATGTTATCAAACTGAAGAGCCCTATTTAAAAAAATTGAATCCCACAAAGAAAACTCCTGGTCCAGATAGATGGCTTCACCAGTAAATATTTAAAAAGAAAACTACATCAATCTTAAACAAACTGCTTCTGTAGAGTAGATAAAACGAAATTTTCCAATCCATTTTATAAGGCCAGTCTGACACTGATATCAAAATCTATCAAGGACATTACATCTACCTCAGAGATATTGCAAATTCAGTTCTAGACCACCAGAATAATGCAAATACTGCCACAATAATGCAAACAGCAAATATTATCGCAATAAAGGGAGCTGCATGAATTTTTTGGTTTACCAGTGCACATAAAAGTTTACTTAAACTATACAGCAGTCTATTAAGGAAACAATAACATTATGTCTTAAAAAATGTACATATTTTAATTTAAAAATACTTCATTGCTAAAATATATTAACCATCATCTGACAATACAGGGTTGTCACAAACCTTCAATCTGTTTGAAAAGAAAAGGAAAAAACCCACAGTATCTACAAAGTGCAATAAAATTAGGTATGCCTGTATAAAAAAGGAAAAATTGGAGTTCCTGCTGTGGTTCAGTGAGTTAATGATTCTGCCTGTTTCTGAGGAGGCAATGGTTCCCTCTCTGGCCTGCCACAGTGGGTTAAGGATCTGGTGTTGCTGTGTTGTGGTGTTAAGTCACAGCTCCAGCTCAGATTTGATCCCTGGCCCAGGAACTCCACGTGCCATGGGTGCAGCAGAAAAAGGAAAAAAATAATAAAATAATTTTTTTAAAAAGGAGAAATTATTTGCTAAACCTCACTCTAACATAGAGATCTCCTAAATAAAATATTAGTAAAGCAAACCCAGCAAGGACAATATATTATAATCCAGGTGAGATTATTCTAGAAATACAAGATTTATTTAACACTTAAAAATAAGTCCACAGGAGTTCTTGTCATAGGTCAGGGGAAACAAACCTGAATAGAATCCATGAGGACGCAGGTTCGATCCCTGGTCTTACTCAGTGAGTTAAGGATCCAGCATTACCGTGAGCTGTGGTGTAGGTCACAGACGTGGCTCAGATCCCGCATTGCTGTGGCTGTGGTGTAGGCCAGTGGCTACAGCTCTGATTCAGCCCCTAGCCTGGGAACCTCCATATGCCGTGAGTGTGGCCCTAAAAAGACATATAAATAAATAAAAATAAAAAGTATTATTAAAAAAGAAAAAAATGATATCACTAGATGCAGAAAAGGTATTTGCTAAGATTCAATATCATTTGTGATTTAAAAAAAAATTCTAGCAATCTACAAATAAGAAGGAAACCTATATCTGAAAAAGAGTACCTATAGTAAACATCTATAGTAAATATTATACCTAATGGTGACACTGATTTGGGAATAAGAAAAAGAAACCTACTCTCAACACCCTTACTCAACACTATACTGGAAGTCCTAAATAATGCACTAAAATAAGAAAAAGACATAAAACACTTAAGGGTTAGAAAAGATGAAATAAACCTGTATTATTCACAAATAATAGAATTATACCCATATAAACTAAAAGGATCTACAGAGGACTTCTAAGAATTAATGAGTTTATGAAAATTGTTATATATAAACCAAATATACAAAAAATTAATTGCATTTCTACATACTAGTAACAATTATAAAATGATAACATTTATAACATCAAAAATCAAATACCTAGGCATGAATCTAACAGAAGATATACGGGACCTCAATAAAGAATTATAAAACATTCCTGAAATAAAAAAAGATCTAAAATGAAAGCTATGTCATGTTCATAGATAAGAAGGCTCAACTGTAAAGATCAATTCTCCCAAAACTGATACAGAGTCAAGGAAATACCAATCAAAATCACAAAAGGTTTTCTGTTTGTTTTGTAAAATTTATCATGCTCATTCTAAAATTCATGTGGAAATAAAAAGGACCAAAGGAAAAAAAAATAGGATAATCTTAAGAAAAATAAGATGTGAGTACTTGCTCTATCAGACATCAAGACAATTTAAAAGCTATACCAACAAAGATGGCATTCGTACAAGGAAAGACCAATGGACTAGATAAAAGAATCTAGACACTGACCCACACTAGTACTGATATTTGATTTTGACAAAAGCAGCAAGACAGAGCAATGGCAAAAGAAGAGGCTTTCAACAAACTGTACTGGCCAAATGGATATTCCCATAGAAAAAACAAAACCTGACCTCTTCTTCAAACCACACCTAAAAATTATTCCACATGGATTTTAGATTTAAATGTGGAAGACAAAATATAATATCCAGGAGTTCCCTAGTGGCTCAGTGGGTTAAGGACTTAGCATTGTCACTGCTGTGCCTCAGGGTGCTATGTGGTCCAGGAACTTCTACATGCCAAGGGCATGGACATAAATGAGTAAATAAATACATAAATAATCAATCAATCCAGATTTTAGAGGTCTTCTAACCCAAAACCTCCCATGCCACAGGCATGGAAATAAATAAACAACCAAACAATCCATATTTTAGACAAGAGGTTCTAAGGTCTTCTAACCCAAAGCTCCTATTGGATAGAATTCAAGACACAAGAAATATTTCTGATACATAAATTGCATCTCTCATGCCTTAGCATTTTCAGCAAGTCAGTTGCAACTGACAACATCAACGTATCTTTGCCTGAATTTTTCAGGAACTGCTTTTAAGAGTTGAGAATTATTGCTCTGCCCTCACCGTCCCTCAACCAATGTGTATGTACTGTGTGTGAAGAACGTGTGTGAGGAACATAATGCTGTGAGGAGTGGTGGCTCCCAGAGTTACCCAGAGGTTTAAGCTTGTTAATCACCTGCATGATAATATACCCTTTTTTAAGCACCTTCACTTCCCTGCCTCAAATCCAGAATATTTCTTTGTGATCACTGCCCATATTGAATCCTTATTCAGGGAGGTCTGCTTCTTGAGAAATCATGAAAACCTGGACCCAAAACTACCATGAACTGGAGCTGGGGAAAGTAATTACTTCTCTATTTTCATAACTGCTAACTGAAGGAAACGCTAAATTTCAGTTATGAATATAAGCAACATATCAAATTGCTATTAGCAGTACTGATAACTCTGTCTCTACAGAAATCATAGAAGTTTAAAATTTACGTGACAGCTGCTGCAGATACCTCCAAATATTTTTTACACTCCTCACTACTCTAAAACTGTTAGTTATTAGTTTACTAAACTGCACACAACTGCAGTCTTTCTGCCTATAATTTTGTACAGTCTTCCTGTCCATAATACCACCAATTGTTGAGCAACTACCTCTGTGCCCAATGATTATTCAACCACAAAACAGTTAAGTATTCTTCAACTAAAGGTTAACTCAAAAGGCCGTGGGTGAATTCTGATGTTCTTAGAAAACCAACCCTTGCCTTGTCAAGTATAATATGAAAGCTTTAATTCCATATACAACTAAATACAATTAAGTTTTAACTTGTGATTTTTAAATGTAGTTTTTCTTACTGAGTGATTTAACTAAAAAATAAAAAGTACATAATTGACATTATCACAAATTTATTTTTTAATATCTTGAAGCTGCATTTCAGTAACTGTACGGTATCATTTTTATAAGTTCAAAACTATCCAAAAATAAACACTGTATTATCTGGGAATTTATATATATGAAACTATTAAAAAAAACAATGAAATAAAGAATAAAATTCAGGATTCCGGGTGCATGGGTCAGTGGGACATGAGGAGATGCAAGACGAAATAAGAACCCATTAGTTTTAGGTCCTTTGTCTCAAGTGGGTAGTGGGTATGTGTGCATTTGTTTAATTATTATATCTTATACATAAATTTTATATATTCTCTTATATTTATGAAATATTTTATCATTTAAAAAGGGACATTCATACAAACAGAAAAAAATCTATTGAAAATTAAAAATGTAATAGCAGGAAAAAATATTTCAAAACTAAAGCTGAAAAGTCCCCCAGAATTTAAACAACAAAAAAAGAAAGACATGAAAAATAAGAGAGGGAAGGAAGTTCCTTAGTGGCCTAGCAAAGGCCAGTTATGGACTTGGCATTGTCACCGCTGTGGCTTGGGTTCAATCCCTGGCCTGGGAACTTCCGTCCACACCCCGTGGATACATCCCAAAAAAAATAAAATGGAGCTGGGGGGAAGAAGTAAATTAAAGGATTAGTACAGAAGGATTCGCATTGGAATAAGGGGAGATCCAGAAGAGAGAAAAGAGAACATGAAGGGAAGGCAGTAACACAAAAGAAATAATACAAAATATTATTGTATATGTCTCTTTATCCCTTAGAGACATATACAAAAACATTTATAGCTGATTGACCCATACTGTGATATCTTGAGATCTCAAATCACAAGGATAAAGGAAGATCTTTAACACCTCCAAAAGCTGGAGCTGGGGGAGTATGGTCAGAATGGCACTATACTCAAATAGCAACACTGGAAGCTGGAGGGCAACAGAACCATGACTTTTTAAAATTCTGAAGGAAAATTATGTTCAACCCAACTCTATGTCCAATCAAATTAAACGTAACAGCAGAAAAAGAACTGTCAAACTAACAAGGCCTCAGAAATTTTTTTCCATTCATCTTTTCTTGGCAACTAGCTAGAGGATACCACCATCGAAACAAGGAAAGAAAAATGATGCTGAGAAAGAGGAAAATTAACGAAGGAGACAGGCAAAGAGAATCTCCCGAGGCTGGTAAAAGAAAAGCCTGAAATGAGAACTCTGCTATTTTAGACTCGGAGAACAACTAAGTCAGACTGGAGCAAGAGCCAGGATACCTCCTACGTGAGATCATACTAAGACGATTCAAAGCCTGTGAGGTGTGGGGGATGAATTAGGGAAAAGTAAGCAAACAGTGAAACAAAGTAATGATTGCCAAAGTAATTCTCCCATGAACTGTATTTTACATACTTAATAATGTGAACAATAAATGCTGATTTACCCAAATGGTAGTACACAGCCCATGAGAAAGCTAGGAGTAAAGAAAGTGAATATATGTATGTGTTACGTGGAGATGGGGTGGGAGACATCAGTTAAAGAACTGAAGTCGCCAGCCTCCAGAGCAGCAAGGCCAGAGATCATACCTAAAACTGTAGGGGGGAAAAAAATCAAAAAATTGGGGCATAAGCAAGTTATTTAAGAATATGGAAAGAAATACTAAAACATGCACTTTTACGAATCATGGCCTCCAGGACACAAGAGGAATTAAGAGTGAGAAGAAGGGAATGCTTATTTTCATTGTAAATCTAATAGTACTATTTCACCATTTTTCTTTTCTTTTTTTTTTTTTTGGTCCCTCCTAGGGCCACACCACGGCACATGGAGGTTCCCAGGCTAGGGGTCTAATTGGAGCTGTAGCTGCCGGCCTAAGCCAGAGCCACAGTGGGATTCGAGCCATGTCTGTGACCTACACCACAGCTCAAGGCAATGCCAGATCCTTAACCCACTGAGCGAGGCCAGGGATCAAACCCGCAACTTCATGGTTCCTAGTCGGATTCGTTAACCACTGAGCCACGACGGGAACTCCACTACTTCACTTTTTTTAAGTCATGTACATATGATAACTTTTAAACAGAATTTTAAAAACAGTAAATTTTTTTTAAAAGGTCAAATAAGAATAAAGATAATGGCCATTATTTCCCAAGTGCCAACTAACCTATAGGAAACACACTATATCTTTCACAAAAACAATCATTATTCCTCAGGCCAGCTTTTTAATGTAGGATTATAGCAATTTTACAGATGAAAAAGCTGAAAATGAGAATAAACAAGAACATTTTTAATTGTTTTATTTCTTCTGTTCATTTATTTGGTCCTTTACCTTTCCAGCAGTAGCAAAGTATTCACCATCAGGGGACCATTCCATCAAATGTATAGATACTGAGGTTCTTAAAAAAAAAAAAAGTTAAATAATTAGCATTTTAAAAATCTGGAACACTATACCGATAAATGATCAAAATGAAATTTTCATAGCATCATTAAAACATGTGTTTTCACCTCTCTAAAAATAAACCTAAGTATTTCTTTCATCTCCCTAAAAAATACAAATAAACTCATTAAAACTAATCCAAAGTACACTCTGGGGATCCAAAGAAAAATGCAATTAATATGCATAAACGATAGCACAAACTACATGTCCAACCAACATCCTAATGTAACATCTTAAAAACTGAGCTCATTGGAGTTCCCTTCGTGGCTCAGTAGTTAACGAATCCGACTAGGAACCATGAGGTTGCGGGTTCGATCCCTGGCCTTGCTCAGTGGGTTAAGGATCCAGCGTTGCCGTGAGGTGTGGTGAAGGCTGCAGACTGCTACAGCTCCTATTAGACCCCTAGCCTGGGAACCTCCATATGCCGCAGGTGCGGCTCTACATAAAGGCAAAAAGACCAAAAAAAAAAAAAAAAAAAAAACTTGAGCTCATCATCTTTGCTGGCTAGGTGGTCCCCTGCTCACCTATTCTATATTGTTAATGGTACAGTAATTCTTCCACTTGAAAGTTGACTGGCAACTTTCGACACCCCACTGAATCCATATCAATACCTTAATGAATAATTCCTACATCAACCTTGTCAACCCAAGTCCTGAGGTTTCACTATGAAAATATTTTTGTCCTTTTTAAACAATCAACTGTAGCACAGATTTAAGGATGATACTATTATGGGTTTTGGTTAGCAAAAGTCTACTTTCTAGGCTTCTAAATGCAACAGTACCATCAAAAAATAAAGATCATTATGAAAGGGAACATATCTTAAGTATTTTTTTAATTAATGAACATAACAACAGAGTTAGACACTAACTTGCACTGCCAGATGCACTTCCAATCATTTAAAACAGGAGGAATTTTATTATCAATTTCTTCCTCTTCTTCCAGAATGTCACCTCCTGGAGGAGCCCACAACTGAATAGAATCAGTTGCTGTCAACAATCTGTTATCTGAAAATTAAAGAATGTTCTGATGAATAAGCAAGGATTATCTAGAAAAATAAATGCACATGTGGATTTCTATTTATGTCTATAAACTATTCTGTGAAAAACAGGCCATACTGTCTATGTGAATCATTTAAAAGTTCTAAGAATCCAGTAGACAAGAAAACTGGAAGGAAACTTAAGAACAAAAAATAAAAGCCCTACTGGCAAAGAGCTACTGTGTATCAGGTAAATCTTAAAAAAAAACAGGAATTCCCATTGTGGTGCAGCAGAAACGAATCTGACTAGGAACCATGACGTTGCGGGTTAGATCCCTGGCCTTACTCAACAGGTCAAGGATCGGGCATTGCCGTGAGATGCGGTGTAGGTCGAGAAGCGCCGTGGATCTGGCGTTGCTGTGGCTCTGGCGTAGGGTGGCAGCTACAGCTCTGATTAGACTCCTAGCCTGGGAACCTCCATATGCCGCAGGTGTAGTCCTAGAAAGACAAAAAGAGACAAAAAAAAATAAAATAACAGCAAAAGTGGAACAACAAAACAAACCAGAAAACTCTGATATACACAATGCAGAATATTCTCAGGATATAAGACATAACTAAAGATTAATGAAATTTGTTTTTCTACATGGAATATTAAAATTACCCTCATTGACTGCGAATGTAAAAAGGGACAACAGCTATTACCATTAGAGATATTTAATCTTTCAATATTAAAGACAATAATTTCCTGAAATATAAACAACAAAACGAAATAGGTGGTTTTGGGTCTTGCTTTATTTCCGATTTTTTCTTAATAAATAAAATTAAGAGTAAAGTACAGCACATTAACTAAGGAAACAAATCATCCTTGTTTCTTGGAACAAAACATTCAAAAGCAGGGGGAAAAAGCATAGAACTAATTGTAAACTAAACATTGTACAATGCAGTGTATATGCAAAAGGGAAAAAGCACACTCATTCACTAGCAAAAAGAAAATAGTATTGATTACTTTTTTATTATGGGAGGCTGTATCACATTGTAATCACACACTGAAATATTTACTTTCTATAACTTCTAAAAATAATTTCTAAATACCTTGAGGGTCCCATGCTAAATTGTATGTCACAGAACTCAAAAAAAACTGCCCAGTTTTAAGCCACTGACACTTGAGTTGCTGAAACACATAGAGAGAAAGAAAAAAGATGTTTTTAAAATAAAATACACAAACACTACCAGATTTTTATTTTCTTCAACTTAAGACTTTATGATCTGAAACGAAGATGTAAATATCTCTTCTTTTCAAAATATTGCTTTTAAAATCCTTTGTAATGGAGCCACTTATTATTCTACAATATTAAACTGTTTGCCATGCCCAAACAAAGCATGTCTCAGGCTTCCTTCCATGTCTATAAACACATTCTTAACCTTAGGGTAACTTTTCCTCTCTTCTCTGCCTGCAAACTCCTATGTTTATATCAAGATCTAGCTTAACCATTACCTCTTCAGTGCGGCCTTTCCTGACATTCTGGCAACACTCAGAACACTTTTTACATGAATTCTACCATTACAGCACTGGTCACACTGAATTATTTGTTCAATGTCTGACTCTCCTATTACACTGCAACCCTTCAAGGGCAGGAATTATGCCATAACAAGCTTTGTGTGTTCAGTACTGAAATGACTAGTACACAGGTGTTCAATAAATGTTTATAAAAGCAAAATAAATGCACATTAGAAAGAAGTGCAAATTATCATAATCCTATGGAGTCGATGTGTAAAATAAAACTAGATATACCTTCCAAAAAGTCAACAAACCATATAATATATAAAATCCACAAATCTGATCTATATTATATCTGAATAATTTCCATCTTTTTTTTCTGTTTTTGTTCTAAAAGGTAGAAAGAGATTTAAAATTTAAAAGTCAAAGGCCTTTCCCATGAAATACAATATCAAAGAAAAAAGTTTAGGTATTTCTTTGCAATAGATAAACATAATATGTCCTTTTGTAAAAGTACAGTGCAATGTAAAGCCATGTCAAGGGTTTTTCTAGGAAGTTACATATACATTAAATGCTTGGCAAGTAATAATTGAATAACTTGCAATGCCCTCTCTTATAATATTTAAAATATTTAACAATTTATTCAATATTTCATGACTACTAGAGGTGGAATTAACTGCAGAACTTGAATTTCAGTATCCAAAAGTCATCTTATATTTTTTAACAGGGAAAAGGTTATTTTTTAAACCTCATCACTGCTAATCAATCAACAGTCACGACAGTATTTTAAATACTGCTCAACACATCTATTTTAAAGTAATAATTAAACCATTGCTAAATCTAGAGATACGCCTAGTATTCTTTCCTTTAGTGTTCCTCAGAGTATAATCTGTGGAACACTTATGAAGAAGAAATTTTGGGAGTGAGGCCTGTAATCTGAATTTTTGATACGTACCCTAGATGACTCTTAAGTACTCTAAAATTTGATGTGCATTTCAATATACTATCACAGGGGAAAGAACGCTATAATTTGTACTTTGGGGAGGAAAGTAAAAAGAAATATTCACATATATATATTTAATGAAAAATATCAAAACCACTTGTTTACTGCATTTAAGAACACATTTTTTTAAAAAAATTACTAGTAGATATGTCAAGATGTGAAAATCTGACATTGAGACACTGGCGGTTGTAATTACTTGTGAGTGAAAGTGTAGTTCTAAGGTATATAGTAATTTTTTAATTTTAAGGATATTGGATTTTCTGAATATTAAGTAAGACAAAATATAAATCAGCACCCAGAATGAATCTGAAGGGTTCTCAATGTGACATGCTAGACCACTTAGCTGATAAATGAGTTTACCTAAACTCCTAACTCCTTCATTCAGCAAATACTTATAATTACTTATTGTGTTCCAGATACTAAGCTGCACTAATAAACAAAAGAAACAAAGTTCCTCACCAGCACAGTCTACATTCTAAATAGTACACTATAAACAAATAAACAAGATAAGTGCTATGGGAAAAAAGTTTAAAAATAGGTGGATATGTGGGTTAGAATGAAGGTGGGAGAAGCAAATAGCAATTTTTAAAAGGGCGATCAGGGTAGATCCCATTGAGAAGGTATTATTGAGCAAAGACTTAAAAGGATCTGTAGTTGCTGGCCCTGGAGCTACCTAGACAATGAAGAATATTCCAGGCAAAAGAACAACCAGGAGTTCCAGCAGTGGTTCAGCAGTTAAGGAACCCAACTAGTATCCATGAGGATGCGGGTTTGATCCCTGGTCTCGCTCAGTGGGTTAAGGATCTAGTGTTGCCATGAGCTGTGGTGTAGGTCGCAGGCGGAGCTTGGATCCAGTGTTGCAATGTCTGTGGCAAAGGCTGGCAGCTGCAGCTCCAATTCAAACCCTAGCCTGGGAACCTCCATATGCCATGGGTGCGGCCCTAAAAAAAGAAAAAAAAGGAAGAAGAACCAAATCCAGGCCCAGAGATGGGAGGGTAATAGTCCAAAGAACAGCAAAAATACCAAGTGACACCAGAGAGGTAAAAAATAATGGAAGATGAGCTCTGAGAGGTAATACATGGGTGTGGATGGGTAAGGGGAGAAGGCTGTAGTCCATTCTAAGGTTTTTCGGCTTAAAACGTGAGAGGACTTCCCGCTGTGAGTCACTGGGTCAAAGATCTGGCCCCGTTCCTGGAGCAGCTTGGGTTGCTGCAGGGGTGCGTTCTGTCTCTGGCGTAGGAACTTTCATATGCTGCATGTGTGACCTTAGGGGGAAAAAAATTCTGAGAGAAACACGGGGACATTACAGAGTTTTTAGCAGAGAAACATCATGCTCTACTCTGTAGTGAACAGAGAAAGGGAAAGGGGGATACATACTAGATAAGAGACTAGTCTAGTAAACTAGTGTAAGAAATAATAGGAGTTTAACTAGGCTAGATCCCAATGAACAAGGCAAATCTAAATTGGCAATACTCTAGAGAATTGAGTTTCTCAAAGGCCTATGGATACATTCCTAGTCAATCAGGAATGTGGGAACGTATGAATGTTCTTACCATAAAGCACAGACTAACTTTATACTGATTCTAGACCACCTTCAGCACCAGCTCCCAAGGCGCTCTTTACTGTGGTCAAAATTGGATTCGAAACAATTCTAAAAGTTTTCTATCATTTAATACTTACACAATTTCTCTTATGAGAATTAATGCCCAAGGGCTCAAAAATACAAACAGCATTACCATATGAAGCTGCAATCTAAAAAAGAATGAACAAAGCATTAATATTTAGGAAAAGAGAAAATAAAGATAACCTCCTTTTCACCAAAACGTATAAAATGATTACATACAATACAATCTTAGACTATTCATGGTTTATTCCCTTCCATAAACACAACTGAAAAATTACTGGACTTAAGAATCTTTTCTCGGAGTTCCCTTCGTGGCGCAACGGAAACGAATCGGACTAGGAACCATGAGGTTGCGGGTTCGATCCCTGGCCTCGCTCAGAGAGTTAAGGATCCGGCATTGCCGTGAGCTGTGGTGTAGGCTGCAGACGTAGCTCGGATCTCACGTTGCTGTGGCTGTGGTGAAGGCCGGCAGCTGTAGCTCCAATTAGACCCCTAGCCTAGGAACCTCCATATGCCTAGGGTGCAGCCCTAAAAAGCAAAACAAACAAAAAAAATAATCTTTTCTCTATTATCAAAAATTCAGCAGGCTTTGGAATTCCTGTCATGGTGCAGCAGAAGCGAATCCAACTAGGAACCATGAAGTTGCCAGTTCAATCCCTAGCCTTGCTCAGTGGATCGAGGATCCGGTGTTGCCGTGAGCTGTGGTGTAGGTCACAGATGTGGCTCGATCCCGCATTGCTGTGGCTGTGGCACAGGCGAGCAGCTGTAGCTCCAATTAGACCCCTAGCCTGGACACCTACATATGCTATGGGTGTGGCCCTAAAAGACAAAAGACAAAAAAAAAAAAAATTTTGGCTGACTTTATTTTACATATCAAGTACAAGGGTGACCTATTCAAAGAAATCCATCCTGTCCTATAAAGATTTCATTTTTAAATACAGAAATAATTCCATTAACAAATACACATTTCGGAGTTCCTGTCATGGCTCAGCAGAAATGAATCCAACTAGGAACCATGAGGTTGCGGGTTCAATCCCTGGCCTTGCTCAGTGGGTTAAGGATCTGGTGTTGCTGTGAGCTGCGGTGTAGGTCGCAGATGTGACTCGGATCCTGTGTTGCTGTGGCTCTGCCGTAGGCCACCAGCTATAGCTCCTATTAGATCCCCAGCCTGGGAGACTCCATATGTATTTTTTGTCATTTTAGGGCAGGTGCGGCCCTAAAATGACAAAAATACACACGCAAGAAAAAAACACACGTTTCAATTTTACACCTGTAAGAAAATTTTTTAAAAAATTAAAAAAAAAAAAAAAAACATAAGGCGTTCCCGTCGTGGTGCAGCGAATCCGACTAGGAACCATGAGGTTGTGGGATCGATCCCTGACCTTGCTCAGTGGGTTAACGATCCGGTGTTGCCATAAGCTGTGGTGTAGGTTGCAGACGCGGCTCGGATCCTGCGTTGCTGTGGCTGCGGTGTAGGCCAGTGGCTAGCAGCTCCGATTACACCCCTAGCCTGGGAACCTCCACATGCCTTGGGTGCGGACCTAAAACGACAAAATCGCCAAAAAAAAGGAGAGAAAGACATCAAAGATATCAACAGGTATTAAAAAATATATCAAGTAAAATTATATTAACTATACTATAAAACAAAAATACCAACTGTGAACAACATGTAGAAGAGGGAATGAAGAAAAATGGACTACGGAGAAGCCAGAGAGATACACACTCCAAGTGGAGGAGAAACAGCTGGAGTAGACATCTCCCGTGGACTTAAGCGAGGGGCCTGCGGGCCAAGAGGACTTTGTTCCAGGTCACAAACCTGATGAGGAGAAACATAAATCCCTCTGTTCCTAGGAGCTACCAGAGCCTGTTTTCCAATAATTCCTAGAAAGCCAGTTCCCAGTTTATCCTCCTTTTGGCAAGAGGGAATCAACTACAGGGAACGGACCAAAAACCAACTCTTCTGACACTTCTGGGTCTATAGGTTAACCTGTAAAGCTAAATTAGGTATACATGCTTTTTAAAGCCAGCCAGAAAAAGATGTACTGTGATTTCAGGGCACTCTCATGCAAAAAAAAAGTGATTTTAATGGTTAATGAATATCTAACATTCTTTCCAAGATAAAGCTTATACTCTACACTGGTAGGGGAGAGCTACTTAAAATGCCTGGCTGAGGTAATACCTAGAGAAAAAGTGTTATGAATGATCACATTCAATATGTCAATGAACGAATGAACAATTCTGACTGGTTAACACAAAGTCATAAAGGTGAGTGCAATCATCACAAGGACTGGGGATAAAGGAAATCAAAGATGATGGCAATAAAAGACAATGAATCAGAGATATCACAACTTTGGTTTCTTTATCATCAACCAGATAAAGAAAAGGAGAAACATGGTTACGAACACCAAAGTCTTCTACATTAAAAAAAAGAAAAACTCTGTCCCCAGAGAATCTGTTTATTGTTATTATCACTCGCACATAATTTTTTTTCATATTTTTAGGGCCACACCCATGGCATACAGAGGTTCCCAGGCAAGGGGTCGAAAGCCACACCAATGCCAGATCCAACCCACATCTGCAACCTACACCACAGCTCATGGCAATGCCAGATCCTGAACCTACTGAGCAAAGCCAGGGAGAGAATCTGCGTCCTCATGGATACTAGTCAGATTCGTTGCGCTGAGCCACAAAGGGAACTCCCACATACATAATTTTTTTAAAATGCATCTCTGGAGTTCCCTTGTGGTGCAGTGGGTTAAGCATCCAGCATTGTTACTACAGTGGTTTGGGTCACTGCTGTGGCACTGGTTTGATCCCTGGTCCTAGAATCTCCATATGCCACAGGCAAGGCCAAAAAAGAAAAAAAAAGAAAAAAAAGCATCTCTAGGCAGGTGAAAAGCTACCAAGCTCGGCATAAGGAGATGAGCAATCTAATATTCCCAGTGCTTTCTAAAGAGTAAGCGCTACTGGAGTTCCCTTCATGGCTCAGCAGTTAATGAGCCAGACAAAGATCCATGAGGATGCGAGTTCTATCCCCGGTCTCACTCAGTGGGTTAAGGATCAGGCACTGCCCTCAGCTGTGGTGTTGTAGGTCACAAACGAGGCTTGGATCTGGCATTGCTATGTCTGTGGCATAGGATGGCAGCTGCAACTCCAATTTGACCCCTAGCCTGGAACTTCCATATGCTGTGAGGTGCAGCCCTAAAAAGCAAAAAATAAAATAAAATAAAATAAAGAGTAAGCAACACTTAGGGGAAAAAAACGGAGGGTGGGTCAGAAAAGCAATAAACAAGTACCAGAAAACATCAGGAGTTTCCACTGTGGCTCAGCAGTTAAGAATCTGACCAATATCCATGAGGATGCCAGTTCAATCCCTGGCCTCATTCAGTGGGTTAAGGATCAAGTGTTGCCACAAGCTGTGGTGTAGGTCGCAGATGCAACTCGGATCCAGCATTACTATGGCTATGGTAGGCCAGCATCTGCAGCTCCAATTCAACCCCTAGCCTGGGAACTTCGATGCTACAGGTACGGCCAGAAAAGGAGGGGGGACAGGAAATACAGTGTTTCAATACTACATCAGTTTTATCATTGGATTGTCATAGAGTGGCACATTTACACAAATATTAAAGCTTGATAACAAAGAGCAGAGTAGGACAGTAAAAATGGTATAATAATCATATTGAATATTCTAATTTAACATATCCTTAATAACATTTGTTATTACTCAGTAAAGAACAATTTCTAGAATACTAAGACTTTAAATTATTATATTACAGAAAAAATATAATTTTTATATTTCCATAGAGACATTTATCAACTCTGCCACACAACACTGGCCTCAATCAATTGCTAGAATATATAGCAGTTATGCTCTATTTACTTTATACAGAACCAAAATTTGATGTATATAATGCTTGAAATTTTGGAGGAAGAAACATAGGATGGAATTTGAATTATTTTAAAACAAATCCTCTGTTTAAAGTCTGAATGAACTTCAACATTCTTCAAACAACAAATAAAATTTCATTAAATTAGCAGAAACTTTACAAAGAACGAAAATATATTAGACACTAACAATTTGCTACATTTCTTGATAAAAACTTGATGTTATAATTTGGCAGAGAGATATGCTAGGTATAGAAGATAAAAGTTTACTTCCTTGCTATTGGCATAACAGCTGCTAGAATTATCAACTTGCAGAGTATCAGTACACATGGGGTTGTGACGCCTCCAGATCTTTTAAGACAGCGCATATATGTAGAACAATCATCACTTAGTTTAATGGTCCTTTATAATTTGTATACAATCTATCGCTTTCCCCTCTGATTAACAGCCATCTAAGCAAGGTCTATTAATTAGAAATTGTAGGCAAGCCTTGTATAAAAGGATAAGAATATTCTGAGATTGTTAAACACATTAAAAGATGACATTTAATAAAGTAAATAAATCCCTTACTCTTCCATGTTGGTTAGAACACTCCACACAGCTGACTT
Organism: Catagonus wagneri; assembly: GCA_004024745.2. Lineage (NCBI taxonomy): Eukaryota > Metazoa > Chordata > Mammalia > Artiodactyla > Tayassuidae > Catagonus > Catagonus wagneri. The sequence continues at coordinate 14,990,372 of PVHT020001751.1, forward strand.
GGATGTTTCCATGCTTAGCACCAGGAATGATCTGCACACATTCAAAGTCATTTGCCAAAATAACAATATCACAGCCTGATCCATATGCCTAAAAAGAAAAGTTTTACAGCATGTAAGATATGTAACTTGAGAATTATTATCAGTTTCTTACTTTTTGTTGCCATTGTAAAGGATACTATGACACATTAAACAAAAACTGTTAATGTGAGAATATTAAAAATATAAATTTCCAATTCAGAACATTACAAGTCACATGAAAATCATGGGAGTGATGGCACCCCATAAATCATTCTGTTTAGAATTTCTTCCTGAAGCTCTTCTCAGTAATAAACCCTAAAGAATAAGAACTCCATCTGAAAATAATAAGGCACTGAAGGCTGCAACTGTGTTTCCAGGGTTCAAACCAGGTTTGAGGAAGATGAAAATAGAAATTAAATTATTTTCCAACACAATTCTACATGGCTTAAAGAGCTAGTTAAATAGACATTAAACCCCTGAGGCAGAATTACATGCACTAAGGCAAACACTAAACATACTCAGCTGCCTAAGGGAATCCATGATGAAACCTGCCTGCCGCTTCCCCTCAGCATTACCAGGCAGGAGAGAGTGAGGCAACCAACCCAACTCGGTCTCTCCTCTGTATTTCTCTTCCTCTCTCTCTCTCTCCCGTTCCCTCTCTCTCCTCCTCCCTCTCTCTCTCACTCACTCTCACACAGACACATACATTAAATAAAAATAAACTAATTTATATAAAAAGTGGCAAATATTTGGTCTGGAAAATAAAACACAGAATTAAGTTCCTGGAAAATTCCCTTGTTCAACGTAACTGTAATGAGTAAAACCACATATTTCTCCCTATTGCTACACTTCTTCTTGGTGTATGCTAGTCCTGTTTTGTAACTTCGTGAACTTTATGATGACATAAGGGACAAAGGGTGGGGACATTATTCTCTTTCGTCCAAACTCAACTTACGATGAAATGTTCAAAACAACCTAATAATGTAATTCTCAAATGAAAAAGCCCCATAAAAAGCAACATAAATATGAAATTTACAAGGTGGCATTTTTTTTCCCCACTATTTCTACAGCCTTAAGCAATATGGTCATGCCCTACAAAATACAGATGTCCAACAGCCAGAGCTGACATGTGATGATATCTAAGTCAATGAGGTCCATCTAATGGCTAATGAAAGAGGGAACTGAAAATAAAGACCAGAGAAGAAAGAAAACAAACATTACTTCTACTGGTCATCAAAACTTCCAAGGCACTGCCAAAATCCTGCTGTAACTATTACAAACTATCTTCAAAAAGCTCCCCAGATGAAAAACAAAGACAGAATTTTCAGCAAAGGAAATATAGAAAAAAATCACTCCCAGGAGGAAATAACCACTTATATTCTTACAGACAAGACAGATTTGCTACACTATGCATTTAAGAAAGTTAAACTGAATAGGAATACTGAGCACAAGCAGAAGAAATGTTTGTGTTACCATGCTAATCTTTACAATTACATTGTTTATTTAAAAACAAAAATATTGTCATTATCATTATATATAGAGATTCAAATTTATTTATTTGCCCAAGATTATATAGTTAGTAAGCGGAAGATGTCCAAACTCAGGTCCTTAGAATTCTAGTGCTCCTTCCCCTACATTACATGTCAAAGAGACAAAAAATATTCCAGCTGAATATTAGAACACTTCTTTCTCTAAAGATGGGATACCCCCAGGAATTGATACTATAGACATATAGACTCTTACTTCTCAGTCACTGAAAAGGATTTTTACTCCTCCCGAGATAGCCATCGCTGCCTGACCTTTTCCAGAGGACATGTACCATGCTCCTCAACATTAGGAAATCTTGCCATTTTTCTGAACAGCAATAGTTCTCAAACATGGCTGCATCAAAATCACTTAGGGAACTTGTTAAACATACAGACTGCTTGGTTCCACCCCAGAATTATTGAATCAGAATCTTCAGGGATAAAAGAATTTGGCAATACCTATTAAAATTTTAAATATAATATACCCTTTGATTAAACAAGTCCCTATTTTACTACAAGCATACTTACAAAGGAAGGGGGATAGTCACTGCCTCATTATTTAAAGCAGCAAAAACTGAAAATAATCATACCATCTACCAGTAGGGAAATAGTTAAAATTACTGAATAACCATACAGTGGAATAAAAGATTAGAGACCACTGATCTAAAATGGTTTCAAGGAGTTTCCCTCATGGCTCAGCAGAAATGAATCTGACTAGCACCCATGAGGATGCAGGTTCGATCCCTGGCCTCCTCAGTGGGTTAAGGATCCGGCCTTGCTGTGAGCTGTGGCATAGCTCGCAGAGGCGGGTTGGATACCAAGTGGTGCAGGCTGGCAGCTACAGCTCTGATTCAACCCCTAGCTTAGGAACCTCCATATGCTTTGGGTGCAGCCCTAAAAAGACCAAAAATAAAAATAAAAGGAAAGTGGTCTCAAACCCCTTATCAAACTAGTAATTACCAACATTAACAGAACAATAATGTGTGGCTGTGGTGCTGGTAGCCTGTGGAACCACACCTAGGCAATGCCTACTGTTTATATAACATCCATGGTCATGGCTAGAACTGAACCCCCTAAACTTTACAGAGGAAGAGCTTGGACACAGAGGCTGAATATTATTATTCTTTATCTTTCTCTAAAAAGTCTAAAGCACACAGATCCCAAATGTGCAAGAACAGGGGAATCACATGCATTCTGTAACTGAAAGCTCAAAGATTTTGATGATTTCTATAAATGTGTGGTTACTACTATACTACAAGGTCTTCCCGAGCAAGGACCATGTATGTCCCTGTTTACCACGGCAGTCCCAGCACCCAGCATATAAGTGGCCTTCAATAGATATCTAACAAATAAAGGATTCAAAATCTTCCTAATTTCTGGCTCCAAAAGTCTATGTACCTGGAAAGTGGGTCAAAGAACACGGAGTTCAGACAGCTGACAAAAACTACGAATAGTTCAGCCAAGTTTATGATGGTAACTATACAAGGAAAGAAAAAGCTATTTTGGCTCATTTTCCAGCCTTATTAGGAAAATGATCATTGGATTTAGAAGACCTACCAGAAGGGAATCTACCAAAGCCTTCCTTAATAATTTACCATATACTGAATACCTTCTATGATCAGGCAGTCTGCTAGGGTCTTTATGAACATATCTCCTAGACTTTCTTTTAAAAATGGACAGAAACTGAGGCCCAGAAAGAAGTTAACTTGCCCAAGTTCACAGAGTGAGCATTCGCTGGCTCCGCAATAAAGTTCCTACTCTTTCCACTTCATCACCCCAACTCCACTCCATTAAGATGTCTTATTAGTACTAGAAGGCTCATGTTCAACTCTGTTATCTCCAGTAATTTCCCACAGCACCTAGCTCAGAGTTACTGCTCAGTAAAGACAAGCAGCTGAGAAGGTTTACACAAAATCTGTAACTACTCATGAGATTTCCATTCTCAATTTTAGGTCAAATGTAATTTGTCCCATTCTTCTTTTGCAGAATTGTTTGACTAGAGGAAGAATTTACAGTGCAGGAGGAAAAGCAGGCACTCACTGAGACTATAAACAAATGCTAAAATGACCC
>PVHT020001751.1:14998985-15027410 GCA_004024745.2 Catagonus wagneri
TTGCATCAGGGAGCCTGTTTGTTTTTGTCCTGAGTTCCTTCAGGGCCTACTGCTGGGGCGGCTGCAGGCACTTAAAGGCTGCAACATCCTGTGTTTACCAATATCACAGGCAACAAGTTTTCATTTACAGTCTTCTGTTCTCTTCTGAATTCCCTATTAAGATAATTTGTTTCTTGACTTGTTCTGTTTAACTCAACAAATATTCACAGCATGATGACTACTGGGGGATTCAAGTCAACAGACGTCTACTGAGCAGTCGCTGTGGACCAGGCACACAGGGCATAATGTGATGGAAAACAGATGGTATCTCTACCACGTAAAGTTTTACATTTCGCCAGCGTAGAAGGGGAGAGAGAGAGGTAGACGGAATTTTTTTTTTTTTAATTTGCAAAGAAGCTTTGAGATTCTCGTTAAATATGGCAGGGGAAAAAGCAACAAAATACCTATTTATATACTCCCTTGCAGAACTCCACTAAGCCATTTTTTTTAATGTAAAGGTGCACGTAAGGCAAATACACATTACAAAGAATAAACTAAGGTGAACATGTGAGTAACCACCACTTTTCAAAGGAAGATGATATTTTTAGCAACCCAGAAGATTATGTGTCTCTTCAAAAATATACTTCTCTCCTGCAAGCAGAGGAGCACTATCCCTGACTTTTTTGGGAAATCACTCCCTTGCTTTTTTCTGTAGTTTTTCTACTTTTGCATGCATGCCTAAAAAGTATTGTTTAGTTTTGTCAGCCCTCTGAACTTTGTATACATAAAGTCATACAGCATGTATTCTTTTATATTGTGGTTTTTTTTTTTTTTTTTTTTTTTTTTTTTTTTTTTTTTTTTTTTTTTTTTTTTTTTTTTTTTTTTTTTTTTTTTTGCTTTTTAGGGCCAAACTCACAGCACATGGAGATTCCCAGACTAGGGTTCCAATCGGAGCTACAGCTGCCAGCCTACACCACAGCCAGAGCAGCACAGGATCCGAGCCCCATCTGTGACCTACACCACAGCTCACAGCAATGCCAGATCCTTAACCCACTGAGTGAGGCCAGGGATTGGACCCACAACCTCGTGGTTCCTAGCTGGATTCACTTCCACTACGCCACAATGAGAACACTTATCTTGCTTTTTTTTAAGAACATTTGTTCAGAGGTTAATTCATGATACACATATCTGTGATTCATTCATTTTCATTACTGATCAATATTCCTTGTATGTATGACAATATATCCATTCTAATGTCCCTGGACAGTTCACATTTTTTAATGGCCACACCCACAGCATATGGAAGTTCCCAGGCCAGGGACTGAATCCAAGCTGCAGCTGTGGCAATGAAGGATCCTTTTTAACCCACTTTGCTAAGCTGGGGACCAAACCCACACCTCTGCAGCAACACAAGCCACTATAGTTGGATTCCACAGCAGGAACTCCTAGTCTGCATATTAAAAACAATGCTGCTCTAAAAAACAAACAAGATTGCTGCTCTGAACATTCCTGTAGCAATATTCTGCATATTATATGTATTTCACCATACAGAATAACTGATAATCATAGAGTATATATATATCTCAAATTTTGGTATATAATGATAAATCATTTTCCAGAGTAGCTCTATGAATTAATACTCTCCCGAGCAGTGTTTAAGAGTTCCCACTTCAGAGTGCCCTAGTGGTCTAGCAGGTTAGGAATCCGGCATTGTCACTGCTGTGGCATGGGTTTATTCCCTGGCTAGGAAACTTCCACACACCATGGGCATGGGCAAAAAAAAAAAAAAGAATTCCCATTTCTGGACATTCTTACAATCACCAGATGTATCAAATTAATCTTCTGCAAATGTGCTAGGTATGTAATGGTATTTCCTGACTTCAGTTTGAATTTCTGAATACTAAGGAGGAAGAACCCCTTTTCATATGTTTGCTAGTCATCTATATTTTCTATTTTTGTGAAATGTCTGTTCAAGACTTTCATACACTCTGTTATCAGTTCTTTTCTTATTGATTTGTAGGTATTTTTATATTCTGGATACTAATCTTTCATCAAACACAAGTCCATGGCCTGCATTTTCACTGTTCCTCATAATTAGATTCTAGTTATGCATTTTGGGCAGGAACATCATAGAAATGTTGCCATTTTCTTCTCACTGCATTTTACCCAGAGGCACATTTGTCAATTTGTCCCATCTCTGGTGAAATGAACTTTGATCCGTTGATCAAGTTTCTCCTCTACAAAAATATTATTTTTCCTTCATGATTAATAAGTATTCCACGGGAAGATATTTTGAGGTTATGTAAATATCTTCTTACTTACTAAACTTTTACCTACTAGTTTTGGCATCCATTGGATGATTCTTGAGTAAATAGTTATCACTATTACAGCTGCTAAATGTTAAGTTGCTCACATCATCATTTCATTATTTATTAGTTGGCCTTCTTCTGTAAGTAGAGTTTCCGTACTTTTTTAAGTTCAAGTATAGTTGATTTACAATGATTTGTTAGTTTCTGGTGTACAGCAAAGTGACTCAGTTATACATTTTTTTCAGATTGTTTTTCAATAAAGTTTATTACAAGATACTGAATATAGTTCCTTATGCTATTTAGTGGGCCCTTGTTGTTTACCTGTTTTATACATAGTAGTATGTATCTGCTAATCCCAAACTCCTAATTTATCCCTTTACTCTGAGTTTTCTTACTTATTTTTGTATTTTTTATATTAGTTAAAGACCATGGATTCTTATTTCATTCAAAGGATGACAATCCATTACTATCACCTATTTTCATACTCCAATTGTCCCAGACTTGGCCAGTAGGAACCCTTCAAGCTAGTTCTGTGTTTTATTGACATGTTCTTGTCATTCTTTGAACAATTTCTTACTTTCTGGCACAAGAGATTCCATGTCCATTTAGGCTCATCATCCAACCTATAAACAGCTATTTCTCCAAGGAATGCTATTTCCTTTTAGTGGAGAATGGTATTTAGAAACAAAGATATAGAACACTGTAAATCAACTATAATAAAAAAAATTTTTTTTTAAGAGAAAAGATCTAGACGTCAGTTGTTTTTGAGACTAGAGTACCAAATGAGTCTAGGCCCCTTCAGCTAACAGACTAGGAAACAGATGTGTGGGGGAGGAAGTAAGAGGGAGGATTTTCAACTCTCCCCTGAAAGGCTTAGAAGCAATGACATCCAGGACATGTGCACATCCCCACCAGATCCATACATCTCTATACCATTATACATCATTGCTCTCTCCCTCTTGTTCTCTAAATACATATAAATATACACAGAAACAGATATACATATTATAAAACAAACACATAACACACAAATATATGGGTACATACACATATATATGAGGTCACACTGATGCCTCTAATCTGTCATACCTATCACAAGATTCAATCCAGCTTTCCTACACTCCACATTTTTAACTCCCTTCCTAAATAATGAGAAGCCTGGTTTACATCTTCTCAACAAATTTATTCACCTACAGTTGTGGTATATTTGGTTTTCTGTTTAATAAACACTTTGCAACCTGAAAGTCATGAATAAATTTTCTTTTCTTCCTTCTAAAATCCTTACTGTTTGTCTTTCACGCCTACATCTGTAATCTACCTGGAGTTCATATTTGTGTATGGAGACAGAGGCCAAGTTTCATTTCTTCCCTCTATAAATAAAAAAAGTCCCAGCACTTCTGACAGAAAAGATCAACACATCCTACACTATTTTACCATGTCGTATTTGACATAAATCAAGGATCAATGAATGTGTAAGTCTGTTTCTGATGCTCTGTTTTGTTACTCTTTATACTTGTTCCTAGGCTACCACCACTGCCCTATCTTAATGACTACAAATTTATAAGACTTGAGCTGGTAGAAGCAGCTCTCTCATCTTACTGTTCTTCAAGACTGTCTTATCTATTCTTGGCCATATCTATTTCCATAAAATTGAGCATCACTCTGTCAAATTCCACAAAATCCTCTTAAAATTTTGACTGAGAACACACCAAAGCTATAAATCAGCTTGGAAATAACTGCTATCTTTACAGTGGTAAATCTCTCAGTCCATAAACATGGTATTAATCTCCCTTTTAGTCTCTCAATAAGGTTTTATTAATTTTGCCCAGAGAAATCTTCCACATGCATTATCACACTTATTGCTTGTCTTTGATATTTTTTGATGACACGAAAAATGGTATCATAGTTTCAGTTCTGAGTAAGAACAACAACATACTATGTTTCTCCTACTAAATGCATCCATAAAACTTAGGAAAGCATGGAACAGATATTTGAGGACTGTGAGAAGTAAGCGATAGCAGGTGAACTAGGGAAGAACAGAATTTAAAATACACCGTACCAACGGAGTTTAAAGTTAGGATGAAACCAAAAAACAACAACAAAAAGAGCTCCTTGAGAAGTCATTTACATTTGATTCAAAAAGTAGGAAAAGAAACTCTTAATTTTCAGAAGGAGAGAAAATTTCCCATTTATCCTCTTTTTTTTTCTTTTCTCTATTTTCTCACATCCCAACCCCTAAACAATCCCACAGTTCCAATATGAGAATCTATGATACCAACAGAGTTGGGAAATCCCTGCTTTTTGTCTCTTTCTCTGTCCTATTGCTACCTGAACACAGATACAGTCACTGGAAGAACAGAGCAGAGTTAACTAAAGTCTCAACTTTCTATCCAGCGAACCACCGAGGGGAGCCCCAGGAAACCAAAAAGTACCAGAGAAATCACAAAAAAAGGAAGAGCTTGGAGAAACGACCCAACTAACTTTTTTATAAAACTCCTGTGACTCATCCCTGGGTAGCACATGCATGGGTCATATCTAAAACTGCAGAATAAATGCCTCTGGCATTGGAACTACAGGAGAGACCACTGACCAGGTCTTAAACTGGCCACCTGTGGAACATGTAGGTTACATCCAACTAGCACTGTGAGGGTTTTGAAAATGGAACTGACACTGAAACTACAACCTAGAGAAGTCTGGTCAGAACTTTTGGCCTGGACCCAAATAAGTCAACTGCCTGCTAAAACAAAATATCAATATTCTCCAGGGAATTTACACAAGACCTAGAGTTTCATAACATAATATTTTAAACAACCTAGATTACAATGCAAAATTACTCAGCATACAACGAACTAAGAAAAGCTCAACTCAATGGGAGAAAACAATCAACAGACACAGATTTTGAAATAAATACAAAAAGATGTCAAAGTGGCTAGTATAAAAATGTTCAGAGAGGTATGAATACTCAGATCAGTAATCTGAGCTTCCATCTTAATCTCTTAGAAAAAGAAGAGGAAAACAAATTCAATGCATGCAGAAGACAAGAAATAAAGATAAAAGGAGAAATAAAAAAACTGACAACAAGGAGTTCTCACTGTGACTCAGCAGATAAAAACCCAACTAGCATCCATGAGGATTCAGGATCGAGCCTTGGTCTCACTCAGTGGGTTAAGGATCTGGCATTGTCATAAGCTACGGCATGGGTCGCAGATACGGCTTGGATAAGGCATTGCTATGGCTGAAGCCCAGGCCTCAGCTGATGCTCTGATTCAACTCCTAGCCGGGGAACTTCCATATGCCACAGGTGCAGCCCTAAAAAGAAAAAATAAAATAATAATAAAATTGACATCAATATGTAATATGAAAGAAATAAAAATCTGGTTCTTTGAAAAAGATCAATGAGACATATAAACCTCTACAAAGACACAGAAAAGAGAGAAAACACAAATTACCGATATCAAGAATAAAGGAAAGCATACCAGTACTAATCTTGCAAACATTAAAAAGATAATAATAAAATATCATAAATAATGTTATACATAAATATGGCAGTGAAGTAGATGAAAAAGACTAATTCCACCAAATTCAGAAACTTCAAAAACATACCCATGATGAAATGTATTACCTTAAAAGTTTTTTAACTGTTAAATACATGCAGATAAAAACCTTCTGAAATTCTATACACTTGAAATTATTCTAAATCAACTATCCTTCAGTTTTTTTTTTACTTATCTTTTGTATCCTTCAATTTAAAAAAAAAAAAAAAAGACCTTTTGGGACAGAAATGTCAAGACCCAGATGATTTCACTGGCAAGTCCTACTAAAATGTACAAAAAAATGACACCAAATTCTATATGATCACTGAGAGGAAACAGAAAAGGAAGGAATACTCACAAACTCATTTTATGAAATCAGGACTACAATGATACTAAAACCAAACAAAAACATCACAAGGGGAACAAGCTATAGATCAAGAATGAACATAGATGTGGAGTTCCCACTGTGGTACAGTGGGTTAAGAGCCTAACTGCGGCAGTTCAGGTTACTGCGGAGGTGCAGGTTTGATCCCTCACCCAACACAGTGGGCTAAAGGAGCCAGCATTGCTGCAGCTTTGGTGCAGGTTGCAGCTGTGGCTCAGATTCAATCCCTGGCCCTGGGAACTTCCATAAGCTGTGGCTGCACCATTTAAAAAAAAAAAAAAGAGGGAACAGAAAGACATTTTTCAATCTTATAAAGGGGATATACACATGCACACACAAAAACAGGATCTAGTACTATCCAGTGCAGTAAGTACAATAAAGCAAATCCAACACAGCTAAAGGTAGGATTAGCAAATGAATTAGAAAAAACCATCCAAAATTCTGAAAAGAATAAAAAGAAAATACAGAAGAGAGGGTTGTAAACATAGAAATAAAGTAAGAAGGTCTAACATATGTTTAATACAATAGTCTCACTAGATCAAAGGGAAGGAAAAAATACTTAAAAAGATATTAGCTCTAATTTCTCCAGGTTGGATGAAATACATCAATTCAGATTCAAAAATCTCAAAAGTCCCGAAAAGGACTGAAAAAAAAAATAAAAAGCACACCTAGACACAATACAGTAAAACTTCAGAAAGACAAAGAAAAAAGTCTAAAAAACAGCCAAAGAAAAAGAAAAAAATATAACTTCTAAAGAAGTAACAGGTTGGTAGTTGTCTTCTCAACAGAAACAGTGGAGGCCAGAAGACAAAGAACTGATATCTTTAAGATGCTGAAAAGAAAATATTGCCATCCTCAAGCTAGCAAAAATGTCTTTCAAGAATGAAACACAAAAACTAAAGTCAAAACAAAAACACCTAAGTCAGCAGAAGGAAAGAAGTAAGAAAGATCAGAGAGGAAATAAATAAAATGGAGATTAAAAAATGGAAAAGTCAGTAAAACTAAGAGCTAGTTTTTTGAAAAATTAAGCAAAATAGACAAACCTCTAGTCAGGTTCATCAAGAAGAAAAGAGAGAGAACCCAAATAAACAAAATAAAAAATGAAAGAAGAGAATTAACAATACCACAGAAATAAAAAAATACCATAAAAATATTACAAACAGTTATATGCCAACAAAGTGGACAACCTAGAAGAAACAGCTAAGTTTCTAGAAACTTACAGCCCTGCCAAAACTCAATCAAGAAGAAACAGAAAATGCGAACAGACCAATCACTAGAAGTGAAAGAGAATCTATAATTTTTTTTTATTTTTGTCTTTTTAGGGCCGTACCTGCAGCATATAGAGGTTCCCAGGCTAAGGGGTCAAATTGGAGCTGTAGCCACTGGCCTACCCCACAGCCACAGCAACACCATTTCCGAGCCAAGTCTGCAACCTACACCACGGCTCATGTCAATGCCAGATCCTTAACCCACTGAGCGAGGCCAGGGATCGAACCTACGTCCTTATGGATACTAGTCATATTTGTTTCCGCTGCACCACAATGGGAACTCCAAGAATCTATAATTTAAAAAAGTCCCTGGAGTTCCCATTGTGGTGCAGCGGAAACAAATCTGACTAGGAACCATGAAGTTGCAGGTTTGATCCCTTGCCTCACTCAATGGGTTAATGATCCAGCGTTGCTGTTAGCTGTGGCGTAGCTTGCAGATACTGCTCTGATTCCACATTGCTGTGGCTGTGATGTAGGTGAGCAGCTGTAGCTCTGATTCAACCCCTAGCCTGGGGACCTCCATATGCTGTGGCTGCAGCCCTCAAAAAAAAAAAAAAGGTCCCTGAAAGAAATCCAGTTAGTATCCATAAGGATACAGGTTTGATCCCTGCCCTCTCTCAGTGGAGCAGGGATCTGACATTGCATGAGCTGTGGTGTAGGCTAGCAGCTGTAGCTCCGATTCTACTCTTAGCCTGGGAACTTCCATATGCCGTGGATGCAGTCCTAAAAAAGCAAAAAAAAAAAAAAAAACCCTGAAGGAGTTCCCACTGTGGCTCAGCAGAAACAAAACCGACTAATATCCATGAGGATGCGGGTTTGATTCCTGGCCTCACTCAGTGGGTTAAAGATCTGGTACTGCCACAACCTGTGGTGTAGGTCTTAGATGTGGCTTGGATCCCACACTGCTGTGGCACAAGCTGACAGCTGTAGCTCCAATTTGACTCCTAATGTGAACTTCCGTATGCCACAGGTATGGCCCTAAAAATATATATATAAAAATAATAAAAAATAAAAAACTACCTGCAAATAAAAGTCCAGAACCGGATGGCTTCACCAGGAAATTCTAACAAACATACAAAGACTTACACTGATCCTTCTGAAACTCTTGGAAAAGACTAAAAAGAAGGGAATACTGCTAAAGCCATTCTATGAAGTCACTATCACTCTGATACCAAAACCAAGATACTTCCAAAAAAGAAAATTACAAGCCAATATCTTTGACAAATATAATTGCAAAAATTTCCCATAAAATATTAAGAAACCAAATCCAACAACACATAAAAAAGATCATACAGCATGATCAAGTGGGATTCATCCCAAAGTCACAAGGTTAATGATATGCCACATTAACAAAAGACAAAAACCACATGATCATCTCAGTAGACACAGAAAAGTATTTGCTAAAATTCAACATCTATTCATGATAAAAACTCTCACCAAAGTGCATACAGAAGGAACATCTCTCAACATAATAAAAGCCATTGATGACAATCCCACAGTCAACATAATACTCCACAGTAAAAAGTTGAAAGCCTTCCTGCTAAAATCTGGTGCAAGACATGGATGCCCATTCTCACCACTCCTATTCAACATAGTATCGGAAGCATCAGCCACAGCAGTCAGACAAGAAAAAGAAATAAAAGGTACCATATTGACTGGAGTTCCCTAGTGGTCTAGCAGTTAAGCATCCAGAGTTGTCACTGCTGTGGCTGGGGTTCGACCTAGTCTAGGAACTCCAAACTGAAAGAGAAAAGGTAAAATTGTCATCATATGCAGAAGACATACTCTATATAGAAAACACTAAAAACTCCATACAAAAACTACTAGAGTTAATAAATGAATTCAGCAAGGTAGCAGGATATAAGATTGATATACAGAAATCTGCTACACTTGTTTACACTAACAATGAAAATGGAAGCAAAAAATTTTTTAATCCCATTTAAAACCACATCCCCCACCCCCCCCAAAAAAAAAACATGGAGGAATACACTTAACCAAGGAGGTGAAAGACTCATACAGTGAGAACTATAAATACTAAGAAAGGAAATCAAAGATGACTTGTGGGAATAGAAATATATCCCATTTTCTTGGATTGGAATAATTAACATAGTTAAAATGGCCAGTCTACCCAAAGCAATCTACAGATTTAATGCAATCCCTATCAAATTGCCCATGATATTTTTCACACAACTAAATAATCCCAAAATTTGTATGGAACATAAAATACCCAGAATTGCCAAAGCAATCCTGAGGGCAAAAAACAAAGCTGGAGACATAACCCTTCCAGACTTTAGACAATACTTCAAAGCCACAGTAATCAAAACAGTGTGATACTCATACAAAAACAGACATATAGATCAATGGAACAGAATAAAGAGTTGAGAAATAAACCTACAAACCTATGGTCAATTAATCTTCCATAAAGGAGGCAAGAATATACCATGGAGAAAAGACAGTGTCTTCAGCAAGTGGTGTTGGGAAGGCAGGACAGCCACATGTAAATCAATAAAAGTGAAACACTCATACCGTACACAAAAGTAAACTCAAAATAGCTTAAAGACTTAAATATAAGGCATGATACCATAAAACTCCTAGGAGAGAACACAGACAAAACATTTTCTGACAAACTGTAGCAACAGGTCAGTCTCACAAGGCAAAAGGAACAAAAGCAAAAAATAAACAAATATGACCAAATCAAACTTATAAAATGGGCAGAAGATCTAAATAGACATTTCTCCAAAGAAGACGTATAGATAGCCAACACAGACAGGAAAAGATGCTCCATATCACTAATTATTAGAGAAATACAAATCAAAACTCAATGAGGTTATCACCTCACACAAGTCAGAATGGCCGTCAGCAAAAAGTCTACAAACCATAAATGCTGGAGAAGGTGTGGAGAAAAAGGAACCCTCCTACAATGATAGTGGAAATGTAAACTGGTGTAGCCACTACGGAGAAAAGTTTGGAAGTTCTAGAAAATAGGAAAAATAAGAGTTACCACATGATTCAGCAATCCCACTCCTGTGCATATGTTCAGAGAAAACTCTAATTCAAAAAGACACATGCAGGGAGTTCCCGTCGTGGCTCAGTGGTTAATGAATCCGACTGGGAACCATGAAGTTGCGGGTTCGATCCCTGGCCTTGCTCACATTGCAAGTGACCTGTGGTGTAGGCTGCAGACGCGGCTCGGATCTGGCATTGCTGTGGCTCTGGCGTAGGCTAGTGGCTACAGCTCCAATTAGACCCCCTAGCCTGGGAACCTCCATATGCCGCAGGTGCGGCCCTAGAAAAAGCAAAAAGACAAAAACAAATAAATAAATAAATTGATCACAACTATTAAAAATAAAAAAGCCACATGGAGCCCAGTTCATGGCAGCATTATTTACAACAGCCAAGACACAGAAGCAGCCAAATGTCCATCAATAGACAAATGGATAAGATGTGGTTTAAAAAAAAAAGAATAAGAAGTATAGGTATATTTCATGTGTACAATGGAATATTATCCATTTAAAAAAAAGAATGAAGTAATGCCATTTACAGCAACCTGGACAGACTTAACTAGACATTATCATATTAAGTGAAGTAAGTCTGACAGAAAGATAAATATCATAGGATTATCAGTTATATGCTCTAAAAAATGATACAAATGAACTTAATTACAAAACAGAAACAGGCTCACAGACATGAAAACAAACTTATAGTTACCAAAGGGGTTATCGTGGGAGAGGGATAAATTAGGAGTTGGGGGTTAAAATATACACACTACTATATATAAAACAGATAAACAAGGACCTACTATATAGTACAGGGAAATGTAGTCAATATTTTGTAATAACTTAGAAAAGAATCTGAAAAATATATATGTGTGTGTATGTATGTATGTACATATGTATGTATGTATACCTGAATCACTTCGCTGTACACCCAAAACACTTTAAATCAATTATACTTCAATAAAAAGGTTTTACATAAGTAAAAAGAGCTTTGAGATAAGCAGATAAAGTAAGCCTTAAGTATATAAAACCATCTTAAATGTATATATTAGAAAGACAGGAATGAGCTAAACATTTATCTCAATAAACTAGGAGGAAAATGGCAAAATGAATCCAAATAAAGTAGAAAAAAGGAAATAATAAATTAATAGTAAGAATTACTGAAGTAGAAAATAAATACATAATAAAACTAGTAAAGTTAAAAGTAAACAATTCTAAAAGATTAAGTAGGAATTCCTACTGTGGTGCTGTGGATTAAGAATCCGACTGCAGCGGCTCAGGTTGCTGAGGAGAGTTTGACCTCTGGGCCAAGGCAGTGGGCTAAAGAATCCAGCATTGCCACAGTTGCTAACTATGGCACAGCTGCAGCTTGGATTCGATCCCTGGCCTGGGAACTCTCATATGCCATGGGTGTAGCCATAAAATTTAAAAAATTTTTAAATGATTAATTAGGTTGATAAACATCTACTGAAGAAAAAAAAGAAGCCACAAATAGCCAAAGGCAATAATGTGAAAAGAATACAAAAGATGCTGCAGGCCTTAAAAAATAGGAGGTGAACAATTTTATACTGATAAAGTTGAGTATCTATACAAAAGAATAAATTCTTAGAAAAAATACCCAAAACTTGTTCAGGAAAAAAATACAGATAAGCATTCTCAAAATAAAATGAGCCTCTTCCATGAGGCCTCCATCCACTGTACCAAAATGGTAAAAGGGGTTATCTCTGGATTATACCATTACAAATTATCTTATCTTTCTTCTGCCTTTTTCAAGGGCATGTGTTACTTTTTAAATTTTAAGGGGGTTAAAAAAGGACTAAGAGCCCCAGGTTCCAGTCTTTTTATTTTTTTCCTCACTTAAGTATAGTTGATTTATAATACTATGTTAGTTTCAAGTGTAGAGAACTGTGATTCAGTATTTTTGCAGATTATACTTCATCAGAAGTTATTACAAAAAATAGCTGTAATTCCTTGTGCTTTACAATATATACTTGTTGATTATCTAATTTATATACAGTACTTTTTATCTCTTAATCCCATACTACTAGTTTGCCCATTCCCCCCCTAAGTAATCACTAGTTTGTTTTCCATATCTGAGACTGTTTCTGTTTTGCAAATATGTATGTCTATATTATTTTTTAGATTCCACATACAAGTGATATCATATAATATTTGCTTTTGTCTGACTTATTTCAATAAGCATAATATTCTCCAGGTCCATCCACATTGCTGCAAATGGCAGCATTTCCTTTTTTATGGATGAGTAATATTCCATTACTATTAGTATTACATTATTCTGTAAAAGATCTTACCACATCTTTATCCATTTGTTGGTTGATGGGCACTTGGGCTGCTATAAATACTGCTGCTATAAACAATGGTGTGCATGCGTCTCTTCAAATTAATGTTTTCATTTTCTTCTGGCTAAATACCCAGGAGCAGAATTGATGGATCACGTGGTAGTTCTATTTTTAGTTTTTTGAGGAACCTTCATTCTGTTTTCCATAGTGGCTTCCCCCTCCTGTGCCTACCAAGAATGTAAAAGAGTTCCCATCTCTCATCTTCTCCAACATTCGTTGTTTGTGTACTTTTTGACGACAGCCATTCTGATGGGTGTGAGGTGATAGCTTGTTGTTGTTTGATTTGCACTTCCCTGATAATGTTGAGCTTTATTTTTTTTTTTTATGTGCCTGTTAGCCATCTCTATGTCTTCTTTGGAAAAATGTTTATTCAGGTCTTCTGCCCATTTTTTTATTGGGTTATTTATTTTTTGATATTGAGTTGTATGAGCTGCCTGTATGTTTTGGATATTAACTCCTTGTTGGTTATATTATTTGCAAATATTTCCCCCCATGCCATAGGATGTCTTTTCACTTTGCTGATGATTTCCTTTGCTGTGCAAAAGCTTTTAAGTTTAATTAGGTACCATTTGTTTAACAGTTCCGGTCTTAATTCTGTTGATTAAGTATTCTAATTCTTAGATCTAAAATTTCTATATTAGATCTAAACTGTAAAACATTTCATGTGCCAATTTAATACCCAAGATGGATATCAATCCTACCACTTCAAAAAACACTGTCTTGGTTTCCATATATCAACCATACAACTGGCATCATTAAATATCACCAGAAACAAGGGCTACAAATTCAACTTTACAACTGAAGTTATCACTTTGGTTATTTATAGCAATTTAACTAGTTTATAGCTTACAACTCTTGTACAACAGTGCATATTTAATAGCTGGTTTGCCTTAGAGGGTATGCGCAATGCCTAGGTGCTTTTTTTTTTTTTTTGTCTTTTTAGGGCCTCTGGAGATTCCCAGGCTAAGGGTCATATCAGAGCTGTAGCCACTGGCCTACACCACAGCCACAACAATGCCAGATCCAAGCCAGGTCTGTGACCTACACCACAGCTCAGAGCAACGCCAGAGCCTTAACCCATTAAAAGAGGGCAAGGATGGAAACTGCATCTTCATGGATGCTAGTCAGATTCGTTTCCGCTGAGCAATGACAGGAAATCCTCAAATATTTTTTTAAGTCAAGGATAACCAGAAAGTTAGGCTAATCAAAATTCTACTCAGGAATGGAAATTTTCCTTTTTACTCTCTATATTTCCACATTGTTTGATTCATGAGATTTTTTACAATACAGATATTATATTAATAATATTAAAACAAGAAAATTGAGTTCTTTATGGCTTTTATTTGCTTTTTGCTTTTAATGGCCAAATTGGGCTTTTGATTATACAAAAATTTTCCAGCATAAAATGACAGCCATGTTTAAGTGTTCCATCTATGTATTAGCACATTCTTAAAATTACCTTCTAAAGAAAAATCTTGCTTCTAACCAATACTCCTTTGTTTGAGTTTACCACCAAGTGGGGCAGCCACCTCAATGATGTCTTTGTAAGTAAGGCTTCTCAATTTTCAATTCCAGGTCCACTTCAGCTGTTGGTTAAAACCTACATATAACTCTTAAAATACAGAATCACTACAGTCCAGGTATTAGGTTAATCTCTAATTTTTAATGTATTAAAGTCTTTCAAAAGCGTAACTGGAAAATCTGAAAACTACTTAATGCGCATACAATTCCTCTTAACACATTAATAATTGTATTATCTCAGTTCTTCCTGCTCTCATCCTATAAAACTCATTTATCTAAATATGGCTTAATGTCATTGACCTATATCAAGAGGGTTTTATAAAAATAGTCTTGGATATCCCACTGTGGTGCAGTGGGTTAAGAACCCAACTGCAGTGGCTTGAGTTGCTGCAGAGGCATGGATTTGACCCCCAGCCTAGCCCAGCGAGTGCCAGCACTGCCATAGCTGCGACACAGGTTACAGCTGCAATTCAGATTCAATCCCTGGCCCAGGAACTTCCATATGCCATCGGTGTGACCATTAGAAAAAGAAAAAAGCCTTTATAAAAGTGGTCATTAGGTTTACCATAAGAATGCTGTTTATTCTTATACTAAGAATTCTATACTAAGCACCCCATTTCCATTTTGGGGGGGGTACTTTTTTGTATCCAATAATTTTTCTTCACTGCACCAGTGGCATGCAGAAGTTCCTGGCCCAGGGATCAAACACAAACCACAGCAGGGACAATGCCAAATCCTTAATGGCTAGCCAACCAGGAACTCCCCCAATATACTTTTGTTCTAGGTGCTAAAGAAATAGCAATAAAGGGCACTGAAGTCACTCGAGTCTTTGAGTGGAAAGAAAAAAAGAAATCATTTGAAAGTTCTGAACAAGAGATGAACAAGATCTGATTTATATATTAACAGGATCATTCCAACTATTATGTTGAAAAAAAAATGAAGGATAAGACTAAAAGGCAGATAAAGCAGGGAGATCTGCTAAGAGCCTATTACCACAATCCTGGAAAGAGATGATGTGTCCTAGACCAGGGTGGTGGCAGCACAGATGATAAGTGGGCAGATTCTGGATGCATTTTAAAGGCAGAGCCAATAGAAGCTGCCAATATGAGATATAGCATGGAGATGAAATAACATAGTGCAAGATTCCAAGGGAACTGGAGGGGGGGGGGAACAAAGGTAGCCATTTACTAATTCAGATGAATCCTGCAAGAGGAGAACCTTACAAGACACCTATTAGACATTCAAGAGGATATCAAAGAAACAGCTGAATATAGAAATCTGGAATCAGGAGTTCCCGTCGTGGCGCAGTGGTTAACGAATCCGACTAGGAACCATGAGGTTGCGGGGTCGATCCCTGGCCTTGCTCAGTGGGTTAAGGATCCGGCATTGCCGTGAGCTGTGGTGTAGGTTGCAGACGCGGCTCAGATCCTGCGTTGCTATGGCTGTGGCGCAGCCCAGTGGCTACAGCTCCGATTAGACCCCTAGCCTAGGAACCTCCACATGCCGCGGGTGCAGCCATAAAATGACAAAAGGCAAAAAAAAAAAAAAAAAAAGAAATCTGGAATCAGACTGAGAAGGAGTAGTTAATAGAAGTAAAGGGAAATCAGAAGAGCTAATCTAAGAAACTATTTCAATAAAGTAGAAAAAGCAGTAGTTCCAAGAGGCACAGCAGGTTAAGGATCTGGCATGTCACTGCTGCAGCTGAGGTCACAGCTGTGGCACGGGTTCGATCCGTGGCCCCAGAACTTTCACATGCCACAGGTGGAGCAAAAAAAAAAAGGAAAAGAAAAAAGTGATTCTACAGGAGAGAAAAGGAGAAACTGTTAAAGCAATGCCCTTGAGTAGATAAGAGGGGATGGGAACTAGGATACTAACCAAGGTTTCTCACAACTGCAACAATACTGACATTTCAAAATGAATAATTCTTCAGTGTAGGGGCTGTCCTGCACATCACAGGGTGTTTATCAGGATCTCTGGCCTCTTCCCACTAGAGGCTAGTCCTTCCCTACAACCTTATCCACAATCAAAAATGTATCCAAATATTGCCAAATGTCCCCGGGAGTAAAACTGATCCCAGTTTAAGACCACTGGTACCAATGGAAGAACTGGCCTTTGCTGGAAATCCTGACAATTCATCCATATAAAAGATGCTATGATTAGAGTACATGATAATAATCTGAATATCTCTTTCTGATTAGATCTTCCTAAGTGTAGATACAGTCAAGGCCAGAGAAGACATATGGAAGTTGCTAGTTTCTCACAAAACCAAAGTCATGACTCCTAAGAAAACGTCAGCATTTTGTTACTGAACTGCAGCTACCATATAAGCTATATATATCTTTGAATTTAGTCTAAATCAAAACTTTTAAGGTTTTGGAGAGGTGTGGGTGTCCATCCATGCCCCCGTGCATAATGCCCACAGAATCTCAGGTTTCCTGGGTTTTTTCCAAAATTACAAGAGGAAAACATCATAACTTAGTATGAACTAAATTAAATGTTGTTATTCCTGAGAGGGCTCAATTTTTAGAGGAATAGCCCTAAAGGAACATATCTCCAGTGACAATCTAAGAGGGTGTTATTTATGTTTTCAAATCACCCCACCAAATTACCATGTACAATGTTTATAATTTTTTTTTTTTGGTCTTTTTGCCTTATCTAGGGCTGCCCCTGCAGCATATGGAGGTTCCCAGGCTAGGGGTCTAACAGGATCTGTAGCCACCAGCCTTTGCCACAGCCACAGCAATGCGGGATCCAATCCGCATCTGCAGCCTACACCACAGCTCACAGCAACGCTGGATCGTTAACCCACTGAGCAAGGCCAGGGATCGAACCTGCAACCTCATGGTTCCTAGTCGGATTCGTTAACCACTGAGCCACGACGGGAACTCCTACCATGTACAATGTTTAAAGAGGTCTGACTATATTTTAAGGTTTCTATGATGGAGGGAAAGAGGAGCACTAAAGGAGCTCTTAGCAAATATGAAATGAGAAGATCTCAGAAATAAAAGCCTAGGGAACTGGTTTCACATACATACATCAAGTGCCAAGATTACATGATCTACCTCTAAGATAAAGAAAATATTAGACACACCACTTGTGCACCTGTTTCCGCACTAATAGGTCCTATCCTGTTCCATCATGAATTAGAGTTCAAGAGCAAAAATATAATGACAAAACATTCTACAAACTCGGTAAGACTGAAAACCCTAAAACTTCTGTTAAAATATCTGGTTTCCAAACTTGTTTGAAAAATAACCCACAAACCAGAAGAGCCTTATTGAAACTGAAGGACAGATATTCTCTATTATTATTTTCCACCCCCAGTTTTTCTTCTGGTCACACCGACAGCATGCCACAGCAGTGACAATGCCAAATCCTTAACGGGTAGGCCACCAGGGAACTCTAATTATTATTCCATTTAAACACTGTTTTGCATTCCATCATAGAAGGAAATTAAATTGATCAGGCATGGCTTGTTTTTCCACTTCACCACTGCGGTTGTAACCCAACATCCTATACCTTTTTTTTTTTTTTGGCCACACCACAACCTGCAGAAGCTGGACCAGGGATTGAAGTTGGGCTACAGCAGTGACCCAAGCCATAGCTGTCTCAACACCAGATCCTTAACCCACTAGGTCACCAGATAACTCCCTCTTAAACTCTTTTTGATGATTAAATGCCAAAACTCGATTTGTTCTAAAAATTTCCCAAGATCCAAGATATGACACTGATTATTATCTCTAAAGTTATCTTTCAAATAGCCAAAATGCAAAGAACAAGAAGGGAAGGAGTAAACATATTTAGGGGGTGGAGATCCTGAACACCATCACCCTGGCCCCATCTCCCACTCCACACTGCACTGGGACAGGACCACCTACCAGACACTGAGCACACAATCCTAAACGAGAGCCTCCTTCTGAACTGTAAACCAAAGAAGCAGCACTACTTCACAAAAGCTCTGCATGGCTTAATCTGTGAGCTAGAAAGGACTAACTATGAAGTCTGCCCACGTGCACATATTGATACAGAGGCTCCAGACCCATCACCTCACCACAGTTTCTTTATGTTTCCAGTCCATTTTCTCTTTTGTCCCTTGGAAATCTCTAGAGGAGTCTGGATAATGCCATCCAAGGTGTGAATACTTAAAGAGAACCTAATTTAAGAACTTCATTTTACAGGTGAAAAAACCTTAAAAAGTTTCAGTCATTTAGCCAAGGTCATATAAGCAGTTGGCCTCTAAAATCAGGACTTTTTTTTTTTAATCTCTGTAGAGCCACACATGTTCATGTGCTCAATAAACACTTACGAAATATATAAGCAAGCTGATGATTTTCAAAGTTCAGTGTTACCATAATTCTAGAACTAGAATGTTATACAATAGAATTAAAACATATATTGAAAGTCAGAAAAAGAGATCCTATAACATTATCTTCTAGATTTAAAAAAATGTTTTCTCCATTCATTTTATTCAATACTAGGAAAAACAAAAACAGCAACGCAAGTCAAGAAATGTCAGGATACAGGAATTTCCATTGTGGAAACGAATCCGTCTAGGAACCATGAGGTTGAAGGTTCGATCCCTGGCCTCGCTCAGTGGGTTAAGGATCCGGCGTTGCCATGAGTTGTGGTGTGGGCCGCAAATGCGGCTCAGAACTGGCGTTGCTATGGCTGTGGCGTAGGCCGGCAGCTGTAGCTCAGATTCAACCTCTAGCCTGGGAACTTCCATATGCTGTGGTTGCGGCCCTAAAAAAATGTAAAAAGAAATGTCAGAATACATATATATTTTCCTAAAAAGCCACAGGTAATGTTTGCAAATTATATTTTTCAACATATGCTGGCATTTGATATTTAACAAAGAAGTTCTGTGTATTTTTTTAATCACTTTTGTGAAGGAAGTCATCCAATAATGTATTCCTTCCATCACACCATTCCTAGGCTTCTGTTGTTTTTGCCATCCAGAAATGTCTAATATGATGCTCTGTCTTTCCAAGTGTTGATCTTCCATGAAATGTTTTCCATGAGATCTCTTTCATCTGCCTTACACTGTAATTATACTCATCACTTTTTCTCTGTCGATGTATTACAAGAATGGAAATGACTTACTAATTTTTGTAAGTTTTCATCAATGTGTTGAATTCATATCACAATGGAATAATATCAACTGCCCCTATAGGTCTGAAAATACAGTTTGTACCCCTTAAGGTCAAACGGTAAAAAATTTTAATTATATTAATAATCATCATGTACCATCATTATTTTAATTAATATTCTAATGTTTACAAAAAGTGAAAAAAAAAAACTAAGGGCTATTTTCATAAAGTAATAAACAATGAGAAATTTACACTATCAGTTGCATTAAGCCTTTAAACATTCACTCATCTATAAGAAGGTAGTTGGAAATGTCTCAATGGCAAAATAAAGTACAACAAAGCTCATATACAGGAGAAGATCATCAACCTTGGACTACTGCAGCATAACAATATTTCTAGAACTTAGATCTTACACTGAAAAAAAAAACAAATGATCAAAAAATGATTTATACAACTATACTTATAAAGTCCCAACTGAATGTTTTAAAAAAACTGCTTAGGCATTCTCATCATGGCTCAGCACTTAAAGAACCTGACTAGTATCCATGAGGACATGGATTTGATATCTGGCCTCACTCAGTGGGTTAAGGATCTAGCGTTGCCATGAGCTATATGGTACAGGTCGCAGACTCAGCTTGGTTCCTGTGTTGCTGTGGCTATGGTGTAAGCTGGTGGCTGTAGCTCCAATTCGACCCCTAGCCTGGGAACCTCCATATGCCTCAGGTACAGCCCTAAAAAGACCAAAAAAAAAAAAAAAAAAACCCAAAAAGACTGTTTACTGCCAAAACACAAGTGAAAACCATGATAGCACACATGCTAGCACTAAAAGTACATACATTGCTGGGATTGTACGCTACAAACTGCACCACCATGTCAACACAGCAGAGATCATGCCCTGGTGACAGAGCCAGGCAATCTTTCACTGCCCAGCTGATGACACCACCATCACCCACCACCCACCAGGCACAGTGCAATATATATAACAGAGTGGTTTCCAACTACAAAGTCACAGACACTTCAAAATTCTTTGAGAACAATTATTTTCCAAAAAATGTTGTTTACAGACTCTGGAATAAATGATCTACCCTATTTTAAAAAGTTCCTCGGGTTATCACTGGCTAGCTACAAGACAGTGTTTCCTTCTACACTTGCCACATCAAGGCTTTCCACACACACACAAACCCTTCAGAGCAAGCACGCTGACAGGAAAGAAGCATACTACAGAGAAAAAGCCCACCAGATGAGAAGTCACAATATCTCCATTCCAGTCCTGGCTGGTTCCCTTCTTAGTCACCTGATCCAGAACTAAAATTTTTCATCTGATTGATATAAAACAAATGGCATGCCCTACAGAAAGGAGTTTTGCTTTAATTTTATTTTTACTCTACCAACATAGGCATTGAAATAATTGTTAGCTGGTTCCTGAGTACTTGAAACAGATTCTCTCTCTCTCTCTTTTTTTTCTTTTTAAGAAACTCTGTTCTTTATAGAGTCCAAAAGGTCATTTCTGGTTCAAGGCAAAATTATAACTAGATCACTGCACTGAAAAATTCAGTTATTAAAATAAGATAGTGTGCAACACAGCTTTATAAATGCCAAAGGGCCAAAATAATCAGTGTCATAGTCAGGCATCCAAAAGCAAGTAAATTTTGAGTCCTTATTTGGGAAAACAAAAAACAAGGATTCTTCTGTTGCAACATAAAAATGCAGGCTAGAGTAAGAAAATCAGTTTATCTATAGCAGAAGGGCCAAGATGAGGAGTACATATGATCAAATATAAAATCAAAGATGGCAGAATATCTGACAAGTTTAAATTTCACAATACAGCTATTAGGAACAACTACATATTGAGTCAAGACTGATATGGTGACTTACAGAACTGTGTAAGTCAACTATACTCCAACAAAATTTATTTTTAAAAAAAAGAATGAGATGATGAAATGGTATTTAAAGATTATTATACCCACAGCGGTGTGAAGGATGAACTGACATGATGAGAGATGTCAAGAAAACCAGTCTGAAAGTTTTTTGTTTTGTTTGTTCCGGTTTTGACCATACTCTCGGCATATATAAGTTCCTAGGCTAGGGATTGAATCCAAGACGCATCTGTGACCTACGCCAGAGCTATAGTATTGCTAGATCCTTAATCCACTGGGCTGGGGTATGGAACCAGCAACCCCACAGAGACAAGGTGGATCATTAACCCACTGTGCCACAGCAGGAACTGCCCAGTTTGAAAGTTTTTAATATTAAGTAATACAAATAAGGTTCTACAAATAAGGTGGTAACTAAGGACATGAAAAGGAGTAAATCTCATAGTCAATGCAGAGAGTCAAATAGATTTGGTGACGGGTTGAAAGAGGGAAATGGAAAAAGATTTGAAAATGATTCCAAAGACTTGGTCATGGGAGGCCTACAGCAGAAACACCTGCGCACCACTAATGGTTCTCACCCTAGCTTTTGCAGACTGCACCTGAACCTGTTATAGCTCTTTAAGCTAGCCTCACAGTGAGACACCACCTCACTTTAGATGGAAACAGATTAAACTACTACCACCATGATAGTGGGCCGATACCCCATAAGCCAAGATTTTGAATTCCTTTCTTGACGGAAAAAGCCTGCTCTTATAACCCTGCCCACACAACTAGGGGAGAGGAATATTTCTCTATGGCCCCAAAACTGTCTACATACATGAAGCCCAAGCTCAACACTTATATGGATCTTTCAGGTTACAAGTACACAAAACACAGATGACACTACTGATAGGTGTAACCACATAAATCAGGTAAATTATACTTTTTAAGGATTCATCCTAAACTGGTACAAAGTCAAGTTGATTACATTTAAAAATAAATCCAAAAAGCAATCTTATGAAGTTATTTTTAGTGTATCACAATGATAGATAAATTCTGTTCCAGGATGCACTGTGCTACATAATGATTCTGCAGTTTTGCAGGAGCTTTTCTTATTTCCGCAGCTTTAAAAACATGCTGCTGAAAAGCAGACATCAGATCAAAGTCTTACCCCCCTCTACAAAGCATATTAGGCTACTTACAATTTATTCAAGAATAGTTATTAATGTGTATTTAATGGCTATCTCATTGTTTACAGTTCCTCCTAAGGTGGATCATATATAAATTTAATACAAAAAAGAAACTCATGTTAACCCATGGGAGTCTGTCTATGGGTAAAAGAAGGTCTAGGGCTTGGTTTGAATTGGTTATACCAACAACACTCCATTTTCAAAAGGACTAATCCATCCAAGCTCGATGAGAAACACGTCTATTATATCTAGATTTGTAAGAGGTTCTAACATATAATGGTTTACGTGCACTTCGGCCACCAACAAGAAAAACACCGCCATAAAATGTTCACATTGTCTTATCTTAAAAACAAACCAACCAGCTACCTTGCATACAGAATAACATATTATCTAGGGAGGTTACCAAACCGTGATCTCGTGCTAAATAAGAGCTCTCCAGGCCACTGTCAGTCTAACCGTTTCATTCTAAATTTCTTGGGGGCAGAGAATGGATTTTTTTTCCTTGTTGAAATGAAGATTCTGCATATCAGGAGATACAGAGGGTTGGTCTTAGAGCGACGGGCTCTAGCGGCTCCTCGCTGAGCTAACACAGCGGGCAGGGGGAGCCAGGTGCAGCATCGCCTCCACGCAGACAAGTCTCTTCACGGGCAAGCCAAGAGCAGGTGCGTAACTAAACGGACGCTCTGGGGTTTCAGCGGTTGCAACCACCCTCCTCCACCGCAGAACCAGGGCCAACCTAGGAGAGGAACCTTCTAGTCCAGTCACCCCCTGGGCCCGTTTGCTGAGGGCAGTGCGGTGGATTCCTAATCTTTTCCCCTGACAGGTAATTTCCTACAGCAGCCACAGGACTCACGGTCCCACGGCCCGCCCCCCTAAGTCAAAAGACACGCGGGTGGGGCCCACCAACACCCACCTCGCAGCCTACCGGGGAGCCGTGGGCCCAGGACAGGGGGTCTCGGCCCCCGCGTCAGTATCCCGGACTCTGCCTCTCCGGCTCCCGGACACCACTCACCGTGAAGGGGACATCCCCGACGCTGCCCACGGAATAGCAGTTGTCTCCAGGGTTGACAGCTCCGGTGAGGACCTGATGCAGATGCATCTCCGGAGCCCGGGCTGGCCAGGGAAATGCGCGAGAGGCGCAGCGAGCCCTGCGCCCGGCCCTCCTCCCACCGCAAGAGAGCTTCCCGCTCCGCCTCCCTCCGGACCCACCCGCCGCAGCTCCGGCTTAAGGCCTCGCCCCTCTCTCGCTTTTCCCCTGCCTCGTCCCTGCCATGGGAGCCTTTCGACGCAGCTGCCCCCGCTTGGATCGCCGCTCGGCTGCGGAAATGCCCGGATGTTCCCACTGCCTGCTGCACCGGCGCACAAACGCGGGAGGAGGGCAAGGGTGCGTGGGAGGGGGGGCGGGGGCGACCCGGGGGAGCGCGCGAGCCGGGCGCGTGCTGGAAGGGACGCTCCGCCGGAGGGAGATGGTCGGCGCGCGCGTCCACCTTCAGGGGAGCGCAGGTCGAGTGGAGGGGTAGGCCCCTCCCACCTTAGCTAAGCCATTAGCTCAGTCCTTCTTCCCGACTCCGCGTTTGCGCGTGCGCGCGCAGTGGTTTCCAGGGCAATTGCGCGTGCTGCGCGAATCCCTGTCCCGGGATTGCGCGCGCAGACATGCGGGAGTTCCCTTGGAGCCTCCCGGCTGCCGCCACTGGGGGCGGTCTCGGGGATGGCCGCGGGGCGGAGGCGGCTCCCCGCAGAGCAGTAGTCCCACTCTGGGGATGCACCGAGAGTCTCTTTTGCTGAGTCTTTAATCTGTTACCAAGTACACTGCGTGATGGTCAGTGCTTGACCTCAGGAAGACAGTCGGATATTCCATCTCAGGAAACGTTAGCTCCCTTGGGGCTTTTTAAAAGTAGAATGCGTTAAGATATTTTATGTAAACAATAAATGTCTCTTGCAACTGTTTAGAGGAGCCATACTTCCCTGACAGCAAATTATTTTGTTCCCATCTTTTGTCACGGTTGTTCTAGAGAGCGAAGGAACGAGGACCCCCCTGGAACGAGTAACCCCTTTAGACACTTTTTTCATGAGCGATGTCATGGATTCTTGCAGAATCACCTGATTTTGCCAGACTGTCTGCTAACACGGACCAGATCTCTTCTCCAGTTCAATTTGCCACGAGGTTTTGAGTCTATACCACGTGTAATTAAGTCACTGGGGCAAGAAGTAGAGAGAACCAAGGTGCAACTCTCTATAAAACCAGGCAGAAGGCCAGAGCATTTTGTGTCTCACTTTTAGGACTGAGACACAACAGTCTATTCAACCACAGAAAAGGAAGAATACGTTTGACCAAAGTGATGGGTAAAGTGTTATGGAGAGGCTGAGGTAAACACTGAGTCCAGTTTTGGCAGGCTGAGATGAAGAAAAGCTGCATTCAAATAGAGAAAACAGCCTGAGTTAAGGCTTAGAAATGTAAAATGACAGGATGTGTTGTAGAAGAGCAAAGACTGCATTAATGTTTAAGGCTAAAGATGTGTAGGGTGGGGAAAGGAAATGGTACTTAACAATAGATAAAGGTATCTGAGAGATAGCTTGTGGCCAGCCTGAACATGTAGTCTTGAACACTACTAAGAATCTAAGAGTTCATTTTGCCTGCAGTGGGTATCCATCAGATGTTTCTGAGCAGAAATACAAGCTGCCTTGGGAAGGTGACTTTGTATTACTGTGAAGGGTAGTTAGAAGGGTGGGGAAGATTGGCGGCAAAGACCTAGCAGAAGTTAGTGAAAGAAGGAGGAATCAAAAATAATTCCCGATGACATTTTCGTTTAGTGTCATAACTGTTTCCCTAGTCACCCAAACTAGAAACCCTAGAGCCAGTTTTGGCCCCATTCTCTCTCTTGTCCATATCCAAGAATCCCTTTTTGTGGTCCCTAATTCATGCCCTTCATCACCCCTACTGTCCTTTACCTTTGTTTCAGACCTCATCGTTTTTCATGGAATTATCTTAAAAGCCCCTAACTGGTTTGACTGCCTTCCATCTCCTTGCTCTTGGATCCATCCACAGCTCTGCAGCCTGAGAAACCTTTTTAAGAGAAAAATTCCTCTGCTTAAAATCTCCATTCCCTACAGCTTCTGCCTAATCATCCTGCTTTATCTCAGGCTGCCTCCTCACACCCACTAGCTCCAGCCCCTCAGAGCTATTTGCTGTCTCCAGGGTATACTGTGTTCTTTCATTTCTTCTTCTTCTTCTTTTTTTTGTCAACACCCACAGGTTGTGAAAGTTCCCAGGCCAGAAATCGAACCCATTCCACAGTATCCACTCCAGCCACAGCAGGAACAACGAAGAATCCTTAACCTGATGAGCCACCAAAGAATTCCCATACTGTGTTCTTTTAAGCTTGGTTCATGCTCTTTGCTGTCTGCAGTGCCCTCTTTCACCTTGTTGACCTGACAAACTGCAATTTAGTTTAAAAGTCACTTAACTCAGTAAAACCTTTCTTGTCTATCCCCAAATACCCTAAGGCTTCTTTCTTTTGAAACACACATATCACATAGCAATCTAAGTGCTGGTTTGTGTCTGTTTCTTTTACTAAAGTTTTAGATATTTAGGATTTATTTTCTCTGTGTCCCCAATGCCTGAATCAGTACTTCATTTGCATTGCCATACAAGATTTTAATGGAAGAGCACCCAATTTTTTAAGAAAAATGTATAGGGTAAAAAAGTACCTGTCATTATATGTGTATTTATTTATGTGTGTGAAAGTGTTTAAATGATTTTCAGTGGTTTTGTGGAGGGAAGTATTACATACTCATGTTAGTATATATTATGTATGGTACATTGGATTCTAGGACATCGCAGGTTCTGTATATTTGATTGCATACTACTGCCCATTAGTAAAGGTACTAAGCTTCATATCTTTAAAAAAAATAATGAAAATATCACAGACAATAAAATACACACACACACACACATTGTAGCCCCATACCATGCATGAAGTACCGTAAAGGCAAATACCAGTACTTCATCTTGGTACTCGAAATTAAAAAGCATGCCATAGTATCAAATAAATATGAGATAATCCCTATATGTAAAGTATATATCAGTAAGAATTGGAATAAAGCAATTAAATACAATAAATTTAAATAAATTTCCTTTATAAGAATGTTTAATATACATAGACATTTGTGTAAAAACTGAAACAAAACATACAGCAAATTAATAGATTTGAAGAAATTCCAACATCATGTTCATACATAAAGGCAAATATTTTATTAAACAGTAATACACATTGAATAACGGGAAAATGGGAATTCCCATCATGGCTCGGAGGAAATGAATCTGACTAGCATCCAAGAGGACACAGGTTCAATCCCTGGACTGGCTCAGTGGGTTAAGGATCCAGCGTTGCTGTGGCTGTAGTGTAGCCCAGTGGCAACATCTCCAGTTCTACCGCTAGCCTGGGAACCTCCAAATGCCGTGGGTGCGGCCCTTAAAAGAGCCCCCCCCCGCCAAAAAAATGAATAACAGGAAAATGAATACATGTTATAGATATTAGCTTTTTAGTGACTGCCAAGAAATGAACACTGTTTCTAAGTGTCATAAAGACTTTAATCTTCACTTTCAAAACTTAAAAAAAGTATTTTCAAGGCTTGAAAACCATTGCTACTACTGGATTTTAGACAAATCTCTTCAATCCTCAACTGTTGCTGCATTAGAAACTGAATCAAAACCATTAATCGAACAAAAAATTATGCTCAGATTGTCAAGGACATTTTAAATTCCACGTTATTGAAAGCATTTCAAAATGGGCACTTGTTTTACAACATTCCATGAAGCTTTGGCCCATTCACACAGCTGTGAATTTGAGACCTCTTCCTTCTTCTTTTTGGTATCAACTCAGAATCTGAAGCCTGTATCCACTTGTTCCTCTCTTCCCTCATGATTCCTTTAAAGGACATTTTTTTTTTTTTTTGCCAGTCCTGCAGCATGAAAGTTCCCAGGCTATGGATCAAGCCTGCACCACAGCAGTGACAATGCTGGATCCTTAACCCACCAAGCCACCAAGGAACTCCTTAAATGACTTCTTGATAGCAACATCTCAAGGTAGCAACTGACTACTTAAGTTTCCTAGAGTTATAGCTGAGTGTTTTGTTGTTTGGTCTTATCAACCAAAACTCATTCCAGAAGTACCCATTGTAGCACATCGGAAATGAATCCGACTAGGAACCGTGAGGTTGGGTGTTCTATCCCTGGCCTCGCTCAGTGGGTTAAGTAAGGATCTAGCATTGCCATGAGCTGTGGTATAGTTCGCAGATGCGGCTCAGATCTGTCATTGCTGTGGCTGTGGCCATAGCCAGCAGCTGTAGCTCCAATTGGACCCCTAGCCTGGGAATCTCCATATGCCGCGGGTGCAGTACTAAAAAGCAAAATAAACAAACAAAAAAAAAAACCTAATTCCAGACAAACACGGCAAGTTTCCTTATTAGCCCACCTACCTGGACAGCTGTACCCCATTTTAACTATCCACTGTCATCTCTTCCTTGTTCATCCAACTTTTGCATGGACCTAAAAATAACCTGAAAATTCTTTCTTCTCATCTGGAAATGACTTTCTTTTAAAAATTAGAAAAATATCCGTCTTGTATCACTAACAAAATATGCTAATACAACTTTAAGGTATGGCTTCTCTTGTCCACAAGTTTTTGGTTTTGATTGAGATATAATTAATATATAACATTATATTAGTTTTATATACAACATAATTATTCAATGATTGTATATATCGCAAAATGATCACCACGATAAATCTGGTTAATATCCATAAATTGACATAGTTACAAAAAATATTTTCTGGTGATGTGAACTTTCCAGATCTATTCTCTTAGCCACTTCAGATGTGCAACAGAGTATTATTAACGAAAGTCACCATCCTGCACATTGCATCTTTTTTTTTTTTTTT
>PVHT020001751.1:15028410-15116235 GCA_004024745.2 Catagonus wagneri
TTTTTTTTTTTTTTTGCCTTTTTTGTCATTTTATGGCCGCGGGTTTTATGGCCGCACCCGCGGCATGTGGAGGTTCCCAGGCTAGGGGTCTAATCGGAGCTGTGGCCACTGGCCTGCGCCGCAGCCACAGCAACGCAGGATCCGAGCCGCGTCTGCAACCTACACCACAGCTCAAGGCAACGCCGGACCGTTAACCCACTAAGCAAGGGCAGGGATCGAACCCGCAACCTCATGGTTCCTAGTCGGATTCGTTAACCACTGCGCCATGACGGGAACTCCTGCACATTGCATCTTATGACTTATGTATTTTATAGCTGGAAGTCTACAATTTTTTTTTTTTTTGCTTTTTAGGGCCACACTCGCAGCATATGGAGGTTCCCAGGCTAGGGGTCGAATTGGAGCTGTGGGCGCCAGCCTACACCACAGCCACAGCAACACAGGATCCGAGCCATGTCTGCAACCTACACCACAGCTCACGGCAACACCGGATCATTAACCCACTGAGCAAGGGCAGGGATCGAACCTGCAACCTCATGGTTCCTAGTTGGATTCGTTAACTGCTGCGCCATGACGGGAACTCCCAAGTCTACAAGTTTTAGTAGTAACAAATATTGTACCTTTGAGGTTGGGTTTAATGGAAGGGTAGATGTCCGAGATACTTAGTTTCCCAGCATACTCATGTGTACTAGTTATCTATTTCTGTGTAACAAATTACCCCAAAATTTAGTCCCTAAAATCAACAATAAACACACAGCTTCTGTGCATCGAGAATTCAGTAGTAACTTAGTTGGGAGGTTCTAGTTCTGAGTGCCTCAAAATGTCAACTAAATACTAAGTAGAAGAAGCTAGACACAAAAGACCACATATTGCACAATTCCATTTAAGTTTTCTCAAACTTAAACACAGAAAATAGATTGGTGGTTACTTGGGGCTGGTGGTGGAGTAGGAAGTGACTGCTAATGGGCATGGGGTTTCTTTTGGCATGATGAAAATATTCCCAAATTAGACTGTGGTCATGGTTGCACAACTCTGTAAATTTACTAGAAATCACTGAATCGCCTAAAATAAATGGATTTTATGGTAAATAAACTACAACTGCAATGAAGCTATCTAAAAAAGAAGCGTCATCCAGAGCTACAGTCAAGTGAAGGCCTGACTGAGACTAAGGGACCTGCCTCCAAGAGAGCACACGCTTATAGCTGGCAAGCAGCTCCCAGGGGCTGACGGAGGCCTCAGGTCCACACTTTGTGGTCCTCTCCGTGGTGCTTCAGAGGCATAGCAGCTGGCTTCCCCCAGAGCAAGGGAGCTGAGAGAGAGAGATCCACGTGGAAACTGCAGTGTCTTTTGTAACCTGGCCTCAGAAATCACACACCATCAATTCCACCGTATTTTATTAGATACACAGGCCAGTCATGATTTAGTGTGGGAGAGTATTTCCCAAGACAATGAAGACCAGGAAATCAGAATGATTGGGTGCCATCTTGGAAGGTATCACCCACAGAACTTAAGGCTTTTATCTTCAAACGCTGGGGCATCATTTGTATCATTCTTATTCTTACCTATAGAGGTAACTGGAATTTCTATTCTCAAATCTAGAGCGCTATAGTGTTGATCTTTGGTATATCTGTTATCAGTTCTCTATTGGTGAACTATGTGTATGTTTTAAATATTGAATTTCCCAAGTGAGTCTGTTTGTTTGTGTCGTCTAATACCCATGTTTTTCAATGTTTATTCTAGTTGTAGAGATCTTACACTTTTCTTAGAGATGTCTCACGCTTTAAGATGCTATTTTCTTTGGTTGATAGCAATGAAAGCCCTGACTACCTATTACTCATTCATTTTGCAAGGTCTGTTACACTAAATCTGAAATTGATGTACTGGGAATGTTTTCATTGTTTTTGAGTCATAAGCTATAGTGGTAATGTATTTTAATCTACAGTGTCAAGGGGATGACTCTATTTAAGTTATCTATTGCTGTGTAACAAACCACTCTGAAACTTAGTAGCTTAAAACAGTGACTTATTGGAGTTCCCGCTGTGGCACAGTGGGTAACAAATCCAACTAGGAACCGTGACACTGTGTGTTCAGTCCCTGGCCTTGCTCAGTGGGTTAACGATCCAGCATTGCTATGAGCTGTGGTGTAGGTCACAGACTCTGCTCGGATCCTGCGTTGCTGTGGCTGTGGCTGTGGCCAGCAGCTGTAGCTCCGATTCGACTCCTAGTTTGGGAACCTCCATATGCTACGGGTGCGGCCCTAAAAAAAACAAAATAAAAACAATGACTTAATATTTTTCATGCTCTGTGAATTGGGCAGGGAGTTCCTCCACTGTTTTCACCTGGACTCACTCATACAGCTGCATACACCTGGAGGGGTCATCTGGGTGAATAAGGTCCAAGCTGGATTCAAGTCTGGCAGTTGATGCTGCAGTGTCTTGGTGACCCTTCCATGCAGGCTTTTCATCCTCCATAGGCTAGACTGACTTCCATAGCAGTCTCATACCAAGACTTGAAGGTTATACACAGTCACTTGTACTACATTCCTTGGTCACAAGTCACAGACTCAGCACAGATTCAAGGGCTAGCAAAATAAATTCCATCTTTCAATGGGAGGGACAAAAGAGCCATATTGCAAAGGGTTGTAGGAGGAATTGTCTTAGCCATCTTTGCAAACAGTCTTTGTCACAGACCCAAACTCTATGTCTGATCATCTCTCTGGCCCCTGATTTTTTATTTTTGCTTTGCTTTAACTAAGAACACCACTTACAATAATTTAAAAAAACATAGAAAAGATAATAATAATAAGACTATACCACTTATAAGACATAAAAATGTATATATCTGCTATGATGTCTTTCTCTGCTATTGGCAGCAGCAAATTACTCTCTTCTTGATACCTCAGAATCGTAGCTCTTTAACTCAAACCTTATATCTTTAGCTTTTTATCTCTGATATTGATGCACTGAACACAGGGTAATTTTTAGAAGGGCAGGGATGAATCTTTGTGAATCTTATAAGCAGGTGAAAAGGTATGTTTTGATTGAACTGGATTCTTTGGTTGCTAGGAACTGACAAGACTGATCACCTTAGAGGAATTGTAGTGAAGGGTTCATTTCTTTGCAGGCACTGTTTATGATTGTGCTGTGAAAAGTAAGATATGCTACAAATAACCCTAATTTCCTTAAGTGTCAATGTTTCATAAATTCATTTAAGTGAGAGCTTAAGTGGAAACTAATTTTTAAAAATTTTTGGCATTTAAATAATGATTATGGAGCGTAGACCAGACAAGACATGAACTGACCCTGCTTATCTTTCCAAATTTATCTTCTGTTACCCCTGATCTCTGAAGAGATGCTGCAACCACACTGGAGTGCTGGTAATTCCTTTGGTCTTTCAGGCCTCTGGAAACTGACTACTTCCCCAGTGTAGAACCTCTATCACCATGTCACCACCACCACCACACCCTTTGTCTGACCAATTTCTGTTCTTAAAAACTCAGCTGGGAGTTCCCACCATGACTCAGCAGAAACGGATCCGACTGGTATCCATGAAGATGCAGGTTCAATCCCGGGCCTCACTCAGTGGGTTAAGGATCCAGCATCGCCATCAGATGTGATGTGGGTCGCAGACGCAGATTTCATGTTGCTGTAGCTGTGGTGTAGGCCAGCTGGCAGCCATAGCTCTGATTCGACCCCTAGCCTGGAAACTTCCATATGCTGTGGGTGCGGCCCTAAAAAGAAAAAAAAAAAAAACCCTCAGCTAGAGGCCTTCATCTCTAGAGAGCTGTGCCTAGTGTGAACCGGATCCCTTTGTTATGAACTCCCCCAAGTAGTCCCATCCCTTATCTGTTCAGAGGGCAGGGACTGTGTCCTGTGACAACTGCTGAATGTCTTCTCCATTATCCAGTTTCTCCTCTTTAGAATCTCCAGTTTTTATCTAGGAAACAGATGCCTACATCTCCCAGCCTGCCACCTTGCTATTTGGTCCCAGGGCTAAGTTCTGACAAATGAGATGTTAGCTGAAGATGAGAGGTACAGTAGTTTTTAGAAATTTTCCTTAGAAGGTAGCTATCATACCCTTTATACCTTCTTCCGTCCTTCCTCCTTCCTGTTTCTCTGGAATATAGATATGACAGCTGGAGCTCCATCTTGGAACATGAGGATTTGGCTCAGCTGCAGGGATGTCAGAATAGTAAGCTTTCCTCTGAGTCCTGGACAACTGTGGAGACCTCTTACCAGTCCCAGGCTTCTACATCTGAATTTTTTTTTTTTTTTTTTTTGCCACGTCTTTGTCATGTGAAAGTTCCCAGGCCAGGGATTGAGCCCTCCCCACAGCAATGACCCAAGTCACAGCAGTGACAACACCAGATCAAGAGAACTCCTATATCCGAATTTTTATTTTTTTATTTTTTAGGGCTGCACCTGTAGCATATGGAAGTTCCCAGGCTAGGGGTCAAATTGGAGCTGCAGCTGCCAGCCTACACCCACCACAGCCACAGCAATGCCAGATCTGAGCTGCATCTGTGACCTATGCCAGCAGCTTATGGCAACACCAGATCCTTAACCCACTGAGTGAGGCCAGGAATCGAACCCACATCCTCATGGATACTAGTTCTGGTTCTTAACCCACTGAGCCACAATGAGAACTCCTACATCTGGATTTTTACACGAGAGAGAAATAAACTTCTGTCTCGTTAAAGGCACTATTTTTTTTTTGTCTCTGTTAGAACTGTTCCTAATCCTAACTCATATTTTTAGCTATTTTTTTTTTAATTCCAAAAGCCTGGCAAAGTGCCTAGAACACAGTAGGGACTCAAGAAATGTTGATTAAGCCAAGTAGTTATTAACTGTATCGGGGGTACATTATATAAATTGAGTTAGTAAAAATGTCACAAATATTGAACTCACATATCTTCCCAAGACCTCAGAAAACAAAATACTCCATCCCGTGGGGAAGGGTAGGTGGTGGTTGTGGAGAGAGAGGCTAGTGGCATTGAGATAAGGGATAAGGACTGAACAATAGTTGCAATTTGTCACCAAAGCTTAGGTATGGCCTACTGAGTGGTACAAAGACCATTCTATGCCTTTGGAGAAATTAATTCATTTTATTGGCATGGAACTTGAGAAAATAAGTGTTTAAATAGGTAAGTAAGTTAATTGGTCCTAGAGTTAAAGAATAAAACGAACTGACCATGTTCTGGTTGCTGAGAGAAAAATTAGTCATGCAAATAACGAGGCACTGTGGAATTGAGATCACCGAGTACTTTACAGTACTCTTAGTGCTGGGCCAAGACGGTCAGAGGGCTGGGCTCCCTAGCACCACACGCCTAAAGACAGGGATAGAAATCAGCGCTTCCTCATAGTGCCCTCTTACGTAAGAAAGAATTCGTATCTGAATGCGGAAACAGGAAAGAAAGCTCAGGAAGATCTGGCTCCAATGGTGATGACAGTCATGGGAGTGCGCTGACCTGCATTAGGTACTAACCAAAAACCGGAAGTTCTGGAGTTTCTGCTGTGGCACAGAGGGTTCAGGATGAAGGTCTAACTTAACTGTCCTTTTTATCTAGTTTTAAACGTTGCAAGCATACTTGTACAGGCATATTCCTAATACCACGTGTGAAGCGAGATTATAAAAACTGTTCAAGGACGAATGTTCAGATCTATTAAGTTTTTATTATGTACTTTAACAAGCAGATTGTAAAAAGAAATAGCCATCCACCAGTGGATGAATGGATAAATTGTGGTAGGTACACCCGATAGAATGTTATTCAGCCACAAGGAAGAATAAAGTTACATGTTGCAACATGGTGAACCTCAAAAAAATCTGTATGCTCAGTGAAAGAAGCCAGACACAAAAGGTCACATATTGTATGATTCCATTTACATGAAATAGCCAGGATCGGTAAATCCATAGACACAGAAAACAGATTGGTGGTTGCCAGGGGCTAGGGGTAGAGTGAATGAAGAGTAACTATTTAACATTTACTGGGTCTCCTTTTGTGGTTATGAAAATCTTTTGGAACTGGATGCCCAGATTTGTTCATTTTAACTTATTTATTTTTTTAGGCCACTGGCCTGCTGCAGCTTGACATGGAATCTCAGTTCCCAGACAAGGGATTGAACCCCAGCTGCAGTGGTGAAAGTGCCAATTCCTAACCACTAGACCACAAGGGAACTCCACAGACTTGTTCACTTTAAAATGACTGATTTTGGAGTTCCCATCCTGGCTCACTGCTTAATGAATCTGACTAGGAACCATGAGGTTCCAGGTTCGATCTCTGGCCTTGCTCAGTGGGTTAACGATCTGGCTTTGCTGTGAACTGTGGTGTAGGTTGTAGATGTTGCTCAGATCCTATGTTGCTGTGGCTCTGGTATAGGCTGGCAGCTGTAACTCTGATTAGACCCCTAGCCTGGGAATCTCCACATGCCACAGGTGTGGCTCTAAAAAGCAAAAAAAAACAAAGTAAAATAAAATGGCTGATTTTATGATATGTGAATTTCACCTGAAATTTTTTAAGATAAAAGCAAGAAATACACATTTTTGTGAATTAAAGCAAAACGAAAGCAAAACAAAACAATACAAATCTAAAGTTCCTTCATGGCTCAGTGAGTTAAGGATCCCCATTTTTGTGAATTAAAACAAAACAAAAGCAAAACAAAACAACACGAATCTGAAGTTCCCTCATGGCTCAGTGAGTTAAGGATCTAGCCTTGTCATTGCTGTGGCTCTGGTTATAGCTGTGGTGCAGATTTGAGCCCTGGCCTGAGAACTTCTGCCTGCTGCAGTGTGACCAAAAACAAAACAAAGCAAAACAAAACAAAACAAAAATTCTTTGTGTGGACAAATAAAAAGTCCGGAAGGTATGCTAATAGTTCTTATGTCTGGTTGGTAGAATTATGATCAACTTGAATTTTAAGCTTTGTGTACATTTGTTTCCAATTTTCCCACTATGAACATATATACATTGCTTTTAAAATTTTAAGCAAAGGGTGGCTTTTAAATCTATGAAGAGGTTTAATTAAGAAACTAGGAAAATTGTGTAGTTAATCTGTGGCAGTTTTCCTATCATAGAATTAAACTTTATTTCTTTCTCAAACAATATTCATTCATTCAACTGAAATGAATTGAGGGCCTACAGTATGCCAGGTGCTGTTCTAGACATCAGTGAACCGTGAACAAAACAAAGATCACCTGTCTTCTACAGAATTACATTTTAAATGAGAATAAGGTGTTGTGGAATATATTTCACAATTTTTAAAATACAATAATTTGCATACACTTGCACACAAAATTTCAACTGTGAACGAAAACATCTCAATTTGTTTTAAGAAATAAGCATTTCAGTGGGTTCTAAATCCTGAATAAGTCTACACAGAGTATGTGTAGGGAAACCTAATGGGGTCAGGTCCCTCCTGGGCCTTTGAGCTTGTGTTCTTCCCAAATCTTTGTGCCTCCATTATAGGACTTGTCATATTTCTATTAAAGTATATTTTTTCAAAGAGCTAATGGCCCTGCTCCCATGCAAATATAAAATTAAATTGATCCAGAGTTTTTATTCAGCTTATTCATTAATGAGGAAACCAGTAAGATGTTAAAATAAATTCATTTTGATTTACGGAGATGTATATTCTTTGTGTAACAAAGTTCATTTGCATTTCTACAAATGTGAAATATTTGTTTTGCTATCAGTTTCCTAAAATTTAACTTCTACTCTCATAGAATTTTAAAATAGCCTAATCAATAGCAAATCAATAAAACAGAATAAGGTAATCCCTAAATTCCCTCCAGACAATCCCCACTCCACTGAAAGGACATCCAGTCTTTTTCTTTTTTTTCTTTTTTTGGCCTCTGCCTGCGGTGGCTTGATGTGGGATCTCAGTTCTGAAACCATGGATCAAACCCCAGGCCACAGAGGTGAAAGCGTTCAATCTTAACCACTAGCCCACCAGGGAACTCTCTCCAATTATTTCTTTTACCCATGTCCAAGTCTCGGATAATATTTCTTTTTATTAAATTTTTTATTTTTTTGTCTTTTTGCCTTTTCTAGGGCCGCACCTGTGGCATGTGGAGGTTCGAGGCTAGCGGTCTAATCAGAGCTGTAGCTGCCTACACCAGAGCCACAGCAACGCAGGATCCGAGCTGCGTCTGCGACCTACACCACAGCTCATGGCAACGCCAGATCCTTAACCCACTGAATGAGGCCAGGGATCAAACCCACAACCTCATGGTTCCTAGTTGGATTTGTTTCCACTGAGCCACGATGGGAAGTCCTGGATAATATTTCTACAGTCCTTCTAGAATATGAGCTCAAAGCTTGGTCTTCCTTGCTCTCAGAAACCTATTTAGTATATATTTAATATGTAAGCAAATAATTTATATCTAAGAGTATGATAAGGAAGATAAATTTATGACATCCACAAAATGGAAGTGAGAGAACTGGGAAAGAAAGAGCACAATTTGGATTAGTCTTAGGAAAGAAGTGATCCCACACACGCTTAAGGCAAAACTCACTCATGACTTAACCTACTGAGAATTCAGTTCAACCACACATACACACAGATTTTTGAATGCCACTCACTACAGTTATGCTGGGAAAAGGGAGATGAAAGAAGCTACAAAGAGGAGATAATACTGATAGGTAGTATTTACTAAGCATACAGTCTAATGTTTGCAAGCACCTAATGACCTACATACTCTGATGAATCTGTGAGTGAGCAGGAAATTTCTCGCCTGCCTCTCTCGAGTACTTGTTGGGAGTCTAATAATAAAACTGGCCAAAGACATATTAACAGGAGAAAAATAAACAAATGTAATTTGTGTATACAGAGGTCTCCTAGAAATAGGACCTAAGAAGTTCCCAAAGCAGGCAGCGTTTATACTTTTTGACAACGAAAGTGTACATTTGTGAGGAGTTGACAGAATAAATCGGTCTTTGTGTGCTCAATTAATGAAGAATCTATACACAGTTCTTGGGTTCGAATCATGATTGAGTAGGTTGATGTAGTTTTTCCCTGGCGTTTCTAATGAACAAAACCCCAGGTGGGAGACAACATAGTACAAAGACTAGTGAAATGCTAGGTTCAAATCCTAGTTATTTGCTAGTGTTGTGACCTTGAACACATTAACCTTGCCACACTCTAATATTTCAAATCTGTAAAATGGGGCGACAGTAGAGCCTGTCTCATTGGTGGTTGTAAGAATTAAGTAAATTAACACCTAGAAAGAAAAAAAAACTAAGCTCTGGAGTTCCCGTCATGGCTCAGTGGTTAACAAATCTGACTAGGAACCATGAGGTTGTGGGTTCGATCCCTGGCTTTGCTCAGTGGGTTAAGGATCCAGCGTTGCTGTCAGCTGTGGTGTAGGTTGCAGTTGTGGCTCGGATCCCGCGTTGCTGTGGCTGTGGCGAAGGCTGGAGGCTACAGCTCCTGTTAGACCCCTAGCCTGGGAACCTTCACATGCCGCTGGTGCGGCCCTAGATAAGGCAAAAAGACAAAAAAAAAAAAAGCTAGGCTCTAAGAGAGCCATAGAAGAATTAAGTAAATTAACACCTAGGAATTAAATTTTTAAAAGATTATATAATAAATAAATAAATAAAAGATTATATAATAAATAAAAACATATTATTATATTTATATAAAATATATAATAAATATATATATTTACATATAATATAAAACACCTGGAGTTCCCTTGTGGCTCAGTGGATTTAGGATCCAACATTGTCACTGCTGTGGCTCTGGTTACAGATGTGGCCGGGGTTTGATCCTTGACCCAGGAACTTCCACATTCCATGGGTGCAGGCAAAAAATAAAAAACAATTTTTTTAATTAAAAAATACCTAAGATACTGCCTATCATGGAATAAGTGCTATATATAAATATTTGAAAAGTTATTATTAAATTATTGACTTTCACCTAGCAAATACATCTTTATCTCTGAGACACCATAAAGCTTAGGGACAGTACTAGTGAAAGTAATCAAAAGAACCTCTTCAATAAGTAGTACTGGGAAAACTGGACCAGTACACGTAAAAGAATGAAATTAGAACATTCTCTTACACCATATACAAAAATAA
Source organism: Catagonus wagneri (assembly GCA_004024745.2). NCBI lineage: Eukaryota > Metazoa > Chordata > Mammalia > Artiodactyla > Tayassuidae > Catagonus > Catagonus wagneri. The sequence continues at coordinate 15,038,483 of PVHT020001751.1, forward strand.
ACTCAAAATGGATTAAAGACCTAATATAAGGCCAGATACTATAACCCTTAGAGGCAAATATAGACAGAACACTCTTTGATATAAATTGCAGCAATATTTTTTGGATCCACCTCCCAGAGTAATGAAAATAAAAACAAGAATAAGAAATGGGACCTAATAAAATTTAAAAGCTTTTGCATAACAAAGGAAACCGTAAAAAAGAGAGAAAGAAAGAAAAGACCATCCATTAAATGGGAGAAAATCTTTGCAAATGAAGTAATCGACAAGGGCTTAATCTCCAAAACATACCAACATCTCATACAGCTTTATATAAAAAAAGATTTAAAAATGATCAGAAGATCTAAACAGACATTTCTCCAAAGACAGACAGATGCCAAAAAACTCATGAAAAGATTCCCACTAATTATTAGATAAATACAAGTCAAAACTACAATGAGGTATGACGTCATACCAGTCAGAATGGCCATCATTCAAAAGTCTACAAACAACAAATACCAGAGAGGGTGTGGAGAAAAGGAAACCCTCCTATGTTACTGGTGGGAATGTAAGCTGGTGCAACCGCTATGGAGAACAGTATGGACATTCCTTAAAAAACTAAAAATGGAACTACCATATGATCTAGCAATCCCACTCACAGGCTTCTATCCAGAGAAACCCATAATTTGAAAAGATGCATGCACTCCAATGTTCATTGCAATACTATTTAGCCAAGATATGGAAGCAACTTAAATGTCCATCATCAGAGGTTTGGATAAAGAAGATGTGGTACATATATACAATAGAATATTACTCAGCCATTAAAAAATGAAATACTAAGTGAAATAAGTCAGAGAAAAAGAAATATCATATGAGATCATTAATATATGTAATCTAATAAAAACGATACAAAAGAACTTATTCACAAAACAGAAATGGACTCAAAGATTTGGCAATCGAACTTATGGTCACCAAAGGGGAAATGTTGTGGGGAGGGATGGATTGAAGAGGTTGGGATTGGCACACACACACTACTCTATACAAAATTGGTTAGTAACAAGGACCTGCTGTAAAGCACAGGGAAATCTACTAAAACTCTGTGACAGCAATAAGTGAAAGGGAATCTGAAAAAGAATAAATATATGTACATATATAACTGATTCCCTTTGCTATACACCTGAAGCTCACACAACATTGTAAGTCAACTACACTCCATTAAAAACTTTTTTAAAAAGAAAAATAAATAAGGTGCAAGGATATATTGCCTAGCACAAGGGATATAGCTAACATTTTTTAATAATTTTAAATGAAGTATAAACTATAAAAATAATGAATCACCATGTGAAACACCTGAAACTAAGATATTATAAATTAACCGTACTTCAATAAAAAAGATAAAAAATAGATTTTTTTTGAAAGACCACTGATTGAACATTTACTGCAAACGAAGTGCTCAAAAAATGGTATCTCCCTTTCGCTCGTACGTTTGGAGAATTCAATAGAAATTTATAGTAAAGCTATAATCCGGTTCCTCTTTCCTAACTAAATCAGCAGAAAAGATGTCCCTATTACTGAGCCCTCTTGTGTAAACACTACATATTTTATAGTGATAAAACTTTCACGTTAAAATAAAGCTGTGATAGGAATGTATAACTCGTTTTCTTAAATAAGGTCAATGCCCCTGCTGAATTCAGTGCTGCTGGAGGTTAGGGACTTTGTTTTGGCTTTGATTGGGACAGTTTTTTTCTTACTTCTATGTTGTTTTATTTTCATTTATCTTGTGGTGTTTCCTTTATTTATCCTAAATTTACCTCATAAACATCAGAGGTATCTCTTGATTCTAGTTTGGAACGGTTGGGTAAACAAGACTCCAGTCAATGTGTCCCTGTCCATCGTGATTTTATAAGTGCTCTTTATTTATTCATCCATTCATTCCATGACTATCTGAGCTCCTTGTTTGGCCCAGGACCTGTGTTAGCGGCCGGGCTGTGCAAAGTCTCTGCCTTCACTGGGCTTGGAGTCTAGGGACGCTGTAAACTATATTATTATTTCTATGCCTACCGCTGAAATAAGCATTTTTGGCTGAAGCAGTGAAACTCCCTTGTTTTTGTTTTTGTAAGTGGAGAATTTCCTGCTCATTCTTTTTTCTTTTCTTTCTTTCCTTTTTTTTTTTTTTTTTTTTTTTTTTTTTTTTTTTTTTTTTTTTTCTTTTTAGGGCTACACCTGCAGTGTATAGAAGTTCCCAGGTTAGGGGTCAAACCGGAGCTGCAGCTGCTGGCCTACCCTGCAGTCATAGCAACATGGGATCCAAACTGCATCTGCGAACCACACCAGAGCTCACAGTCCCCAACCCACTAAGCCAGATCCCCCAACTCACTAGGCAAAATAAAATCGTAAAAATGAACCTGCAATAGCTAAGATCAACTTTCCGTGGAGATCACTTGCCATAAGCACTCAAGTCTGTGCTAGTATACGTGCTCGTGGATACTAGTTGGATTCATTTCTGATGTACCACAGTGGGAACTCCACAAGGGTTTTTGTTTGTTTTGTTTTTTTAACAAGCAACGGAACTTTGCTGAGTACACAAGTTGTGAGGGGCTGGGAGGGGACGGTACAAAAGGAGTCTTCTCCATTCTGGTGGAATCAGAGGAGACTCAGATCTCACGCAGTCTTATCTCCCAGAATACATCAGCGTCCCTCAAAACATCTGAATTGGCTGTACAGCCAGCATTCCATAAGCACACTCCAGTCCTCAGAGTAATCCATTCACTGCTGAGGAATACAGTTTTTGATTTTAGCCCCACAGGAAGCTCTTCCAAACTCAGACCTCCAGGTGTTCCCATGTGGCACAGCAGGTTAAGGATCCAGCATTGTCACCACAGAGGCTCAGGTCACTGCTGTGGCATGGGTTCAGTCCCTGGCCCAGCAACTTCCACATGCGTGGGTGTGGTCAAAACAAAACAAAGAAAACAAAACCCCAGAGTCAAAACTCAGACTTTCAGCTCTTAAAAAAAAAAAAGTATGAACAATTAAAGACAATGATGGGCATTCCCGCTGTGGCGCCATTTAAGGATCCGGTGTTGTGACAACTTAGGTTTGATCCCCAGCCCTAGAACTTCCCTATGTCACTGGTGCAGCCAAAAAACAAACGGAAAAAGATAATGATGTACCCCCCACAGCCTAAAGAGAAGGTTTCCTCTAAAAATGAAATCGTAAAAATGAACCTGCAATAGCTAAGATCAACTTTCCATGGAGATCACTTGCCATAAGCACTGAAGTCTGAGTGGGTGAGGTGTGTGCTCTCCAGTGACTGCAGCTCCACTGGTGTATCGAGAACCTTCACCTAGCAAGGTGCCTAAGGGGGAAGGGGGGTATCCAGTGGAAGGAACAATGATCTCATGCCCAATAAACCACCTTCATAGGTAATCTGACTTCCTAGTTATATGTAGAAGGAAAGAACACTGATGTCGCTATTTTTCTGTGATTACAAATGAATACCTGAATAGTCGGTTGCTGTGAATTCAGTGTATGTGTGAGTTCATCCTTTTGAACTCCATCACAAAGCTGACAGAAAGAAATCAAGCTCTTGGCCTATGAAGCCCTCTATGGTGGTTCACAAGATATTGACGGCCCCAGAAAACCAATTCATGGGGGGCTAGCAGGTATTCCCATTAACAACGACGAGAACAATGATGACGATGACAATGATGATAGCACTGTGGGCCAGGTGCTGGGTCAAGCGCCTTACAGGACATCATTTTATTAATTTTCAGTGAGAAATGGAAAATGTCTAGTGGCCCAGATAGTGGGGTCAGTCTAAGCAGCCTATTCTCTCCACGTGGGTTTGTTACATGGGAAGCTGAATCTTCAGAAAGTGTCTGTATGAGGCTGGAATCAGATAAGACAAAGGGAGCTTGTTACATGATCCAAATATCCAACTCTGAACAGGGATATTCTATCAGGAGGTTTGACATAAGACTGGATGATTAAGGCTGATATTTGCCTCAAGGACTTTCCTTTGTTTCTCCCCAGCTGATTCCATCCCCTTAAGAGCAACATATGTTCTCCTTAGACACACACACACACACACACACACACACACACACACACACACACATTATACACATATATTTTTGGGGCCATGTCTGCGGCATATGGAAGTTCCCAAGTTAGGGGTTGAATCAAAGCTGTAGCTGGCAGCCTACGGCACAGCCACAGCAACACCAGATCCGAGCCATGTCTGCAACATACACCACAGCTCACAGTAATGCCGAACCCTTAACCCACTGAGCAGGGCCAAGGATGGAACCACGTCCTCATGAATACTAATTGGGTGTCTTACCGCTGAGCCACAGTGGGAACTCCTGGACATGTTAATATAAATCTCAGGCATTTCCTTCTTTAAGAATACGCTTTGGGGAGTTCCCATTTTGGCTGAGTGGGTTACAAACCTAACTAATATTCATGAGGATGCGGGTTTGATCCCTGGCCTTTCTCAGTGGGTTAAAAATCTGAGCTGTGGTGTAGGTCACAGAGGCAGGTCACACTGCTGTGGCTGTGGTGTAGGCTGGCAGGTACAGCTCCAACTGGATCCCTAGACAGGGAACTTCCATATGCCACAGGTGTGACCCTAAAAAGCAAAAGCAAAACACACACCCACACACAAACAGATAAAAACAAAAGCTTTGAATATCTCAGCTGTTGGTTTTCCACGGAATTATCTGAAGTCCCCCTTCCCTCCCCTCTGAGTTCTTTTGGGAAGGACTTCCCTGTATCCTTGGCCTAAAGATCACTCACAGTATTTATCCCACAGGTGTAGGTCCATGGCACTCCAGCCACCTGGGAGAGTCATATAGAGTCAGTCTCTGCTCTGTTTTCCTCAAAGGTTTAGAGGAAGATATTAAAAGTTTTCAAATTTGTAGCTGACCAGGATAGCTGATGTGGGTGCTAGCAAAGTGCAAAATAATTTAAACAGACGAAAGCACAAAACCAAACCAACAATACAAGTATAGAGAATTAGACAGAGGTTCAAAAAACACCTATCACAAATATAATCTTGAAGAAATCTGATTTCCCAAAATCTCCATTTGAATACACTTGAATACAGCTTTACAAAAACCATTGTATTAAAAGAAGTTGATTCAGACTGTATCTAGAGAATAATTTCCAATTCTGGCCACCACAATTTAAGAGAAATTTTAATTCTATGTGTACCTTCATAGAGAGATGACTGGCCAAGGTTTCTGCCCCCCCGTTCTGATATGTGTGTATAGAGGGGTTTCCCACACCAGCCAGCAGTTCTCTGACACCAGCTGAGTGTCCCACCATTCAACTCAATTCTGACACTATCTACCTGGAGATCACATCAAATCTCCCAGATTAAGGGCTCAGTTCTACAAGAATACGCCTCTCCTCTTCTTCAGAGGCCAGTCACAAGTCCAGGTTGCCACCTGTGTTTTTGACCAAATGGCTAGAAGTCAGAGATTCCTGCAACCTCCTCCTTAGGTCCTATTAATTTGCTAGAGCAGCTCACAGGATTCAGGAAATCAGTTTACCCATTATACTACCAGTTTATTGTGAAAGGATGTAACTCAGGAACAGCCAGATAAAAGATACATGGAGCAAGGTGTGGGAAAAGGGCATAAAACTTCCACGCTCCCTCAGAGAATCACTGTTCTCTGCAACCTCTCCATGGTGGCCAAGCCAGAAACTCTCCAAACAACAATTTTTAGGCTTTTATGGAGGCTTTATCATATAAACATGATTGGTATTGACACTTATTCAAACTCCAGCCCTTTTCCAATCCCTCCACCCTCCTCCCCCATGGCTGAGGGCTGGTACTAAAAGTTCCAACCTTCTAATCACGTGGTTGGTTCTCTAAGCGACCAACCCTCACCTTCAGGTGCACCTAAAAGCCACTTCATTAATATAATAAAGTCATTTGTCACTCCCATTACTTAAGAAATTCCAAGGGTTTTAGGAGCTCCTGTGCCAGAAACAGAGTACAAAGACCAAATATTTCTTTTTATAAATCATAATATCACACCAGCACTAAATTACTCATTCAAGAAGTATTTGAGTAATTATTTTGTGCCAGGCCCTGTCATACTGGTAGGGGTACAGCACAACATTCCCTCCCAAACAAAAGACCTACAAAAAAACAACTAAACTTCTGCCTCATGGAAGGAAAATAGGAAATAGGCAAATAAAAATATATGTTGGGTCTGGAGAAGTTCAATGAATAAAAATAAAGCAAAAACAAAGCGTGAAGGGGAAGTCTACTGGGACAGAGTGGACGGAGAAGACCTCTCCAAAGAAGTGACATTTGAACAGAGACCTGGAGGATGTAAGTAAGACAGCAGCAGGCTGGCTACTTGTGGCCTGTGGGCCAAATTGACTGGCTGCCTGTTTTTGTACAGCTCAAGAGCTGCGGATGGTTTTTACATTTGTAAGCGGTTTTAAGTTTTGGAAAGAATATTATATGACATGTGAAAATCATATGCAATTCAAATTTCAGTATCTAAAAATAAAATTAATGGCACACATCCACACCTACGTGTTTAAGTATTGTCCACGGTTGCTTTTGCACCATCAAATCACAGTTGAGTAGCTGCAACAGAGGTGGTACAGACCAGAAAGTCTAAAATACTCTCTGCTCCTTTAAGGAAAATGTTGACCCCGGATCCAAGGGAGTAAGCCCTGCCAACACAGGACAAAAGGGAAGAAGGCTTTGGCAGAGAGAAGGGCCAGAGCAAAGCCTTGGACCATGAGTGCTTTAACGCAAAGAACTGCACAGAAGGCAATGTGGCTGGAGGGCCAGGAGGGAGAAGGGGATGGTAGGGAATGGTGGTAAATTGTATCAGAAAGGAAACTTCAGGTCAGATATTCTGGGGGTAGATATTTTAAATGAGATGGGAAGCCACTTAAGGGGTTTGAAAATAAAGTAACAGGATCTGACAGCTGGCTGGATAATTTGGCCAGGTTCTTAAACTACATCCCAAGTACAGGGGAAAAAAAGTATCTTTCTTTTCACCAGGTTTTATCTGCAATTTAACATTTATTTCAGTTATGAATATAGCCAGCAAAGCACAATGACTTTGTCACCAACAAAGATCACAAATATTTTCATATCAAATCACCCATTGTTTTAATTATCTTGAAATATCACTTATTGATATCTCCATTTAGAAATTATTACCGTACCTTCTACTGCATCTTATTTAATGCAGTGATAAATATATATATATGTGTATGTGTGTGTGTGTGTGTGTGTGTATATATATATATATATATATATATATGGAGTTCTCATTGTGGCTTAGTGGGTTACAGACCCAACATTATCTCCATGAGGATGTGGGTTCAATCCCTGGCCACACTCAATGGATTAAGGATTCAGTGTTGCCATGAGCTGGGGTGTAGTTCACCTATGCGGCTCTGATGCTGAGTTGCTGTGACTACGGCATAGGCCAGCAACTACAGCTCTGACTGGACCCCCTAGCCTGGGAACTATTGTATGCCACAGGTACAGCCCCCCCCAAAATTATATGATATAATATTTATTATAAAATATATAATATGCATATATTATATAGGCATATTTACTATATCACAAATTTATATTTTAGATATTTTAACAATTGTATCTCAAAGTAACTAATTTCCTATTTAATGCAATGTGTTTTATTTTATGTATTTAAAAACATCCTTCTGGAGTCCATATGCTTGATCAGGCTGCCAAAGAGGTCCAGGGCCCAAGAAAGGCTAGGAATGGAATCAGATGGAAGCATTAGAAGGATTAAGTCAGAGAAGAATAGGTGGGTCCAAGATAGCTATTTTAATCTACCTGTCACATAGTAAGCACTGAATATATATTTATTATTATTATCATTATTAAAATTTTGATTTATTTGTGGTCTTTTCACTGTATGTGATATATGCTACCATGGATCTGCAAGTTTCACTAAAAAATATATCATAAACATCTTCCTTGTCACTACGCATTTTTTTTTTTTTGTCTTTTTAGGGCCACACCTGTGGCATATGGCGGCTCCCAGGCTAGGGGCTGTAGCCACCGACCTATGCCACAGCCACAGCAATGCAGGATCTGAGCTGCTGTCTGCGACCCACACCACATGGCAATGCTGGATCCCTAACCCACTGAGTGAGGCCAGGGATCGAACCCACATCCTCATGGATGGTTGTTTCATTAACCCCTGAGCCATGATGGGAACTCTGTCATACACATTTTTAATATCACTTTAATGGTTTTAGAGTAGTTAATTGCAGAGTATTATTACATTATTATTTATTCAGTTAATCCTCAGTCATAGGATGTATACTTTCCTGTATTTCTTGTTATAAAAAAAAAAAAAGGGAATTCCAGTTGTGGCACAGTGGGATCAGCAACATCTCTGGAGTGCTGGGACCTAAGTTCGATCTCTGACCCAGCACAATGGGTTAGGGATCCAGCGCTGCCACAGCTGTGGCATGTGTCACAACTGTGGCTTGCATCTGATCCCTGGCCTGGGAACTCCATATGCTGCAGGGGGGCCAAAAAAGCAAAACGAAAACAAAACCAAAAAGAACCATAATAAACACGGTCATTAAATCTCTGCACATCCATGACCATTTCCTTAGGATTCTGAAATTGGAATCACGATGCATTATTCAGTGTCCTGTGTGTACAATTCAGTCCCTGAGAGACCTCAGCCTCCCTCCCAGCTGGGATGTCGTCTTTCCTTCTTGGCTCATAAATAAATGAGCAGATGTCTGAATTAATCCTCCCCGTTCAACCCAAGCCCCCAAGTACGCACACACTCCTTTCCTTTAGTCTGTTGACTTTTTATACAGAATTGAAGCAACAGGAACCGAAACTAAATTCCTACCACCCACTGGGTGGCACTATTTCCTAAATGTTGGCTAGAGTATCCAGGAGTTAAGAACCTTCTGTTATTTCGAGTACTTTTGCTCTGTAAACCCAATCCTATAAAGTGATGTCCAATGTCACACGAATGGAAAGAGGCAGGATTGTTTCATCAGATACTTACTAGGTCAGTACAGTGGTATGGTAATTCTAGAAGTTTATTTTGAGGATTGCTTCAACAGATAGCTTCTTTTTAAAAGCTTATAATAATTTTTCCCACTAAAAATATGATTGCAAAATTTTTTAATAGAGAAAAAATCACATATTTTTTATTAATGTAATCTTTTAGCATATTATACTCCTTTCTGGTTCTTTTTTTTCTCTAAGTGTATTTTTACAGCTGTAATCAAACTACATAAAATTGACACCCACTTTTCTTCGAATATTAATCATTGAAAATTAATATCCTGAAATAAAATATATTAAAATGTTAATAATATTTATTTTAGGAAAAGTTATTATTATTTACTTGTTTAAACATTTTTGTATTTTCTACTTTATTTTTGTTTTTTATTTTTATTTTTCCTTTTTCAGTCATACCCATGGCATATGGAAATTTCTGGGCCAGGGATGGAATTGGAGCCAGAGCTGTGACCTACACCACAGCTGCAGCAATGACAGATCCAGATCCTTAATCCACTGTGCCACAGCGGGAACTCCCTGCATTTTCTACTTTTGAAATCAGAACAAATTTAATCCTAAAAATTCTCATTGATTCCATTTGCACCCTGTATAATCCACTATTTCTACCCCTAGATGTGGCCACAACAGAGTGATAAATAAATGTGTTCCCAAAGGCATGTTCTAAATTGTTTACTGAAACATTATTTCAACTCTCAATCGATGACTTTGCTTCCTATCCACTGAGAAAACTTAAGCTATTGCAAGAGAACTTGAACAAGCCATCCACCACCTCCTCTGCCAGCACCTGCACTCAGATGCTGGGCTTTCCTCCTGTTGCTACGGGGGATGAAGTCATCATGCTGCAGTCAGCATATCTGCTTGTGCCCTATAGATCTCACCCATTCAAGAACACAGCTCCAGCAATTTTTCCCTCTCTCTCCTACATCACAAAATCGTTTGTTTTCTATCAGATTGTTCTCATCAACCTAATATTTCTCTCATCTTAAAAAAAAAAAAAAAAAAAACCTCTCTTGACCCCAATTCTCTCTCCAGCACCTACTCCTTTCCCTCTTTCCCTTTACAAGAAAACTTGGTGGAAAATATGTGTCTACTCATTATTTCCCATTTTTCTCCCACCATTCCACCTTGAACCTGTTCAGTCAGGTTTGACTCCAAAGTTCAAACTGAGACGTTCTCAAGGTCACCAGAGTCCTCCACTCTAAATTAATTTAATCCTAAATTAATTTAATCCTAAATTAATTTCTCTGACCTCATCTTATCTGACCTAACAATATTTATTAAGTTGAACCCACTCTCTTCCTTGGAATAATTTCTTTACTTGGGGTCCACTTGCTTGGCTTTCCTCCTACCATTTTGGCTGCTTCAATTGATCTCTTTTTCTGGTTCTCTCTTATCTCACTTTTAAGTTTTTGAGGGCCCCAGAGCTTAGTTGGGTCTCTCTTCTTTTTTTTTTTTTTTTTTGGTCTTTTTAGGGCCACACTCAAGGCATATGGAAGTTCCCAGGCTAGGGGTTGAATCCGAGCTGCAGTTGCCAGCCTACACCACAGCCACAGCAACGCGGGATCCAAGCCACATCTGTGACCTACACCGCAGCTCATGGCAAAGCCAGATCCTTAACTCACTGAGCAAGGCCAAGGATCAGACCTGTGTCCTCATGGATACTGGTTGGGTTCATTACCACTGAGCCACAGCAAGAACTCCTAGGGTCTCTTCTCTTTTTAATCTACACTCTCTGAGATGGCAATTTTATCCGATTTCATGGCTATAAATACCATCCACATGCAATCACCTTCCAAATTTACATCCCCAACCCAAGTCTCTCCTTTGAACTCAAGACCCATATTGCAGCACCTGGCTAGATCCCTCCATTTGCACACCAAAGAGGCATCTCAAGCTTATCGTATCTGAAACTGAGTTTCTGAGCGTCACTCACTACAACCACCAAACATACACATTCGCACATACACACGTTTCTCTTGCAGCTTTCCACATTTCAGTGGGCGATCTTGCCCTTCTTTTGCTTAGGTAATCTGACTTCTCTCTCACACCCCATATCTGGTTAACAGTCAAATTCTTTTGACTCCACCCTCAAAATACACCCCGAATGTGATCATTTTTTCATAACTTCCACTGCTACCACCCTGGAGCAGGCCACCATGGGCTCTCTACTAGAGTCTACAACAGCCTTACTTTTCTTCCTCTATCTATTATTTCCCCACTTCAGCATGTTCTCAAAATGGCAGGTGAAGTGATACTTTGATTTTTTTAATTTATTTTCTCTTATTTGGGGTGTGGGGGACACACCCTCAGCATGCAGAAATTCCAGGGCCAGGGATCAAACCCATGCCACAGCAGCAACCCAAGCCATAGCAGTGACAATGCTGGATCCTTAACCTGCTAAGCCATCAGAAAACTCCCTTTTTTTCTTTCTTTCTTTCTTGTTTTTGGATCCTTTTGTTTTAAAACAGCACGTCAGATTCTGTCACTTCTCTGCTCAAAACTTTGTGACTGTTCCCCTATTGTTTGGAACAAAACCCGAACCCCTTACCATGACCTGCAGGATCTGATCTTCACTAACTCTCTGACTTCACTCCATTCCCTCCTACTCTTCTCTGGCTTCCTCCCTGTACTGTGTCCACACTGGCCTCTGCCATCCTGGAAAACACCAGGCACAATCCCATCCAGAACCTTTTCATTTACTCTTTCCTTGGGAGGTGCCCCTGGGTACCCCCAGGGCTATCTTCCTTGTTTCCTTCCCAGGTGTTTACCCTAAAACCACCTTTTGGAGTTCCCTTTGTGGCTCAGTGGTTAACGAATCCGACTAAGAACCATAAGGTTGCGGGTTCCATCCCTGGCCTTGCTCAGTGGGTTAAGGACCGGCGTTGCCGTGAGCTGTGGTGTAGGCTGCAGTCATGGCTCGGATCCCGCATTGCTGTGGCGAAGGCCGGCAGCTACAGATCCTGTTAGACCCCTAGCCTGGGAACCTCCATATGCCACAGGTGCGGCTCTAGATAAAAGGCAGAAAGACAAAAAAAAATAAAAATAAAAAAATAAAATCACCCTTTGACTGAGGCCTTTCAATCCCACCTCTAAACATCACATCCCTCTTCCTGCTTTATTTTTTCTCCTAAGCACCTGTTCTTTCTAACAATGTAAGCTCTGCTTATCTTCCATGTTTATATCTCTCTCCTCTTGACTGTAAGATCCATGAAGGCAGGATCTTGGCAGATTTTGTTCACTGCTGTTCATTGACTGTTTTTTTCTATGAGGCTTTGTTTCGAAGCTTAGAACATGAATGGCACATGGTATTTTGAGTCTGACTTCTTTCACTTAGCATAATATCTTCAAGGTTTACCCATGTTTTTATGTCAGTATGTCACACATTTTATTTTATTTTATTTTATTTCATTTTATTTTGTCTTTTTGTCTTATTTAGGGCTGCACCCACGGCATATGGAGGTTCCCAGGCTAGGAGTCTAACAGCAGCTGTAGCTGCTGGCCTTTGCCACAGCTCATGGCAACGCCAGGCCCTTAACCCACTGAGCAAGGCCAGGGATCGAACCCACAACCTCATGGTTTTAGTCGGATTCGTTAACCACTGAGCCACGATGGGAACTCCCACTTTTTATGACCAAATAATATACTCTCTGTAAATTAATACATGCAGCACATATCTAAGGAGTAAGGAATTAAGGTCCTGCTCCTTGAAGGTGGAATATCTACATAAATTATATTGAATTCTTCTGCAAGAGGAATTTGTTTCTTCTCTCACATTTATTTAGTAATTCAGTTAATCTTTTATATATCAATATGAACTAATAGATATTTTACACTTTGGGTTATAACCCAATACTACTCCTTTTTTTTTTTTTTCTGCTTAAATTATTCCAGGTTTGGCCATTGGGACCTCTTCCTGTTGGCTCCCATGTCCCTTTGGTGTATATCATCAATGCAGAATTTTCCTTTATTTGTTTTGAGCATTTTCTTACTCTCTATTGCTATAAGAGGATCTAGACTTGTTTTGCTTCCTGCCCCAGTTTTAGAATCCTTTACTTCTTCAGGGAGCCCTGAACCCTTTTATTAAAGAGTGGTACTAGAAACCAAGGTTTGAGGATTAGGTGTGTTCAGTGCTACAAGGGTGTCATTGCTTCTGGACTGCATATTTATAATTATAAATGTCCCAGTAGTCTCCTTTTTTAAAGGTAAAACAAAGCAAATTATATAATTTTAATAACGTGTCTTACTCAACCTATTATATCCAATATATTATCATTTCAGTATGTAATCAATGCAAAATTTGATAGCAATTTTTACTTTCTTCTCATTTAGAGTCTTTCAAATCTAGTGTGTATTTTACATTTATAACACATATCATTTTGGGCTAAAACCACATTTTGAGTACTCAATAGTCACATGTAGCTAGGTGCTTCTGTACTGAACACTGAAACTCTAAAAACTTTTATAATTATAGATTTTACCATATGGTCTATTATTCATTTTGAATTAATTTTGTATGCATTAAGTAAGACAAGTGTTAAGATTTAAATTTTTTTGATATTCTCATCTAGTTGTTTCAGTGCCATTTGTTAAAAAGACTTTCATATTTCTATTGAATTGATTTGGCATCTTGGGTCTTTCACTGCATTCTGTATCCTCTTCCACAGATATTTATCTATCCTTAAGTCAATACCACACTGTTGTGATTGTATAACTTTGTTAAGTTTCAAACACAGGTGGTGGAAGAACTCCAACTTTGTTTTTTTCAAGAACATTTTGGTTATTAGCTTCCTTTGCATTTCCAAATAAATTTTAGGCTAAGCTTATCAATTTCTTCAAAAAAAGTCTGCTTGGACTTTGATTAGGACTGCATTGAACCTATACATCCATTTGGGGAGAATGGGTACCTTAAGAATACTAATTCTTCTAATACATGAACATGAATTTTCTCCATTTATTTAGGTTTTTTAAAATTCCTCTCTAACGTACTACAGTTCTAGCAGAGAGATCTTACACATTTCGTTAGCTACATTCCTAGACATTTGATTTTTTTGGTTGTTATAAATTGTATTCATTTTTTTTTTTCACATTAAGGACTTCCCATTGTGGCTCAGAGGTAATGAACCCGACTAGTATCCATGAGGAGGTGGGTTCGATCCCTGGCCTTTCTTAGTAGATTAAGGATCCAGCTTTGCCACGAGCTGTGGTGTCGAAGACATGGCTTGGACCTGGCATTGTTGTGGCTGTGGCATAGGCCGGCAGCTGCAGCTCCGATTCAACCCCTAGCCTGGGAACTTCCATATGCCGTGGGTGTGGCCTTAAAATGTAAAAAAAAAAAAAAAAAAAAAAAAAAAAAAAAAAAAAAAAAAAAAAAAAAAAAAAAAAAAAAAAAAAAAAACGAAAAAATAAAAAAAAGAAAAAAAGGGGGACATAGGATCTGAAAAGACATTTTTCCAATGAAGATATATAGATGGCCAAAGGCACATGAAAAGATGCTCAGCATCATCATTCATAAGGGAAATGCAAATAAAAACTGAAATAACACATCAAATCTGTTAGAATGTCTGTTATCAAAAAGATAAGAGATAACAAGTCTTGGCAAGGGTGTGGAACAAAGGCAACCCTTGTGCACTGTCAGTGGAAATGCAAATTGGTGTAGCCACTATGGAAAACAATATAGGGATCCCTTAAAAATCAAAAATAGAATTATCATATGATCCAACACTCCTAAGTATTTATCTGAAGAAAACAAAAACATTGGAAAAGATATACGGACACCTGTTCATTCCAGCATTATTTACAATAGCCAAGATATGGAAATAACTTGTGTCCATCAACAAATGAGTGGATAAAGAAGATACACACACCCACACATACATATACACACACTGGAATATTATTCACCATAAAAAAGAATGAAATCTTGCCATTTGTGATAATATGGATGGGCACTGAGGGGATCATGTTGAGGGAAATAAGCCAGATAAAGAAAGACACACATGGTATGATCTCACTTTTATGTGGAATCTTAAAATAGAGCAACAACAACCACAACCAAGCTCATAGAGGGAGTTCCATGGTGGTCTAGTGGTTAGGATTCAGTGCTTGCCCTGCTGTGGACCAAGTTCAATCCCTGATCTGGCAACTGAAATCACACATCAAGTCACTGCACACTGTGGCCAAAAAAAAAAAAACAAAACAAAAAAAACACCCCTCTCCAAAAAACAAAGTTTATAGATACAGAGAACAGACTGGTGGTTGGCAGAAGTGAGGGCGGTGTAGGTAAAATGGGTAAGGAGTCAAAGGTACAAACTTCCAGTTCTAAAACAAGTAAGTCATTGAGATGTAATGTAGAGCATAGTGACTGTAATTAATATACTGTATTACATATTTGAAAGTTGTTAAGATGGTAAATCATAAAATTTCTCATTACGAGAAAAAAGTCTGTAACTGTGTATGATGCTGAATGTGAACTACACTTATTGTGGTGATCATTTTGCAGTGTATACAAACACGGAATCATATCATACACCTGAAACTAGTATAGCGTTAAATGTCAATTACACCATAAATAAATAAATAAATAAATAAATAAATAAATAAATAAAACCTAGCAAATCCCGCTGGGAGATTACAGCTCTAGTTTGAGTAAACAACCAGATTTGGATTTTACTAATTCGAATGGTCTAGGCCATTTACAGAAAAAAATCAAAATGACCTTTAATTGCTCATTTCTAGTTCTTCTGAAGAAAAGTCTTCTGCAGAATTACTACTTTGCAGAATTATTGTAACTAAAATTGCACAGCATCTGGTGAGGAACACACACATTCAGTGCTGGCTGGGATAAAAGTACTGTGAGATAGGATTAAAGACACAGGGATTTAGTGCTTGACAGTTCCATCTCCATATCACAGAACTCTGTGAGTAACCAAGCTCATGAAGCTTCAAGAAGCTTCAAGAAGGATGGATCCTCTTTCTCTAAAACAGTCTTTAGATATGAAACAAAGCTCAGTGTTTAAGAGAGTGGCTCCTGTGAGTTCTGTGGGGCCCTTTGGTGCAGCAGGAGCTAACTAGTTTCTCAAGGTGGTTAACAGATTTTTGGCTCTTTTTTACTTAAAAACCCTGTAAACCTTCTTATACTTTTGAGAATGAAATACAAACTTCTTGCTATGCCCTGAAAGACCTTGAATAATCTGATCCCTGCCAATGTCTTTAGCCTCACCTCTTGGTACTTTCCCACTTGTTCACTCTGCTCCAGTCTGGCCACGCTGGGCTCCTTCCTGTTTCCTAAACTCACCAAGCTCCTTTCCTCCTCTGGCCCTTTGCACATGCTCATCCCTCTGACTGGAAATTTCCTAAGCTCTTTGCCTGAATGGTTTCTCTACCTTCAGGTCTCAGCTGGAATGCTGCCTCTAAAGGAAGCCTTCCTTCCTTCCTTCCCTTATCCCACCTACTGTTGTTTTCCCCTGTTCTCTATTATATCACCCTATTTCCTTTACCTACCATGATCTATAGTTGCCTAGCTTATATATCTGTTTACTGTGTTATCTAGAATCCTCTGAAAATAGACTCAATGTAGAGTTGAGTGCAAAAGACTTACTGGGGACTGTTCTTAGGAGCCACACCTGTTAAGAAGAGAAGCAGGCAGCATTGGGCGGAAGGAGAAGCTGGCTGCAGTGTAGCTGCTGCTGAGACCTCAGCAGAGCCTGTCCCAGCTCTGGGGTTGGGAGGGTTCTTATCAGTTGTCTTGAATTAAGAGGAGGGGGCCAGGCATTTGTACGTTCTCGTGAACTAGTCATTGGCCATAGGCCACCCCTGAAAGGGGGAAAAACTTGGGCAAAGTAGTTCCCAGTGAGGTTGCAAAGTAGTGATTTTCCAATGAATTTAAATACCCATGTCAACTGTCTAGAAAAATGCAATAAAAAATAAAATGGGAAAAAAAACCCAAAGTGGTGATTTTCTGGTTTCTAGTATAAAATAAGCTACAAGCTATATCTTATAGCACAGAGAATATAGCCAATATTTTACAATAACTATAGATGGAGTAAATTATAAAATTTTTGAATTGCTATGTTTCATACCTGAAACTAATATCATAAGTCAGCTATACCTCAATTAAAAGGTGATATTTTATAGTCATTTTCCTTGTATTCTTGATTATTGGTGTTGAACATTTTTTCTAGATATTTATTGAATTTTTCTCATATTTTTTAATTTGTGTCCTTTGCCCATTTTTCTTTTAGACTCTTCTATTATTGACTATTAAGAACTTTTTACATATAATGGAACCTTTTATGTATAATTTTATTAAGCATTTTCCCCAGTTTTTCAAACTTGTTATACCATGCTGCCATTTTTAAGAAAATACAAATTTTAGGTAGTTAACGTATTGTTCTTTTCCTTTATGTTTTCTGTTTTATCTATAATGTTTAGAATAGCATTTCTCTTCTCAAGATCGTAAAGGTATTCTCATGATTTTTCATGTTTTCATAGTTAAATCTTTGATCAATATACCATTTATTTCAATGAATATGTAAGGAATACATCCATCATTTTAAAAATGCTAGCCAGTTATCCCAACATCATTTATGAGTTAATTATCTTTTCCCCACTGATTTTAAGTGCCACTTTTATCATACAGTAAATGACCATATTGCAGGGAAAACAGGATGCTATTGCAGTGGGTCTATTTCTGGACTATGGCATTCTATTCCTGTGCCAGGGTCAAAATGTTCTAGTTACTGTACCTTTATAATTTAATATCTGTTGGAAATTCCCCTTCATTTTCTTTTAGAATTTTCTTGGTTATTTAGTTCTTCGGTACTTTTAAAAATATTTGTTGAACACCTCCTAGATGCCAGACTTTGTTCCATGTGTTGGAATAAACAAAAAATGGCAAAGTTCTTTCTCTTAGAGAGCTTGTATTATTTGGAGGATGAGATGGACAATAGACAATTGCAATAGCTAATGCGTTGCAATTGTCTAAAACATAATAGAATATTTTTAGAATGTAAAGTCAAATTATTTATATAGATTATATTACTTTATTGAGTTTTTTTTCTGATTATAAAACCAGTATGTACTCCTGTTACAAATTTACAAAATTCAGAACTGCTTAATTAACAGAGAATATATCCTAACCTGGAAACCACCATAAATGTTATAAGAAATAAAATTTTCAAATGACTTTATCAGCAAATACACATGCACTCACACACAATTTTTATAATAGGAATCATACTGCTAATAGGCAATCTGATATTTTCCACTCAGGTAGTGAGCTTCTGCTGTTTTTGTTTGCCTTATACTTTCCACCCTGAGTCTTTCTAGGAAACTGCTCTAACCTTGTTTTTCTGGAGAGAGCGACTGTGTGACTCGCATCTTCCTCCCATGACCCCTGGAGCAGGTGACTGACCCAGTCTGGTTCATTCATGGTACAAACGAGGTAAATGAACAATAGAAAAGCATGCCATCCAGCCACCTTCTCCTCCTTGCCACTCTCAGATTCAGTGCTGGCATTTTGTACTCTGTAGGTGGCCTATGACATCTTAAAATTTGGACTCATTTTCTTTATTCATATACTCTTTCATTTCCTTTCTTTCGCTTTCTTTTAGTCTTTTTATTTGCTCATTTCCATCATCCTTGGTGTCTTCAACTTTCCTCTGATGGTGAATTTCCAGATCCCTCATTTCTCCTTTGAGCTATACCAGCAGCCATCTCTAACGCTGGCATCCTGTGTCAGTCTTTTTAATAGCAACGAAGCCATTCCTATAACTCTATAGCTGGGAGAGCCCTTGTCAGCTCTGACTCTCTATTCTTAGGCCTTTTATGAATATCTCTTCTGAAAGACTGCACTTTTGTAAAGAAAAGCCTGAGTGGATAATCATGCTGACAGAGTGGCTAAGAGCTCTTGAAGGAACTGGCAGCTCCTGGCACTGCAAGACTTTCACAATCCTCCAACGTGGGGCCGTCCTCATAGTTTTGACATTCGAAGACCAAGGTAAACACGCAACCTCCCACTACTTTATTTATTTATTTAAGCAAATGGATTTCCAGGTGCTGTAGTAAGGGCTGAGAAATGAAGGCAAGAAAATCCTTTCCCTTGAAGAGTTCACAGTTGAGTGCAATAAACAGCTAGATATGTAAGGAGATAATTGCAATGAGAAACATGATTTCACAAATATTTAGGTATGAAATATTTTCCTAGAAAAAATGCTCCAAAAGGAAATATGCCAAAAGCTAAATACCGTCTAACATCTATCAGATGAATTTTTCCTCTTTTTGCATACTGCATTTTCAGAATTTTTCCTTCAATGTATATTTATTATTTTTGAAATGAAAAGAAGCATGTACAAAAAACAGCACAATGGGGAGTTCCCATTGTGGCGCAGCAGAAACAAATCCGACTAGGAACCATGAGTTTGCAGGTTCAATCCCTGGCCTCGCTCAGTGGGTTAAGGATCTAGCATTGCCATAAGCTGTGATGTAGGTCACAGGTGCGGCTTGGATCCTGCGTGGCTGTGGCTGTGGTGTAGGCTGGCAGCTATAGCCCCGATTTGATACCCAGCCTGGGGACCTCCATATGCCATGAGAGCAGCTCCCCCCCCCCCAAAAAAAAGCAGCACAGTGGGATACATGCTATAGTGGAAGAGTGTACAGTATTCTAAGGAAGCAACTAACTTGTCTGGGAAGGTGAAAGAAAACCTTGCAACATTTACTTTCCTAGTCTTATATTCATATGCATCTCTCACATGCCAACCAAATAAATGTATGGCATTGTTTGGATTCTGGTCTAAGTAAATCATCTGGAAAAATATTTATAAAGCAAGTGGGGAAGTTTGAGCTCTGACTGGATATTTGATGGCACTGAAATAGTATTATTATTATGAGGTATGATAAAAGTATTACAGTAATGCTGGGAAAAAGAATTCTTATCTTTTAGGTAAACATACTGACATCATTTACAGATGAAATGATACAAAGTTTGGGATTTTTACAGGAAAATAATCCTTTGGTTGGGACTATAAAATAAAAAGAGTGGTCGTGAGTTGATTTTTGAAGTTGGATAATGAATTCATGGAGTAGGTTTTAATATTTTTACTCTTTTTATGTTTGTCTGAATTTTTCCATAATACAATATGCAATAATAAATAATGTAAAATTTAAATATAACTATCCTTCAAATATCTCTGTCTTCAAGAATCAACTCAAAAGCATCTTCTATACCAGTGAATGGGCATGCAATAATCAGTCCAGGAGTTCCCGCTATGTTGCAGTGGGTTAAGAATCTAACTGTGCCAACTGTAATGGAAAAAATAAAAATCATTAAAAAAAAAGAATCTCACTGCAGCAGCTTGGGCTACTGTAGAAGCATGGGTTCAATCCTCGGCTCCAGCGCAGTGGGTTAAAGCATATGGCACTGCTGCAGCTGCAGTGTAGGTCACAGCTGTGGCTCAGATTCAGTCCCTGGCCTGGGAACTTCCATGTGCCATAGGTGCACCCATAAAACAAACACCAAATCAATCCATGTGTGTGTTGACACATACACTAATAGCATTGACAAGCTCACTGTATGTTGTCTATTTCATGATCACCTGATCTGTGTCAATGACACTTATCTTGCAACTGCAACATACGTGTTTTATATTATTCAATGCTTATAGTGTACTTGCACACAATAATCAAATATTTAATTAAAAAAAATGTATTGGCGTATAACTGACTTAACAATGTTGTGTAAGTTTCAGGTGTACAGCAGAGTGAATCAGTTATAACATACATACATGCTGGATATATACATATATCCATTTTTTTAATGGATTAAAGATCTAAATGTAAGACCAGATCCTATAAAACTCTTAGAGAAAAACATAGAGCATTCTTTGACATAAGCCGCAACAATATCTTTCTGGATCCACCTCCTAGAGTAATAAAAATAAAAACTAAAATTAACAAATGAGACCTAATTAAACTTAAAATATTTTGCACAGCAAAGGAAACCATATAAAAAACTAAGATAGGCTTTCCCTTTGTGGTTCAGCAGGTTAAGTACCCAACTAGTATATATGAGGATGTGGCTTTGATCCCTGGCCTCGCTCATCAGGTTAAGGATCCAGCATTGCCACAAGCTGTGGTATAGTCACAGAAGCCGCTTGGATCTGGCATTCTGTAGCTGTGGTGTAGGCCGGCAGCTGTAGCTTTAATTGGACCCCTAGCCTGGGAACTTCCATATGACTCAGGTGCAGCCCTAAAAAAAAAAAAAAAGAAAGCCCACAGAATGGGAGGAAATCTTTTGCAAATGAAGTGACTGACACAGGATCAGTCTCCAAAATAAACACAAATCTCATACGGGAGTTCCCAATGTGCCACAATGGGATTGGTGGTGTCTCTGGGGTGCTTGATGCAGATTCCATCCCCCTCCTGGCACAGTGTGTTAAGATTCTGGTGTTGCCACAGCTGTGTCCTGGGTTACACTGCGGTTTGGATATGATCCCTGGCCTGGGAACTCCGTATGCTGTTGGGAGGCCAAAAAAGAAAAAAAAAGAAAAAAACCTCATGCAGCTTTATATATATTTTTTAAAAAACCTAATCAAAAAAAATGGTCAGAAGATCTAAATAGACATTTCTCCAAAGAAGACAGATAGCCAAAAAGTACATGAAAAGATGCTCAACATCACTAATTATTGGAGAAATGCAGATAAAAACTACAATGAGGTATCACCTCATACCACTCAGAATGATCATCGTCAAAAAGTCTACAAACAATAAATGCTAGAGAGAATGTGGAGAAAAGGGAACCCTGCTATTCTGTTGGTGGGAATGTAAAATGGATGTTAGTATGGACGTTCCTTAAAAACTAAATATAGAACTACCATATGATTTACCGGTTCCGCTCAGGGGCATCTATCCAGGCAAAACCATAACTCAAAAAGATAACGCAGCCCATGTTTATTGCAGCACTATTTATAACAGCCAAGACGTGGAAACAACCTATACATCCAACAAGAGAGGACTGGATAAAGAAGATGTGGTAGATATATACACTGGAATTATTTGGCCATAAAAACAAAATTATACCATTTGCAGCAACTTGAATGGACCTAGAGGTTACCATACTACGTGAAGTAAGTCAGATAGAGAAAGACAAATATCACATGAGATCCCTAAAATGTGGAATCTAATGAAGAGATGATACAAAAGAGCTTATTCAAAGAAAAGAAACAGACTCATAGATTTTGAAACCAAATTTGTAGTCATCAAAGGGGAAATATTGGGAGGAGGGATAAATTGGGAGATTGGGATTGGCATATACACACTGCTATAAATAAATAGATAAATAACAAGGACTACGGTATAGCACAGGGAAATCTACTCCATACTCTGTGGTGGCCTATATGGGAAAGAATCTGGAAAAAAAATGTTATTCTCAAGGAAAAAGACTTTCTCTTTAAAACCTTTCCAGATCATTTATTCCATTACTTGCACACACACCTCCCCGCCTCTCCAAACTCTGCCTATACAACAGGGAACCCGTATATATAATGAGATCAATATATAGCACATGAAACCTATTCAGCAAATAGTTTGTTATAATTACAGACCTTTGTTTCTGTTAGGCTGTAAGACCAGCAGTGACTATCTCTTACTTATCTTTGCATACCCAGTAATTATCTCAATACCTGGTACACTTTGAGTACTCAATAAATATCTCTTAAATGAATGAAGGAAGGAAGGAAGGAATAAATGAAACTGAGGATTACTCAGCCCATAGACCTACACTAAGTCTGGTAGAAACATCTGTAAAACTGAAAAATGTAAGCTAATTCATACCTTATAATTTACTCAGTGTTCTGCAGCACATTCGACCAGAAACATAGCATGCTCTTAGAATTAACAGTCACTTTGAGTGCAAATGGCAGAGAAAGGTCAAACACGCTTTTTATCTTTGCAAGCAATTCAGTGTACTCAATAGCCATCCCTCACCTTCATTCCGATTTCCTTCCAACTCCAAACATATTGCAGGGAGAGGTAAATTAGGGATAGGACAAAGGATGGAGTGAGGCTGAGGGATTAGGTCAGTGACAGAGTGAATCTCAGTGAATGGCTATATCATTTAATATTTGATAATGTTTCTTAAAAGCTGAAAATATTTCATGACTCATTTGTAGGTTGTGTCAAAATATTCCTGACATCAAATGATTTCATCAAGACATGTACTTTATTGATCTCCGCAATAACACTGTAAGGTAAACAGGGCCTGCCACCTGTTTGAAGGAAGAGGAAAATAAGGAAATTTATCCTTCACTCAGCTGGGATTTTAAATTGTGTGTCTTGACTTTTTCGTTTCTTCAGATTGAGTCCGTGGCATATGGAAGTGCCCAGACCAGGACTCAAACCCGCACCATAGCAGCAACCCAAGCCACTGGGGTGACAACACCAGATCCTTAACTTGCTGTGCTACAAGAGAGCTCTGAGACTTGATTTTCTTTTTTAATGCAGCCTACTGGGATAGTAATACTATGTTATCCTTGCCAAAAAAAAAACCAGCCATTTGTTTTGAAGTAGGTTTTAGATCAAAAGTACTCTTTAGATTCTTAAAAGAAATATTTGAGTGATATCCAAACTCAAATACTGCCAGAATGAGGCAGACTTGTTTGTTAGCTTGTTTGTTTATTTTTAGACTTGAACAACTAACTTGCTCCTTAAAAAGCAGGGGCGCAGAAATCAAAGGCCTGATTGTGCTGAATTTTTTTCTTTGGATCATTATTCAGACGAGTTCCCAGCATGCCGCAGTCCAAAGGAAAGGATCCAAACTCTCTTTAAAAATCAAACTAAAGAGCTTACTCAGCACCCTGCTCACATTTGTGTTGCTTATATTCTGCATTTTAAAGTCTTTTGATAGCTCCTTTTATGCAATAACCCTAGGCTTCTGGGAAGATCCTCAAAATATAGGAAGCACCTCCCTGAACTAGTTATAATGAAAAATGCTTTTCATAACTCTATTCTGTCTTCAAGGAATCCTGGAAAAAACAGAGCTTTCAGCATAATTGAATCCTAGGGAAGAATTTTACAGAAGTGTGTTTTTTTCCTTTCTTCCTTCCTTCACCCTGTCTTTTGTGGTGGTGGTGAAGGGGGAGAGGAGTTTCGATGGTAGAGTAGGGGAAATTTTCAATTGGAACTGGCCCCTGCAGCTCATCTACTCATGACTGATGAAGATATTCACTCTTAGGGCAACAAGCAATGATTTTTTTTTTTTTAATTCTGTTTCAGCATCTAGGAGAGTGAGAGTGTGTTGCAGCAATTTATTTGAAAGAATGTCCCTTAAATATCCCAATTCAAAAGACTCCATAGAACTGAGACACAAATAAGAGCACCCAGAGAGCTCAAATCACAAAAGGCAGGGCTTTTCTAAGAATATAAGAATTATATCTTTTAGGTACAAAAGATGGAAGGGAGAGAGAGTATTTTTGGAGAAGATCTCCCAGAATAATCTCAAAGCAGACCTCCTTGCGCAAGGTTATCTAGCTTTCTTTGACAAGTGCACGGGCAAAGAAGGTCCTTGTAACGTTTACTTGGGAGGTTACGGCAATGACGTCCACGCCTACAGCAATTCGGGTGACTCTGAGCCCGAGAGCAACCCTAGGACTGCGGCACAGAAAATACGCTAGCCGGTCTGTGGCCCCTCCCCACTTCCATTCCTGCGGTGGGGACTGGAGTAGCTTTGGAGTCGCTGACGCCATCCCTTCCCGCCTCTGGTTCTCAGGGAGCATGCGCTTCCATCCTCACTTCCTCTCAAAGAGGGAGTGAGAATAAGGCGACGCCCTAGCGGACCAGCTGCCCGCTCCGCGTCACAGGAACTTCAGCACCCACGGGACGGACAGCGCTCTCATCCACCTGAACACCTCACTCCAGAGCGACCAGAGCCCTCTACTCCGGAGCCGGCGGAGCTCTACCCGCCGCGGGTCCCCGCCACTCGCCCTCCCCGCGCCCGCCCTCCTAGCTCTTCCTGTTTTTACTCCTCCTTTTCATTCATAACAAAAGCTACAGCTCTGGGAGCCCGGCGCCAGGCAGTTTCTGAAGCCAAGCATAGAAGAATGGGGTTCCTTTGGACCGGCACTTGGATTGTGGTGTTGGTGCTCCACAGTAGCCCAATTCAAGCTTTCCCCAAACCGGCAGGAAGCCAAGGTACGTGGACACTTTTCTTCCCACCTCCCTTTTATTTCGCCACGAAAAGATAAAGCTTGGTATAATCCGAGAGCTGTAAATCACCTTACCTCATTTTTTTTTTATCAGATCACAACCGTGCAAATTGACAGAGAAATCAGTTCGAATCTAGCGACAGAAGACAGATTCTCCCCACTTCACTTTTTAAATGGTTAAAGCCATAACATGGGTTGTTTTGAAAGATCTTGTTTTGAAATTGGGAGGGGTTGGCTGTTCTGCCTAATAAAGTGGCTTGGATTTCCACCCCCACCCCCAGTCGTCTTACAAGCTTTCTCAGATATTCTGTTCATAACATGTGCAGTGTATGATGAAAGAACTTTTAATGTGCCAATGATACCAATCCAAAGTATGCCATAATTGAAAACAGCCAGTAAACCCAATGTTAAAACTAAAAATGTGTAATTCTATTAACTCAGGAAATACACCAGGATAATAAGCAAGGCAACACTGATAATCATTATTATTGTATAAACATGATAACCTTTGTTAATATATATTTTTGTTTCACAGTCATTCAAAAATTTTCCTGATACTTTTCTCTTTTGAAGATTTTTATTTAAGTAGACAAACTGTGTCTTTCCAATGCAAAATTAAATTTGTATTTATGTTTGTTTATTCCAGACAAACCCCTACATAATAGAGAATTGAGTGCAGAAAGACCTTTGAATGAGCAGGTAGGTCAAAAGTAAAATTGAAAATGCTATTCCATTTTATTTTAGTTATTATTATATAACGTAATTATGCTATGACTTTTTTAGCCTTTTGAATTCGTGAACTTCAACAGCTTAATAATAAACTAAGTCATGATGGGAAATATAATTTTGATAATTTCTATGTCCTGACAGTTAAGTAGAGTTCTGTATAATACAAAGAGCTGACTGCATAATAACCCAGTAAGCTCAACATCACATCAACCTTATTGTAAAATTTCTTAATTTATCAGAGATTTATCTTTTTATCTTATTATCAGAGAAGGGAATTTTTATATACCATCTACCCTTTATTTTATCTCATTTAATCCTATGACAATGCTTTGAGATATAAATTATTATCTACATTTTACAAATGAGACAACTAAATCCCATGGAGATTAAATCACTTAGCTGTCATATTTGGTAAGTAGTGGAATCATGATTTAAAACCATGTTTGTTTCCTGTTTGTTTCACAGATTGCTGAAGCAGAAGCAGATAAGATTAAAAAAACATACCCTCCAGGTAATAAGAAATTACATTGTTGTTAATTTAAATAATGTAGGCTATGAGAAACTTAACT
Organism: Catagonus wagneri; assembly: GCA_004024745.2. Taxonomy (NCBI): domain Eukaryota; kingdom Metazoa; phylum Chordata; class Mammalia; order Artiodactyla; family Tayassuidae; genus Catagonus; species Catagonus wagneri. The sequence goes on from PVHT020001751.1 coordinate 15,065,023, forward strand.
AAAATGGATGTGCTGGGCTTGGGGGCTTGTCTTCCAGAAAACAAGCCAGGTGAAAGCAATTATTCCTTTGTTGATAACTTGAACCTACTAAAGGCCATAACAGAAAAGGAAAAAAATGAGAAAGAAAGACAATCCATAAAAAGCTCCCCAAATGATAATAAATTGAACGTGGAAGATGTTGATTCAACCAAGAACCGAAGACTGGTTGATGATTATGATTCTACCAAGAGCGGAATGGATCATAAATTTCAAGGTAAATGAAGAAAAAGAACTTTTACTACCTATTCTAACTTAGAGTTTCCATTATGGGTTTACAGAAAGATATTTTTAAAAGTATTTTAAAATACTTTTTAAAGTATTTTAAAATACTTTAAAAAGTATTTTTAAAAGTCACAATCCTTTATTAGTTAGGTCCACAGTAGAGATAAAGCCCAAAGTTACTGATAACGTGCAAAGGTCCAATTCCACAGAAGCTCCAATTTTATTTTCTCTTTAGAGTTTCTTTTTCTTTTCTTTTCTTTTCTTTTTTTTTTTGGTGGTGCCCATGGTATGTAGAAATTCCCAAGCCAAGGGTCGAACCCGTGCCACAGCAATGAAAAAGTCAGATCCTTTAACTGCTAGGCCATCAGGGAACTCCTCCTTAAAGTTTCCTTTACTGATACTTTGAAAAAATTTAAATCTACACTTTATATTTTATGTTATTAAATTCATTTTAACATTCCATTTTATTTTAACTATAAATACAAAATATCATAAGTCTCAGATATTTAAATCAACAAAATAACTCCCTCCCAAGGTGAAATATTCATTACTCCTTTTTCATTGTTCTCTTCCTAATTATATCCTTTTTTCCTAGATCATTCTAACCTTTCCCTGGCTTCATTTACTTACCATCTATATCCTCATGTCACTAGCCCAGACTCCTTTGAAGTACACACACACACACACACACACACACCTACTTAACATTTTCCCTTGGAAGTCTCAGAAGCACCTCAAACTTAATACGTCCAAGATTAAACTCATCATTTCTGTGCACCTTACAATTTAGCCCTCTTATCTCTAGGAATGGCAGTACTGTACATCCAATTGTGCAAGACAAACCTAAGAATCAAACTCTTTTTCTCCTTAGCTCTCAAATTCTAATCCTCCAGTCTTATCAGTTTGACCTTCTATGTATCTCTCTTTTTTTTTTTCTAGGTGTGTTTTCCATTCTGAGTGCTGGTGCTTAGGAGTGACTATAGATTTGCTCATTTTTTTTCTTCCCTTTTTTTAGGACTGCACCTGTGGCATATGGAAGTTCCCAGGCTAGGGGTTTAATTGGAGCTGCAGCTGCCTGCCTACAACACAGCCACGACAATACCAGAACCTTAACCCACTGAGTGAGGCCAGGGATCAAACTCACACCCAATGGATACTAGTCGGGTTCGTTTCCTCTGAGCCACAATGGGAACTCCAATTCTCTTACATGTCTTTATTCTCTTCCATGGGCCACAAGAGAATTGTACTGATTATCTCTGCCAGAAAACAACCGCCAATTAAATCTGACTCTTAGAGTTCCCGTTGTGGTGCAGCAGAAACCAATCCCACTAGGAACCAAGAGGTTGCAGGTTCCATCCCTGGCCTCTTAGAGAGAATGACTTATGAGTGAATTGCTGATCTCTCATACCCTGGTACTTCTGGAACAAGAAGGTTTAGGACTAGCCAGGTGACTAGAACCTCAAAGACATGCAGACGTACATCCCAGAAGGAAGAGTGAGGAGGCTTGACTTCTGCAGGTGCTTTTACAGTTTTAGGAAACCTCTAAATGGGCCTGTGCTATAGGACCTATCAATCCACCTTCTCAGTGTTTTCTATAGTATGTGTGATTCAGGATTTTTCTAAATTGCTTTTAGGAAATAGTGTTTTAAGATTCTTGTGTGCATTCACCAAAGAAATATTCCTTGAACAATTGCTATGTATCAAATTACGAGTTGGACAGTAAGCTCTGTGCTGAGCTTAGAGACCATGCCTAAATTATTTATCATTCTGTTTTCAGTCCTGGCCTCTATTAAGACTTGAATACAAATGTGTTGAAGAAATGAATGTTGAGTGCTGTATTAAATGTTGGAAATTCAAAACATAACTGGGCAGGTGGTGACTTGGAACAGGGCCCTTTTACATCCCCTTAAAGTGTTCTGGCTGCTTTAAAAAGCTATGTGTTGAGCACATGTTTAAGGTCTGTGTAGGAGGGTGAAATACCCCTTCATGAGCAGTAAAGGAGTCATTCTGAGTAGTTCTGCCCATTGTAGAGGAGCAGAAAGAAACCACTGGAAAGTAAGGAGCAGTGCCCAAGTGCTCAAAGCTATACTAGGGGAAGCCTAAGTTCCTGGCTCAAGAGAATACAGCAGTGCAGTGGAGGAAAGAAGCTACTTCTTCAGTGTTGCTCGTGTTCTTCATGTTGTGAAGTAAATGACCTGAAAAACTGTCATCTCAGTTATTTTCCAGCTTCAGCAGACAATCGCTATTCTTGCTTTTTCTGATCCTGAGGGATAAGAGAGAAGGGAAATAAATTCTGCCGCCTCTGCATTGCCGGGCAGTTTCTGCTCCACGTATTCCCGAGAGTCTGACTTGCAACCCACAAATGGAAAAATCAGACCTAAGTGATAGTGAGTCTCTGCTCCTGAAAAACTGGATGATGAACCCAATTTTCAGTCCACCAGGAACGGAACTTATTTTATAGAATTTTTCAAAGGGACTTTTCTGCCCATTAGTCAGTCTGGTACACAGGGTCCAAAGGGCTCATAGCTCATGGACTGGCCAACAACTCAGCAATAATATACTGCCAGAAAACTTCTAGCCCACTGTGTATAATCACCCTATTCATTTCCCTAAGTTTCTTTCCAAACAGCGAAATGACTTTCTGCCCGAGGCTGCGTGTACTTCCATCTTCACAGAGTCCTGGAAAAAGCTGTAAATCTCTGGGAGCCATGAAAGAAAAGGACACAATCACAATAGAAATGTGTGCTAGGGTTTTCTTTCTTTGAGTGAATATGATCAGAATTATCTGGGCAGAAGTTTGCTAGGGATTCGTTGTCTGTTTTCTCTAGAAGACAACTGCAGTTCCTTTATTTCAGATACAAAGCTACTATCCATAATAATAAAAGTACATTAACTTTCATATAATACTTTGCAATTTAAAAGGTACTTTTAGGAGTTCCACTGTGGTGCAGTGGGTTAAGAATCCAACTGCAGCAGCTGGGGTTGCTGCGGAGGCATGGGTTCTGTCCCCCAGTGGGGTAGTGGATTAAAGGATCCATTGAAGATTGCTAATCATGTGGTGTAGGTCACAGCTGTGTCTCGGATTCAGTCCCTGGCCTGGGAATTTCCATATACTGCAGGTGCAGCCATTTAAAAAAAATGTTCTTTTATATTTTACTTTGATCCCATGAAATAGATACTCTTATTACCTTCCTTTACAGTGGTCCAAGGATATATAGCTAACGAGAGGATCACTGGAGCTAAATTTCTGATCTTTCCAAGCGGCCTAGAGGTGGCAAGGAGAGACTAGTGCCTTGTAGACTTGCTCATTTCCTGTGGTATAGATTGGAAAAGACCAAGTGATTCCTGGGAGTGCTGTGGACATGGTGTAAAGATTCCTGCCACCAACCCTGCTGTATCCTTCCTTTCCCTCAGGATGGGCCCTTGCTCTAGTCTGAAGGCGTGCTGCCGAATGCATTCCTAGGAAAGCTGAGGATACACATCCGCAAGCTTCTCTGCAGAGATTTACACATTGCTTTTGTGCAAATCTCTCATCCCATTTTCAAAGTTTAAATTCCAGGCACATTAAATAAGTTCCTTATTGTCTGGAGAAAGAGGCTTATCACAGTAAACTACCTTATACAAAGTTGCTCTGACACATGTTCACTTACAAGTAAACAGTTATTCCAGGTAAGTCATAAACTCTTCAGTGCATACTCCCTGATGCTGGTTTTAAGGTTGGTACCCACACCCTCAGCCCAGGAATCTGCCTACAAAGGGAGATCAGGTGCAGATAATACCAATCTACTCCTTGTGGGGAAACAGAATATCAAATTATATAGAAATGTGCTTTGAACAACATAACATGCTATCTAACAGTGTTATACTTTTGGTATTATTAGTGTTAAAAATAGAGAGGCCTTTTGTGTTTTCTTTAGAGCCTCCTCTTACAACCACCTAAGAAGCTTTCAGAATTTCCATTATCATCTTAGGTTCTTAACTTGAAGTCAATTTTTATTTCAAACCAAGTGTTTGTGTGAATCAAACACCACCTTAAATACATTCCAAATATATCTGAGTATACAAGATATGGATTATAAATCCAATATAATCCAAGAAATAGGTCTGGGAACACCACGATGTGAAATTGTGATTGTTCTGTCTAGATGATCCAGATGGCCTTCATCAACTAGATGGAACTCCTCTAACTGCTGAAGACATTGTTCAAAAAATTGCTACCCGGATTTATGAGGAAAATGACAGAGGAGTATTTGACAAGATCGTTTCTAAACTGCTGAATCTTGGCCTGGTAAGTCATATGGATGAGAATAAACCAAATGTTTAGTATAGTTTGGAATACGCTAAGAATCCAAGCCACCTCATGAAAATAGTCGTGTCTATGAGGCATCTACTTTATACCAGTCACCGTAGGTTTTGAGAACAAGTAAGGCACCATTCTTTCCCTCTAGGATTTTTTTTTGTCTTTTTGTCTTTTTAGGGCCGCACCTGCGGCATATGGAGGTTCCCAGGCTAGGGGTCTAATCAGAGCTGTAGCTGCTGGACTACACCACAGTCACAGCAACACCAGATCCAAGCCGCATCTGCGACCTACACCACAGCTCATGGCAATGCTGGATCCTTAACCCACTGAGTGAGGCCAGGAATTGAACCTGCAACCTCATGGTTCCTAGTCAGATATGTTTCCACTGTGCCAAGACAGGAACTCCTCCCCCTAGGAATTTATAGTTTATCAGAGGCACAAGTACACATGTGCTCATAATGCAGGTTGCATAAGAACCACCCAAGTGGTTCAACATGCCAGAGGATAGATTATATCCAGTTAGGCAATAAGGAAAAGCTTCAGAGGAGGAGGGGTTTGAAGTGAGCTTAGAAGGATGGTTAGGATTTAACAAGAAGTAAAAGAAATGTGTGAGGTGAGAAGGCAATAAGATATGTGAAGCCATGCAAATGACTGGGAAGCTCTGAGCAGTCCAGCCTGACCCTGCCCCAGCCTGGCTCCCTGGCCCTAACACAGCCCTGGCAGGCTTTAGGAGGGTGCTAAATTTGCAGATTTCAAAGGTTACCTGCCTGTAGCTGAGTGTTTAGAAACTCTCAAGCTGTTTCTCAAAGTAAGTATTCTTTGAGTTACAAATAGACAGGACGGACGGTATGTACAGTGGGTCCAAAGAAACTTCTTCCCCGGAGTTCTGGGTAGTCGCTGTGAAGGCCAGCATGTAGTAGAGGCAGAAATAAGGGCTGTTCAGAAGAGGGACCAGAACAGTCTCTTGTCTTCTAAAAATACATGTTCAACGAAGGAGTTTAGAACTTTTTTAGATCACAAAAATGGGAAAAACAGTTATATATGTTTTGACTCTATCACAGATCACAGAGAGCCAGGCACACACACTGGAAGATGAAGTTGCGGAGGTTTTACAAAAATTGATCTCTAAAGAAGCCAACAATTATGAAGAGGAACTCAGTAAACCAACAAGCAGGACTGAGAGTCAGGCTGGCAAAATACCGGAGAAAGTGGTATGTCTGTGTGAATGTATATGCCTATGTTATGTATGTGTGTCTATGTGTGTGTGTGTATTCTTACATTTGCATATAATTAATACAATCTGTGTATAATTAATACTTCAGTTGAGGAGTTCCCATTATGGTGCAGAGAAAACGAATCTGACTAGTATCCATGAGGATGCAGGTTCGATCCCTAGCCTCTCTCAGTGGGTTAAGGATCTGGTGTTGCCATGAGCTGTGGTGTAGGTTGCAAACATAGCTCAGATCTGGTATTGCTGTGGCTGTGGTGTAGGCCAGCAGCTGTAGCTTAATAAAACAACAACAACAACAAAAAACCCAACAACTTCAGTTGGTACCAAAGAAGATTTAGGACATGTGACATTTTTGACCCACTTAAAATATATTTTAATGAAATACCAGTAAGTTCAAAGATATAAATTAACTTCGCTTTGAAAAGAATTTAAAGATGCATATTATATCACATAGCAAAGATTACATATTATACCCTAGAATAAAATAGCACATAATATAATGTGAAATGGTTATTTCACATGACAGTTTGTATAATCCCAGTGCACTGGAGTCAGATATTTTACAGCTGTTATGGTATCCAACTTCTGTTCGCAGTAGATGTCATCATCTGCTCCCAAACCGCCTCCACAAGAAACTTGGGTTGACTTGATGCTTTGCCATATCAGCCTTTATATTCCTCAGAGCTCTGCCTGATGCCGCCTCTCTGTCTGCCTTGGGCTTTTCCTCCTGTTCCCTCCTCTTCTCATTGGCTCAGGAGCTGCCATCCTTTACTTAGACCTGTCATTCATTCATCTTTCTCCTTGCTGAACTCCTTGCCTCTTCATCTTTTCTTTGGCCTCAGCCAAGCTACCGAAATCATTCTCTCCTCCTTGAATTCTTTTTAAACATCTCAATGGCACAGACAATAGGAGGATATAAGAGGATATCGAACTCCTCACCACCCCTTTCATTTTCTCCAGTAGAGCACCCACACCCCAAGGTTCCTCATCCCACCCAATATCCTATCCCAAATCCAAGGAAAAAGAGGATATAGACCTATGGTTCTGTTTTAAGGGAGGCTAGAAAACAAATTGCTGTGAATTGTTTTGTGTTTTGACTAGATGGCCTAAGAGCTGTCCTTTGCTGTCCCTACCTCTAATCCCCACCACCTACCATCTTTTAAAACAGGTTTTGAAGATCCACCCACCTTAAAAAAAAAAAAAAGCCTTTCTAAATTTATCAAAGAACTTTGAACTTTCACTCAAGCTTACTAGTCTTAACTAAAACTGAAACAGTAACTTTCGTGGCCCTTCACTTCCATCACGTACTCCCTCCTTCCCATCTCTAAAATGTCCATAAGCCTGACCACTCAGGTTAGCTAAAAACATCAATACAAATGAAATAGTCTTTCAGTAAAAATTTTTTGAGGTACCACCGATATACCAGGCACTGGGGATACAATGCTCACTTAAAAAGATATAATCCTGCTCTCATGAGATAAATTCTAACAGAAGAGGTAGATAGATGGCTTTCACATAGTCAGTCAGTTTATTTATTTATTTATTTATTTATTGCTAATTATTTATTTATTTATTTATTGCTTTTTAGGGCCTCACCCACAGCACATGAACGTTCCCAGTCTAGGGGTCTAATATGAACTACAGCTGCCGGTGTGCACCACAGCCACAGCAGTGCCGGATCCAGGCCACATCTGTGACCTACACCATAGCTCAAGGCATTGCCAGATCCCCGACCCACTGAGAGAGGTCAGGGATCAAACCTGCATTCTCATGGACACTAGTCAGATTCATTTCTGCTGCACCACAACGGGAACTCCTCAAATGGTCACGTATTTTTAATTGTTGCTGTATTAAATGCATTGAGGAAAGAAACACAGTTGTATGAGACCTCATTAAAAAGGAACCTGTCCATCCTAGACTGAGGCTTGGGGAAGTCTTCCTGGAGGAAGTGACCTGTGCCAAACACTGAAGGCTGAATAGGAGTTAACTTGGGAACATGAGGGAACATGTAGAAAAGGATGTGTGGTGTCCCCAGGTAACTGAAACAAGGACAGTGAGGCCGCCACCCAGAGAGAGATGAGATTGGGGAGGCCAGACCAGGTGAGGCCTGATTAGCCATAGGCAGATTCTGACTTTTATTAGAAGAGCAATGGGAAAACACTGAGGGAATTTAAGCAAAGGAGTTACATGATCGTATTTTTTAAAAACTCTGGCTATAATGTGGAAAATGCAGAGTTGGGAATAGATTGGAAGGTGGGTGATGTACCAATTAGAAAGTAAGAAGTGAAGATAGCTTCACTAGAGTGCAATAGTAGAGAAAGAGAGGAATATACAAATTTGGGATAAATTTAGGAAGTATGGTATATAAGGCTACTGATAGATTGAATGCAGGCAAATGAAGAGAAAAGAGGCAAGAAATGCTCTTGCATTTTTCTCTAGTTCACTAAATGGAGAACAGATCATTAAGATAGGGAACACAGGACACATATCAGGTCTAGGAAAAAAGGCTTCGGTAGTTTTTGGGTTTGGCATATATACACACTAAATATGGAATGGCAGGTCAATGGGGACCTGCTGTATAGCACAGAGAACTCTACCCAATATTCTGTGATAACCAATATGGGAAAAAAATCTGAATAAGAATGGATATGGGTATGTGCATAACGGAATTTCTGTTGCTGTACAACAGAAATTATCACAACATTGTAATCAACTGTACTTCAGACTTTAAAATGAAAATAAAATATCACTCAGAAATACCCCGCCCCCCAAAAAAAGGAGTACCTGTCATGGCGCAGTGGAGATGAATCCGACTAGGAGCCATGAGGTTGTGAGTTCAATCCCTGGCCTTGCTCAGTGGGTTAAGGATCCGATGTTGCCGTGAGCTATGGTGTAGGTCACAGACGTGGCTCAGATCTGATGTTGCTGTGGCTGTAGCGTAGGCCGGCAGCTGTAGCTCAGATTTGACCCCTAGCCTGGGAACCGCCATATGCCATGGGTGCAGCCCTAAAAAGCCAAAAAAAGAAAAAGAAATACCCAAGGTGTGACTGCTCTGCTAGTGTTAGACATGGCGGCTGGCTTCCCCTGTATCTTGGTACCATCCCTCTTGGTAGATTCTGTAAACTCAAAGCTCTCCTCCTTGGTGAAAGGCAGTTTGACAAAGAGACACCAGTGAGAACTGGTGGAGGGGAACTTGGCCAAAGCAGGAACCTAGAAATTTCCTGTCTATCCTTCCCTGGGCAGGGGCCAGGGTCTTCAGGTAACGGCCCTACCTATAAGTTCCAACGACCTTCCCATGTGATTACAGGCCCACATGGCTGGAAAAGAGTTTGACCCTGCAGGAGCTTGCCAAGGAGGAGGTTTTCTTGCACGTCACACTCAAGGGCATCACAGAGGAAAGAATCAAGCTGGAGTGTCATTAGTTCTAACAAAATATTTATTCTGTATTGATTTTCCTCCCCACTGGAGACTCCAATGGCAGCAATTCAAGATGGTCTTACTAATGGAGAAAATGATGAAACAATATCTAACACCTTAACCTTGACAAATGGCTTGGAAAGGAGAACTAAAACCTACAGTGAAGACAACTTTGAGGAACTCCAGTACTTCCCAAACTTCTATGCACTCCTGAAAAGTATTGATTCAGGTAAACACTGTTTTCTGACCATGTGGAACAGAAACAGTAATTCCAGGAAATGTGTGGGTGGGTTTTCTTTTCTTCCTGTTTTCAGTTTCTAAATTCAATTCTCAATGACATGTATTTTGGCTTCGGGAAAAACAGTTCACTTTGATTCTCTTCAAAGAGGTGTACGAGTCATGGAAATATTTAGGAAAGGATAATCAGGAAAGCTGGAATTTCTGGATAATTTTATCTTCATGTTAACAGAGGGTTCATTTATTTGTTCAGTAAACAGTTACTGACCAGGTGCTGTGTTGGGTACAGGAGTAAACATTATACCAATATAGAGACGAATCAGAGAGTGTCCCCGGCCTGACCCAGTTCAGCCTCAACTTTTTTTTTTTTTTTTTTTGTCTTTTTAGGGCCACACCCAGGGCTTATGGAAATTCCCAGGGTAGGGGTCAAATCTGAGCTGTAGCTGTCGGCCTACTTCACAGCCACAGCAACGCGGGATCTGAGCCACATCTGCAACCTATACCACAGCTCAAGGCAATGCCAGATCCTTTAACCCACTGAGTGAGGCCAGGAATCTAACCTGTGTCCTCATGAATACTAGTCAGTTTTGTTATTCCTGAGCCACAGTGGGAACTCCTCAGCCTCAACTTTAATACAAATCTTTCTTTTTAAAAGCTTTATCGTTCTCTCTTATTAGGAAAAGTATGTGGAACATAATTGATTATTTTGAAATGGCTCAGAATTTTACTTTTTAGAAGTCTTCAACTTCAGTCTTTAAATAAGTTGAAGTGAACTAAATATTGCGTAATGAACGTCAGGAGCTCAAAATACTTTTGGGAAATGATTTGCTTTTTGGAAAAAACAAAGTCTTTAATGAGTTTCTCTTTTTTCTTTTATGTGTGCACCAAAATAAGTTGTCTGAAAGTTCCATTTCATGCTTATTTTTGGTTAAGCTGCAAGGAGCATAATAAAAAGCACATTTTTCTGTTGTCGCTATTGTCCAAACAGATGCCCTGCACTGCCTTATGGCTTTTCTTCTCCCTGTTTAAAGATTCCTCCTCAGACTGAACATTTGTAGTACAGATTTCTGAAGCTGTAACATATTTCCCCAAGAAGTTACCCTAGAGTGAGATTTCATTTCTGGAGAACATCCTTTTGTCCTTCAATCCCAGACATTGGCCAGATGGCACCTGCCCCTCTGCTGGTGTCTGCAGGGCTGGTACCGCTTGAAGGTCCATTCTGGGCCATTCTGTCCCATTGGTTGGCAGATACCCAGCTTAGAACCTCTGTCATCCTGGTGAGTCACTTCTTGTCAGTGAAGTATATCAGCATGATACCAAATATTTACATGGATGTGACCTTGAGCAAGTAATGCGATTGCTGTTGTTATTTACCTGCCCCTTTCCAGGATTTCTCTCCCCTACTTCTTCTCCCACCCTCCTTTCTCCCACCTTTGTGACTTCTATGGTACTTTTAAGATTACACTGTACAGAATATTCTTTACTTTTTTGTGTTTTTATCTTTCAGTTTCCTTGACCCCATTTATTATTGCCTTTAGTTTTCTAGGCTTTTAATTTAAATACTAACATGGAGGTCTTTCTCACCCAAGATCTGGCCAGTTGAGAAAAAATAAAGTAAGCAGAAAATCAAAACATCTCTGATACTGATCCAGACTGGGCTGTAGAATGTAGCTTAGTGTGAGAGTCAGCAGAGGCCTTGCCCACTCCCTTCCCCTCAGTCTAGCTCTTCACACAGCCAACCCTGGAAGAGTTTGAGTCTGCAGAGCAGGCACTTTTTTCAGGTCCCTGCCTTCCACTGTTCCAGGAGAGTGGAAAGAAGAGAGATTCCAAATCCATATCATTCAAGAAATGGAGACTAATGGCTTCTGCCTACCAGCCTTATCTGTGGGGAGGATGAGAGATGGGGGGGAAAGGCTAGGAGTACTTAATGAAAACCCTTCACGGCAGCTAAAAGGATAGGAAGCTGTCCTCTAGCGACTTAATCTTTCTTTTCTTCAAAAATGGAAATAGATTTTTTCTGATTTTAGAATTAACACAGTTACTGAACTACTGTAGAATCATTGGTCATCTTGTTCTATTAAGATATAGAACAGTGTGTCAAATAAGAAGCATTTCCAAGAAACTGTTAGGTGATTGCCTCAAAGGAGGTGGGAGTTGAGGGGAGGGCAAGGAAGAGAATATCGCTTTCACTATTTACTTATGTACCATTGGAATACTTTTACTATATGTATATATTCTTTCAAATGAAACGAAGTTTAGAAAGCAGTATGGGAGTCCCCGTCATGGCTCCGCTGTAATGAACCTGACTAGCATCCGAGGATGCAGATTCAATCCCTGGCCTTGCTCAGTGGGTTAAAGATCCGACATTGCTGTGAGCTGTAGTGTAGGTTGAAGATGCAGCTCAGATCTGGAGTTGCTGTGGCTGTGGTGTAGGCCGCAGCTACAGCTCTGATTTGACCCATAGCCTGGGAACTTTCATGTGCTGTGGGTGTGGCCCTAAAAAGATTAAAAAAAACAAGCAATATGTACCACTGTTAAAAATCAACCTTGCCTTTAAAAAATATACATGTGTGTTCATGTTTCAAATATTAAGTGTAATAAATGAAAACAGGTCATTCTTGCCCTCAAAAACATGTAACTTGAGTAAAGAAATGTTGTTGGGTTACGAATCTTCTCACTTTTGAGTTCATATTATCTCAGGTTGCAAACTGTCTCTATCATCTACCCTATTAGTAACATATTTTAGGGGAGTTCCCATCCTGGTGTAGTGGAAACAAATCCAACTAGGAACCATGCGGTTGTGGGTTCAATTCCCTGGCCTCACTCAGTGGGTTAAGGATCCAGTGTTGCCGTGAGCTGTGTGTAGGTCACAGATGTGGCTTGGATTTGATGTTGCTGTGGCTGTGGTGTAGGTCAGCAGCTGTAGCTCTATTGGACACCTAGCCTGAGAACCTCCATATGCCACATGTGCAGCCCTAAAAAGCAAAAAAAAGTAATAATAACATATTTTAGATCAAGATAAGCCCTTTTGGAGAAGTTATAATTACCCATTTCTGAAAAAGTTCACTATACCTGTGTTCCCAATCAAGTGTAAGCCTTTTTGTGAGTTCTGAATATGTGTGTGTGTATATATATATATATATATACACACACATAGCCACACCCTGAGGCATATGGAGGTTCCCAGGCTAGGGTTCCAGTCAGAGCTACATCTGCTGGCCTACACCACAGACACAGCAACGACGCAAGGTCCAAGCCGCATCTGTGACCCACACCACAGCTCATGGCAACGTCAGATCCTTAACCCACTGAGAGAGGCTTGGGATCGAACCTGTGTCCTCATGGATCCTAGTCAGATTTGTTTCTGCTAAGCCATGATGTGAACTCCCCGAATTCAAAATATTTTAGCTATAAATGGTTTATCTATAATTGTAGGGAGAAATATCTCAGAAAGATGCTATACTTCATAAACTGACTTTGAAAGATGAAGTTATACTCCACTAGTTTTTTTTTTATTTTGTCCTGTTATATAGAAAAAGAGGCAAAAGAGAAAGAAACCCTGATTACTATCATGAAAACGTTGATTGACTTTGTGAAGATGATGGTCAAGTATGGTACAATATCACCAGAAGAAGGTGTTTCCTACCTTGGTGAGAGTCTTATCTCTTTTGTTTTCACTACAGTTAGTTTTCATTGTCTGAAATGAATTAAAGATTTGGCAATAATTATTTTACTAATTTGATCACTTATGTCAAAATAGTCTGAATCATCTGTGTAACCAGAATTGCCAAGCTTGATAATGCATCAGATAAAATTAACCAGATGTTTTTAACTCTTTATCTTTCTAAATTCATTGATTCCTTGAACTTTATAGATATGCTTGAACAATCTTTGATTCTGCATGTAGGTTGTTAAAAGAAGAAAAGCCTTTTGTTTTCCTGCTTGGTTTAGCTAATCAACAAATACTATTCATCACAGCTATCCTTTGGGCAAGATGAAGTCATGGCTCCTTACTCTAGTCATTGCTGGAGGAGCAAGAATTAAACAAAAGAGAAAATCTCATAGGACAGAGTAATACAGAATTATTCTGTATGTACTCCATTTTCTCCCCCTACATGAAAAACAGTTTCATGGGTTTTTTTTTTGGTCTGATTATAAAAGAACATTTTAAAAAATAATCAGTCAATGTGGAGATATTAAAAAGACAGTGAAAAGTCACTCATAATACCAATACCATGTTACATTCTGATTTACAAATTTCCAGATGTTTTTCTCTGTGTTTATATGCACACATCCATACCTATGTCTTTTTTAAATCTTATTAAGCAAAAATGGGCTCAAGTTACACACCATGCTATGGGGCCTACTTGACTCATTTAATAACAGATCAAAAACATTGTTTCAAATCAATCATCATTTTATAATAATACCCAGTGACTTAGAAATTCCACATTTTAGTCATTTATCTTATGGAAATAAATTAGAGATACCACAAAGGCTTATTTGCAAGCCAGGTATTTCCACTATTATTTATAAATATGCTGCCCAGGGTGGTAGTCACATGTTACTATTTAAAAGTAATTAAAATAAAGCAAAATTTAAAAATTTAGTTTCTCAGTTGCTCCAGGCGTATTTCAAGTGCTCCATCGCCTCAAGTATCTGGTGGCTACCATATTGAACAGCACAGAAACAAGTATTTCCATCACTGCGGAAAGTTCTCTTGGATAGTACTAGTTTACAGAAACAGAACAATGGAAATAACCTGGCTGCCCCACAAGAGGAGGCTATCTAAATTATTTATTCTGTTTTTTGTTTTCTGGTGGATAAAACCTTTTTAAAAAATTTGTTTCAATTTAATTTAATTTTTATTTTATATTGGAGTGTAGTTTTTTTAAAAAAATTTGTGGCCATGTCCAAGGCATGTGGAAGTTCCCAGGCCAGGGATCGAGCCCATGCCACAGCAGCATCCCAAGCTGCTGCAATGACAACGTCAGATCCTTAACCTACTGCACCACAAGAGAACTCCTGTATTGGAGTATAGCTGATTTACAATGTTCTCTCAGTAACGGGTGCACAATAAAGTGATTCAGTTATATGTATACCTATATCCATTCCTTTTCAGATTCTTTTCCCATGTAGGTTATTACAGAATATTGAGTAGAGTTCCCTGTGCTATACAGTAGGTCCTTGTTGATTATTTATTTTATATATAATAGTGTGTATATGTCAGTCTCAAACTCCTAATTTATCCCTCTCTACTACCTTTCCTCTTTGGTAACCATAACATTGTTTTTGAAGTCCGTGAATCTGCTTCTATTTTGTAAATAGGTTCTTTGCATCACAAAGATTCTACATATGCATGATACCATATGATATTTGTCTTTTTCTATTTAACTTACTTCACTAGAGTATGATAATCTCTAGATCCATCCATGTTGTTGAAAATAGCATTATTTCGTTATTTTTTATGGCTGAATAACATTCCTTTGTATATATGTACATCTTCTTTATCCATTCATCTGTTATTGGATAATTAGGTTGCTTCTACGTCTTGGCTATTATAGATATTGCTGTAATGATCATTGGGATGTATGTATTTTTCAAATTATGGTTTTTTCCACATATATAACTGGGATTGCTGGATCATATGCTAGTTCTATTCTTAGTCCTTTTTTTTTTCTTTTTAAGGCTGCATGTGCGGCATATGAAAGTTCCTGGGCTAGGAGTTGAATTGGAGCTGCAGTTGCCAACCTACACCACAGCCATAGCAATGCCATATCCGAGCCATATACGTGACCTATACCACAGCTTGCAGCAATGCCGGATCCTTAACCCACTGACCAAGGCCAGGGATTGAACCTACATCCTCATGAATACTATGTCAGGTTCTTAACCTGCTGAACCACAACAGGAACTCCTATTCTTAGTCTTTTGAGGAACCTCCATACGTGTCTCCATAGTGGTGGCACCAATTTACATTGCTGCCAACAGTGCAGGAGGGTTCCCTTTACTCCATGCCCTCTTTAATATTTATTGTTTGTAGACTTTTTAATGCTGGCCATTCTGAGTGGTGTGAGGTGGTACCTCATTGTACTTTCGATTTGCCTTTCTCTAATTATGAGCATCTTTTCATGTGCCTATTGGCCATCTGTATGTTTTCTTTAGAGAAATGTCTGTGTAGGTCTTCTGCCCATTTTTCAACTGGGTCATTTGTTTTGTTTTTGAGTTTTATGAGCTGTTTATATGTTTTGGAGATTATACCCTTATTAATCACATCATTTGCAAATATTTTTTCCCATTTTGTGAGTTGTGTTTTCATTTTGTTTACGGTTTCCTTTGCTGTACAAAAGCCTGTAGGTTTGATTAGGTCGATTTGTTTATTTTTGCTTTTATTTCTATTGCCTTGGGAGACTGACCTAGAAAAAAATTGGTATGATTTATGACAGAGAATGTTTTGCCTGTGTTCTCTTCAAGGAGTTTTATGGTGTCATGTCTTGTATTTAAGTCTTCAAGCCATTTTGAGTTAATTTTTGTGTGTGGTATGAGGCTGTGTTCTAACTTTGTTGATTTACATGCAGCTGTCCAACTTTTCTAATACCACTTGCTAAAGACACTATCTTTTCCCTATATATTCTTGCCTCCTTTCTGGAAGATTAATTCTCCACAAGTCTGTGGGTTTATTTCTGGGCTCTCTATTCTGGTCCATTGATCCATATATCTGTTTTTGTGCTAATACCATGCCGTTTTTATTAATGTAGGCTTGCAATATTGTCTGAAGTTTGGGAGGGTTATGCCTCTAGCTTTGTTCATTTCCCTCAGATTGCTTTGGCAATTCTAGGTCTTTTACATAAATTTTACGATTATTCGTCCTAGTTATGTAAATGATGTCATGGGTAATTTGATAGGGATCACATTAAGTCTGTAGATTGCTTTGGGTGGTATGGCCATTTTAGCACTATTAATTCTTCCAATCCAAGAGCATGGGATGTTTTTCCATTTCTCTGAATCATTTCTAGTTTCCTTTATTAATGTAAATTATTCTTATGATAGTCTAAATTTTTTAATGTTGTATTCTTAATAATATGTTTAATATAACTATTAATAAATATTGTAAAGACTAATGACATGGGGATATGCTATTGAATGCTTAAAGCCATTTAGAATATAACCTTAATTTTGGTGTTAAAAAATAGTTAAACATATAGAAGGTTGGAAAGAAATATACCAAAATATTATCTGGACATAGTAAATGTTATATTTTCTTTATAATTTTCTGTTCATTTTCATATATGTAATATATATATTATAATACATAATATATATTATATAATATATATATATTATGTATTATATATATATTATAATTTTTAGATCACACAATAAGTTGTATGTAAAGAATTTTTCTGTAAAAGCACATTGTCTTTTGACTTCCACTGCCATGGAGGTCCATTCTCAGGCCCCCAAGGGCTCAGGGCAGCATGGGTATAATAGAGAGCATTAACCAGCCCCCTCACCTCAGATCTCAGCAAGTGATAAACAATGACAGTGATCTACTTTCCTGTTTTGGCCCCAGCAGTGTACGGTGACTACAAAGTTTGCCAGCTATGGTCAGTATCTTAAAGGTGGAAGCAGAATGTGTCACACAATAGAATGATTTTCTTCTAGAAATAGGAAAGGGTTGGGGTAGAAGAGTTTTCTTGGAGAAAAAAATAATACAAAGTAACAATGGAATCTTTACAGGCTAATTGCAAAGAAATGCTTGTTTGCAAATAGCAAAAAAGCCCTGTCCATTAGTGAGATGGATTTGTGGCTGGTCAAATAACTTGAACACCAAGGATGGGGATTCTAATTCGTTAACTGCCTTAAGGTGGTCACAGTCTAGATTCCTGTCTGGTAACACCTATGAGATGTTCCTCCAAAGGGCAGAATTAGGACAAAGTCAAGGATAATTTCTGCCTAATATGAGCAGGGAAATTCTCACCCTTAAGATACCTAACATGATAGTGGTGTTAGCTAACACTATGGTGGCAATCATTTTTCAGACTGTTTCAAATCTAACACTTTATATACCTTAAATTTACACAATGTTCTATCTCAATGAAAAAAAATTAAGGAAGTTCCCTTGGGGAGCAGTGAGTTAAGGATCCCATGTTGCAGCTGTGGCACAGACTGCAAGCGCATGGTGGATTTGATCCCTGGCTTGAGAACTTCCGCATGCCACAGGTGTGGTAAAAAAAAAGGCAATAAGACTAACGATAGACCTGGCTACCTGGTGAATGGGTGAGGGCCCCAAAGGACAGAAATCTGTCTGGCTTAAGTGAAAAGGGAATTTCTTCATGTAAATGAAAAGTCCAGGAGCAGGGGTAGTCTGGTTTCAGGTTTGTGAAGCCTCCCAAGAGTGTAAGGAATTCACCCTTCCCCATCTCACTGACCTTCTGTATATTGAAATTGTAATATTGTATAGGTTGTATACATTGTATTATATATATTATATACATTGTGTGTGTATATATATACACACATACACACACATATATTCATTCCAAATAAACTGCTCCCTTACAGAAACAAGAAGGCTGGCAGAGCCCCAATCTCATATCCTCACAGTGTAGCAAGCCTAGTGAAAAGAGAGCCTGTTCTTCCTAGCATTGACTCTCACCGGTCTGGCTTGAGTCTTGTGCTCCTCCTTGAACCCAGCACTACAGCCTGAGGGGTGGAGGACCCAGGCTGAGGTTATTCTGACACCCCTGGAGCCAAATATGCTAAGAATGGGAGGAGACTAGGTTGTCCAGAGGAAAATCAAGGTGTAGTGACCAGACGGTGTTGAGTAGGCCAAAACCACAGGTGACTGGCATAGGTCCCAACCCTAGGTGTGTTCTAGCAGTGGTCACAGAAAAGTGGAAGGTACATTTGCAATTAACAGAGTATGAAGTTGACCTTGAGAACCTCAAATTTTATGTCTTTCCATTCAGAGATTCCTAGAAATAAAATCCATAGTAAAGCAAATTACTTGCAGTGTTAATATTGTGGCGTTGTGATTATGATATTTCTGGTGAGATTTAAACATTTTTAGCAAAACTTTGAAATCATCTTTCAGGGCATAAAATGTTATTTCTTCTCCTCCCCTCCTCCAGAAAACTTGGATGAAACAATTGCTCTTCAGACTAAGAATAAGCTAGAAAAAAATGTTACTGACAATAAAAGCAAGCTTTACCCAGGTATGATTAATTTTACTATTTTCTCCAGCTTTTAGTCAAATAACCCTTCTGAGTGGTAAATCATGAACTTCAGTAAACATGAAATAGAATTACAGATTTCAAAAAGTTTGAAAACCTGAAATCCAACTATAAGATTAAGTACCTATAACCTTGGCCAGTCTCAGCACAGAAATCTGATTCCAAGAAGGAATGAAAAGAAATGAGGTCTTTACCAAAGATTCTTAGGTGGTAGGTGGTGGGAAAAGGTGAGAGCTACATCACAAACTGAGCAATTCTTCCTAAAATTCTCCTTCAGGTATCTCTTTCTCTGCCCACATCACCTCTGTCCAGAGCACTGTCCCTGACCCTCTGTTCCCCTTCCCCCACTAAGTCTCCTCTCGCATCAATTCTCTCTCTTCTCTCGCTCCTCTGTGCCCCACCCCCATGTGATATGATTTATCCCCTTCTTTTGGTTTCTTCACTTCTGCATCTCCACCCATCACCCTGCTTACCTGGCAATTGCCATGGGGTAGAGTTTTGCAAAGGAAACTCTCAGGGATGAGGGAGGCGCAACAAGAGAAAAGATCACCAACTCATACTTTAATTTTGTGTCCATACCATGGAAATTATATACATATACTTGATAGAAACTAATCTGACTAGTATCCATGAGGATGCAGGTTCCATCCCTGGCCTCGCTCAGTGGGTTAAGGATCTGGCGTTGTCCTGGGATATAGTATAGGTTGAAGAGCGGCTTGGATCCCGCGTTGCTGTGACTATGACATAGGCTGGCAGCTGTAGCTCTGATTTGACCCCTAGCCTGGGAATCTCCATATGTCGCAGGTGCGGCCCTAAAAAAACCGAACAAAACAAAACAAAAACACAGCTCTTTATGGAAACATCCATAATTATGTTAATCATGAAACCAAGGAACAAAATTGCACAACTATGAAAAAAATTATGCATCAAAATATATATGTACATATACACACGTATATACTGCAACACTAATAGTGGATATTTTGCAAACTGAAACAATAACTTATTTAGTTTTTCTATTTTTCTATAGTAATAACCTTTTTAAAAAAATATTTTTAGGAAAAAATAAAAAGTCTTTTTTATCACTGTTGAAGACAATATGCCCAAATGGATAAGGTTTTAAAGCTTATGATGGATTGCACACCAAAAGCTAAACTCTAAAATAAAATAGACCTTCTAAATTCTAAACAAGAGCGTAGGGAGTTCTCGTCGTGGCTCATTGGTTAACGAATCCGACTAAGAACCATGAGGTTGCGGGTTCCATCCCTGGCCTTGCTCAGTGGGTTAAGGATCTGGCGTTGCCGTGAGCTGTGGTGTAGGTTGCAGACACGGCTCGGATCCCGCGTTGCTGTGGCTGTGGTGTAGGCTGGCAGCTACAGCTCCTGTTAGACCCCTAGCATGGGAACCTCCATATGCTGCGGATGCGGCTCTAGATAAAGGCAAAAAGACAAAAAAATAAAAAATAAACAAATAAACAAGAGCATACCTGGTGTTTACTAGGAGAGGAGAATTCTTTTCCTTTTTTTTTTGCTTTTTAGGGCCACACCCATGGCATACGGAGGTTCCCAGGCCAGGGGTCTAAGTGAAACTACAGCTGCTGGCCTACACCACAGCTACAGCAACACCAGATCGAAGCCACATCTGCGACCTACACCACAGCTCATGGCAACACCAGATCCTTAACCCGCTGAGCAAGGCCAGGGATCGAACCCACAACCTCATGGTTCCTAGTCGGATTCGTTTCCACTGCGCCATGATGGGAACTCCCCGGAGAGAAGAATTCTTGATATGAGTTAGGCCTTGGCCACAGGCAGAGCCTGGCAGGGTGCAGCATGTGGGACCAGATGAAAACCACACACCCAACCGTTCCTTATGTGGTACTTCCCCTCCTTTTGTCTCACTAAAGGAATCAAACAGAACCAAGGAGAGAATAATGCCCAAAAAGGCCTGAGACTGAAAGCCATTTACATCCCTGACTATTTGTTTTGCATGGACTTTTTAAAAAAATAAATAAATAAAATACCCACCTGCCACTAACTCTGTGTGGAAAAAATATATATATATATTTTTAGGGCCACACCCATGGCATATGGAGGGTCCCAGGCTAGGGGCCAAATTGGTGCTGTAGCCACTGGCCTGCGCCACAGCCACAGCAACATAGGATCCGAGCCACATCTGTGACCCACACCACAGCTCACGGCAATGCCAGATCCTTAACCTACTAAGCGAGGCCAGCAATTGAACTTGCGACCTTGTGGATGCTAGTCAGATTCATTTCCACTGAGCCAAGATGGGAGCTCCGTAATAACATTTTATTGAAAAAAATATTGTTAGACTGCTTGAGGTTCTCTATATTATTGAATTCAAGGATGCGTTACAATTGTTTTCAAGGGGTTACCTACTTCAAGGCTTATGATTGTTGAATTCAACATAAGATTTCTAGAATGAAATGAGAAGTAAGTAAGGGCTATCCCTGCTTGACAGCCAGGGTCAAATTCTCTTCTCTGCATTAGGGTGACCAGGGGTAAGGGAAGAGGAAGAAAGAGGCAGGAGAGAAGCCTAGCCATGGCCCTAAACCATTAAGTGCTACTCTGAGTAACAGACTGTTCTTCAGAAACACAACATCAAGGAGAGATGAAGCAACCAAAGAGTTATTTTCATTTGGAATCAAGACTCAAATTTACTTTGGGGCCTGACATGTCCCATTTGAATGCCTACATTGATGAAAATAAGGGAAATAATCTGTACAGTAACACAATGTGGCAGAACAAAAAAGACACAACCAGAATCCAGAAAGCTGGGGTTGGGAGTTGGCCCAGCTCTTCTGCAAAGTTGGTGGGTGGTGGGGTTTTTTTGTTGTTGTTAGGGCCGCACCTGTGACATATGGAAGTCCCCAGGCTAGGGGGCCAATCGGAGCTGTAGCTGCCAGTCTACACCACAGCCACAGCAATGCAGGACCCGAGCTGCATCTGCGACCTACACCACAGCCCACAGCAATGCCAGGTCCTTAACCCATTGAGCAAGGCCAAGGATGGAACCCACATCTGCATGGAGACTAGTCGGATTCGTTACCGCTAAGCCACAACAGGAACTCCACCTCTTCCCTCTTTGGACCTGTTTCCTCTTTCATGAAATGGGGGAGAGAAGTCAGACTAGATAATCACTAAGATCCCTTTCAGTTCAAAAAAAGATCTGGCCTCAAATTATACATTTTTTGTCCCTTTTTTTTTTTTGCCTTTTCTAGGGCCACACCCACGACATACGGAGGTTCCCAGGCTAGAGGTCTAATCAGAGCTGTAGCCGCCAGCTTATGCCACATCCACAGCAACGCGGGATCCAAGCCTCATCTGTAACCTACACCACAGCTCACGGCAACGCCGGATCCTTAACCCACTGAGTGAGGCCTGGGATTGAACCTGCAACCTCATGGTTCCTAGTCAGATTCGTTAACCACTGAGCCATGACGGGAACTTCTCAAATTATACATTTTCAGTAAATGCATTTCTACACTAGGAATTAATAGATAGGAAATGGGGGTGTAATAGTGCACAATCTGATTACAGCCCCATCGGAGAAGAGTCATGAAGAAACAGACAGTACCAAGGAAGAAGCTGCTAAGATGGAAAAGGAATATGGAACTTTGAAGGATTCCACAAAGGATGATGACAAAAACCCAAGAGGAAAGACAGATGAGCCAAAAGGTATGGAAATGACAGCTCTAGGTTGACAATGAAATTGGGGAAACAAAAACTTTCACTTAAAGGATCATTTGAAAGGCAAGTCCCACCAAATCTGAGAAATTAGCACCATCCATGTAGAAAAGATTCAGCACAGGGTATCTTTATTTGAATAGCAGTGTTTTTTAATGGTCTTGAGTCTCCAGCAGTGGCAAATTGGTGTCATCTTTTGATGGTCTCTAGTGTCCAGTGGGCTTTTGTCTTTGGAAAGGAACACTCATGACCATTTGTGCATTATTCAATGTCCAATTTATGATCTTAAGAATTTACTAAGCAATGTTTATTTAAACATAATTAACACTCCTCTAAATAATCACATATTACTAATTCAGTGAAGTCATCAAAATTTTACAGATTTGACAAAGCAAATTTTCTTAATCATTTATGGTGACTGCAATCTGACAAATACTTTCAAAGGCTTGCTTAAAAATCATAAATCAAATACGTGATATTTCCTTAAATAACCCAAATACCTTAAAAAACACACACTAAACCAGTCCAGTAATTATAGAATTTGTTTTTATCCTTGTTCTTACATATTCCCAGGGCCCAGTTTTTACTCAGCTCTAGTAAATCTACATGATTTAAATTCACATCTTCCTGGGTTTTGAGAAACATTACCGTAACCACCATGAAAAGACCATGAAATTGCAAATTCAAAGTTGTTAACTCTGATATTAAGTTAGGATGTAGGATCTGGTTGTATAACTCAGAAATTTGAGCCCCTTTTATTACAAGTTGTGCCAGTTACATCATGGAAAACTTACATCTGTCTCTCAGACAAATATTCTTTTTTTGAACTCAGTATCTTTACCAGAAGTTGTGAACAGATGGCTTAAACCTACTTTTTTTTTTTTGTCACTGATATATTGAACTCTTAGTATAATTGGAACCTTATTTATGTGTTATCTGTGTCTCATTAGTAGGGTCATCTAGGTTTCATTCCTTGGAAGCTGAGGGAGCGGCTCCTTGCTCTCTTATGGGAGAGGGTGGCAAGTATGACATAAAGCTAATTTATCATCTGGAAACACACTGTTGAACTCTTTTTCATTGTTTATTATGGATAATCATTAGTGGCAACGAACTGAGAGACTGCTTATTCCATGCTGTAGTATGATATGCGGCTACTGAATGTGTTCTTAATTTTGAAGACACTGCTTGGCCCACATACAAGTTCCTAATTTCCTGCTAGAAATAGGTTCACCTTCATACTTGACAAAAGACCCTGCTTAACAGTGTCTGTGTATTATGAAAAAAAGAAAGAAACTACTTTGTATTTAATACCTTGTAACGTAAAAAGAGCAATGAAAGTACAAACTATTTCTCTTCTATTCTGCTACTATCTTTGTTAACCCTTTAACTCTCCATTTATGTAAGTTGTTCCAGTTCAAGATGATGATGATGATGATGATTCTTTTGCTTAAATTGGTATATCTTGGACAGTGGGAACCCTACCTCCAAATTTCTCCTTTGTCCTTTTAGCACTGTACCTAGTGGTTTTTAAAGCATCTAGGCTCTCTGGCAACAAGAGGCTTTTTTTTTTTTAAATTATAGCTAATTACAAGGTTGTGTTAGTTTTAGGTATACAGCAAAGTGATTCAGATATATATTTTTTACAGATTCTTTCCATTATAGGTTATTAAGAGCTATTGAATATAGTTCCCTGTGCTATATGGTAGGTTCTTGTTATCTGTTTTATATATGGTAGTGTGTATATGTTAATCCCAAACTCCCAAACAGGCTATTCCAGATTCAGTCTCAATTTTCCTGTCTCAAGACCTGAAATCAATGCTCCTTTAAAGAGTTCTGGCTCTTTTATGTAGAACATATAGAAAATCAAACCTAGGTTATATAGGTTCAAATAAGTGGTGATGTTGGCCAAAGGTACTGCTTATATTTGAGTTATTGGGACTTTTTGAGTCAGGGCTGAAAAAGAAATTTTTTCTTTTTCTTTTTTTTTAAGAATTTTTTTGATATATCTCATTCATGTTGATTTTTCCTATCTCATGAAGTTTTAGATTATTTTGCCCTTCTTCTCTCTAGCAGGGATTTCATAGACCATCACAATTTTCTCTTACATTAACAGAGCTGACACATCAACTCTGTTGGTTGGTAGTAGCTTACACTGGGAAAGGTTATGAGGTTGCATCTGGACTCAGGAGGAAAGAATGTTGCAGTGATTAATAATGTTTGCCATGGGCATGGGAAGGGGGAACTGGTGACGTACATGTCACCTTTGCCGATCAGTCATGCCGCCTTGATATTCCACCCAACCCTAGCCCCCTTTGGATGAGTGCTAAACTTTTTTAACATCTTTTTTTAACTGTAGTAGAAAAAAAAATATATATATAAAACACAAAATTTGCCATCCTAAGGATAAAGTTTAGTGTCATTAAGTACATTTATTGTGCTGCCATCACCACCACCCATTGCTAGAACTCTTTTCATCTTGAAAAACTGAAACTCTGTACTCATTAAATAGCAACTCCCAACTCCCTCTGATTCTCCAGCCCCTGGCAGCCACTAATCTACTTTCTGTCTCTGTGAATTTGATTATTATAGCTATTTCAGATAAGTGGAATCATGCCATATTTTTCCTTTCGGGACTGGCTTATTTTACTTAACATAAGGCCATCAAGGTTCATCTATGTTGTAGCATATGTCTGAGTTTCCATCTCCCCCCCCCTTTTTTATCTTCTTAAGGCCGCCGGTGCATATGGAGGTTCCCAGTCTAGGGGTCGAACCGGAGCTATAGCCGCCAGCCTACACCACAGCCACAGCAACGCAGGATCTGGGCCCAGTCTGCGATTTACACCACAGCTTGTGGCAATGCCGATCCTTAACCCACTGAGCAAGGCCAGGGATTGAACCTGAATCCTCATGGATGCTAGTCGGGTTTATTAACCACTGAGCCACGACGGGAACTCCAGAATTTCCATCCCTTTTAAGGTCGAGTAATAGTCTATTGAATGTATTCACCACATTTTGTTTGTCCATCCATTTGTCTATGGACACTTGTGTTGCTTCCACCTTTTGGCTATTGTAAATAATGCTGTTCTGAACATGGATGTATAAGTATCTCAAGACTCAAAAACATTCAGTCTGGGGGGAGAATATTATCTCAAGACTCAAAAACATTCAGTCTGGGGGGAGAATATTCCCATTCCCAGAAGTAGAACTGCTAGGTCATATGGTAATTCCATTTTTAATTTTTTGAGAAAACAGTTTTCCATGGTGGTTGCACACTTTTACATCCCCACCAACAGTGCACAAACGTTCCAATTCCTCCACATCCTCACCACCACTTTTACTTTCCAGGAGTTTTTGATGGGAGCCATCCTAATGGACATAAGGTGGAGGATGAGTGGTAAACCTTTAAAAGACAGCTGACCAGGAAAAGAGTGGCCCTGTGGCCCGAGATAGAGAGCCAGGAATTGGGCGGCACATGGGACTACAGCTCAGTGTGCCCGAATCACCTTCTCCAGGAGCAACCTCCAGGGTGTGACATGCTGTCCTTCCCTGGAACACCACAGGCCATCAGCTGGGTCCTCTGCTCACTGAGGCAGCCTGTTCAGTGCTTAGGACAATGCCTCGTATCGCCGTGCAAATATCCCTAGGAGTGGGGGCTGACGGGTCTCTTTGCTTGTTTGAGGAAAACCTTATGTAAAAAGGGAATATGAAAGAGCTGATTCTTAGTAACCCACTACTTCCTGTTTAGGACGTGAGTGTTTGGAGACTAAAGACGAGGTTAGATTTCTCATTAGGATTTCCGTTAGGGAATAATGGGGAGAGAGAAGCGTAAAACTCCACCCATTTAGTATTAATCTTTGTAATGGCTCTGCAGAAACATAAGGAAAAGGGTAGGGCCTTTGGGCTAAAATTTATTCTCTCCTCCCTCCGTTATTTATACGTTTAATTTATTCATGCTACCTCTAGTCCCCTTTACCGTGAGATAAGGAAAACTGATTCTAGTATAATCAAGAAAACACCAAATGGAGCTCGAGCCATGGGCCCAACATTTCTTAGGAAAAAATGTAATTCATCTTCAAAAGCAAATATTATGCCACACATCACTGTAGTTACAGTTGCTTTATTTGCACTTTTCTCAAAGGCTATTTTGCTCCTCTGTTATAAATCCCAATGAGAAAACACCTGCTTCTAGAGAGAAAAATACAAACATCCATGTGGGTGAAGGCAGGACTTCCTGGGTATCCTGAGACATTTATTCAGCAATAAATAAACACTTATTCCAATGGCATGCCTGGCAGTGTGCTCAGGAAGCTACAGAAGGAGTACAAGCACCACTGCCAGTCTTTGAGGACTCGAGCAATCTTTGAAATGGCCTAAGAATAGTTCTTAACTCATTTGTAGGCAAGTACAACACAAGCCAGGAGCATGAGGAACAGGCTCCCTTCAGAGAGAAAGTTGGGGGACATTACAGAGCAGAGCAAGAGATGAGGTAATGGCTCAGCTAAAACCACTTAAGGAAATAATTAGAAGCAGGACATACTGGAAGGCAAATCTGTAGGGAGTCTGTTTTGGTCTTGAGGAGTAAGATGATGGCCCCATCTAACCACAGTGCATATTTATTAAGGATGCCAAGCACATGCTGGGGCCTGTGAGGAATAGGAATAATAATAACAACAACAAAAATAGCCTCTTCAACTTACAAAGCAAGTTTATATGCATCTCCCATCAGACTTAATGTAAAAAAATCCAATTTAATTACCAGTGATGAAAAGTGACACTTTCACCTTTGAAAATAGTTTAGACTATTTAAACTCTTGCTTTCTACAGGGACTCACACTACGAATATTTTATTTTTACTTTTAAAATTAAAAAAAAAATTTGGTCACACCCACGGCATGTGGAAGTTCCCAGGTCCGGAATCAAACCAGCACCTGCTGCGCCACAAGGGAACTTCCTAAGAATAATATTTTAAAATACTGGTTTCAGTTAGTGCAGTTATGTAAATGGTTCAATTATGATTCCTAAATATAGGGATATGCCAATAAAATAAAATTTATTCAAATTTCAAACATATCTATAAAGTTCTTTAATAGTTTAAGTAAATTGCTCTCTGGTGACCAAAGAACTTTAAAGCTTTATTACATGATCTGAGTGGCTCTTTTTTGCCAGTTTGATGTTTACTCATTCACTTCTGCTCTGAGTCACTGAAAACCTTTTTTTAAAATCATCCAAGGGATGAGATAAGCATTACGACATCCATAAACTCATTCCAGTGCTATCGTTTGTCAAGTTTATGGTTAGATAATGGAAAAAGGTGATATCTAAGATAACTTTCCCCTAAATATCCTACCATTCCCACATCTTCTTTATAGAAGCCAGAAAAAAAGAAAGCAGCTTCTTTAATTAATAAAATGATAAGTTGACTAACACATGGGGATGCTTTTATTTTTAAAACAACCCAAGAGAACAAAATGCAAGCCTTTATTCAAGCCCCAAGGCATTCTGCTAGAATTGTCCAAAAATAGTGAGGCCGTCTTCTCTCCTGTGAGTCAGCAAGTTTGCCAGGAGCTAAGGCAGGCCGGAGACCTACCACCAACACAGGAGTTTCTAGGACAGCAAAGGAGAATTTTTCCCCCTATGCAGAAACTACCAATCTTCTTTTCAGAGTGTATTCTGTAATTTACAAATAACTAAACCAAGGCTCAGAAGATGAACTGACTTTCCCAAGAACTCATAGCTAAAGAGAGGCAGAGCTGGGCCTTGAACTTTTGTCTCTTGACTCCATCCAGTGCTCATCCCAGCATCCCAGCCAGCAACTTACAGGCATGTCAAATGGCATGCTTGTGCATAAATTCTTTAAGTGAATGGCCCTGGGGCTCACCTTGGCATCCATGATACCAGCATTAGTGGCTTTGTTTTATGTGGTTCCAACCTAAAATCATATAATCTTTACTGTAAGGATTTTTTTTTTTCTTTTTAGGGCTGCACATGTGGCATATGGAATTTCCCAAGCTAGGGGTCGAATCGGAGCTGGAGCTTCTGGCCTACACCACAGCCACAGCAACACAGGATCCAAGCTGTGTCTGTGACCTACACCACAGTTCACGGCAATGCCTGATACTTAACCCACTGAGCGAGGCCAGGAATCGAACCCGAGTTCTCATGGATACTAGTTGCGTTTGTTATTGCTGAGCCACAATGGGAACTTGAAGAATGTTAAACATTTTATCAAACAATTTTTATAAGCACTCATTTCAAATATCTAATATCTTTTGTATTCCAGTATTCAATAGGTTAAACCTACTGGTTTCTACGGAGTTGTTAGGGTTTTTTTTTGAGGGGGTGAGGCTTGCAGATCTGGGTAGCATGTCAGGATCAGAACAAACTCAGATATAAAAGGAAAGGATATTTCTCTTGCAGGGCTGAAAACCAAAACAGCTAGAAAAGCAGGGCTGTGTCTTGATTCTGGCTCTCTTCCCATCTGCTTCAGCATATGTTTTAAGGCTTGTGCCATATTACCTCAACCATGAGCTATTTTTTTCCAAAGGAAGCTGAAATAAATTTGAAAAAAATAGGCCAGCTTTCCAAAGTGGACTCATGGGATTTCAGTGCACACTGTGTAAATAAAAGATTTGCTTGACAGCTCCAGAGAAGAGAAAATATAAATAGGAATCAGCTGCTTCTAAGAGCAGACGTACACACCTGATTTTATTCCCCTTGTCACCAGAGTCCCAGCAAGTATGTGGAGGTCCCAATACTGGTTGAAGGGGTTCCCAAACTTTGCCCCACATTCAGATCATCCCAGAATTGTCTAAAAAGCATTGAAATCAAGGCTTTTTCTACACAGGCAATTGAATGGGGGCTGAAAATTGTGGCCCTCTTACTCCTTCTTGCAAAAGATCTTCTTTGTGCTTCTTTGGGGACCAGGTAACACGTAATGCCAGTAGTGAGGAAAGAGTGGGCTTACAAGATCAGGAAGAAAGATGCTCAGGAGGTCACTTAGGTAAATGCAGTGGAAATCTAAATGTCACCAAATCTTAAGACAGTGCTAGTGTTCATGGGCTGGGGTTGGATGTACCCAGATTTGAGCCTGGCCCTACTCCTTACTAGCCTTGTGATCTTCAGCATATTCCTTTCTCTCTCTGTGCCTCTATTTCTTCCCCTCTAAAATGGGAATGAAATAGGACTGTCTCACAAAGTTGTTGTGAAGAATAAGAGAGGTCATGTATTTTGGAGCACAAAACACAGCCCCTGGCACATAGTCAGCCCACAGTACACGTAGTTCAGCCAAGAGGTCTGGACAAGTAGATTAGAAGTAACAGGGTTCAAAGGGGATATAGAACAGGTGGTCATCACACTGAGCCCTAACAGCCATTGCCTCTGCAGGGGACCTGGACTTTGAAGGCCTCTTTTCTTAGACTATCTGGTTCTCTTTAGATCAGGTGATCCCTGGGTACAGACACTCTGGGCATTACGGATCCACGTGATTAAGGGGATGGTTGATTTCTTTGAGACAGAACAAGGCTACATCAGTGTCCAGGTCTGAATGCAAGTCTCATCTTTCAGCTAGTGCAGGCAGCAGAAACTTGGCAAGCCCCAAGTTCAGCTCTGTTATTTCCGGGGTGGCCTCAGCCAGGTCTCTGAGCCTTAGTTTCTGCCGCTCTAAGTTGATGATAATACCCGCTTGCAGAAAACAACAACATATCTAAAGGAAGTCATAGGGCAGGTGCTTCAGTGATGTCTGGTATTCTCCTGCCAGACTTAAAGCCCATCAGAGAATGTTTACATCCAGGGGGAATTTTACTAGAATGAATTCTAAGGTTCACTGTCCAAACCTTGAAATGAGGCTAAGTCTCCTCTTCATCTGAGATTTTCTTTCTTTTTTTTGTCTTTTCAGGACCACATCCATGGCATATGGAGGTTCCCAGGCTAGGGGTCTAATTGGAGCTGTAGCTGCAGGCCTACGCCACAGTCACAGCAACGTGGGATCCGAACCGCATCTGTAATCTACACCACAGCTCACGGAAACGCCGGATCCTTAACCTGCTGAGTGATGCCAGGAATCGAACCCACAACCTCATGGTTCCTAGTCGGATTCATTAACCACTGAGCCACGACAGGAACTCCATTCATCTGAGATTTTCGACGCTCCTTACCAGATCGGGCTGAAGACCTGTATAGCAACTTACACGCAGCCACAAATTCAGGCCTACTAATCACTGATCTGGTGATAGGATCTTAAGTATCTGCCATTCTGATTCAGTTCTTGACCTGATAACACTCCCTAGTTTGAAAGAATCATCCCTAACCAGAAATGACCCAATCTGAGAGCAGTAGGGACCCACTTATCCAGTGAACTGAACTGAAATGTTTTCTGCCAGGACATCCAGCTGTAATTATTTGTAGGGGGACTGCGGGGGTGGGTAATGACAGCGCCTTGACATTATCAGCCTGGACCTGCCTCCTGGAATTTTATCCCACCCACCCACACAAACATACATGCCACCTCCTTAGGGACACTCTTCCACAAGTGCTTGATAAGTACAGTATTCATGGTCTCGAACATAAGTTTGGTCTTTCAAAAGAGATGTGATGATATTTTTTATGCGTGGTTAATATGGGTTCTCTTGCCTTTTCCAGGGAAAACAGAAGCCTATTTGGAAGCCATCAGAAAAAATATTGAATGGTTGAAGAAACACAACAAAAAAGAAGATAAAGAAGGTAAGGATTTCTTGTGATTGTAAATTGCAAACTTGACAACCATTTGTCAGGAGCTCTTGTTAAAGATCCCCACAATCAAATTAGGCCCAAGTCCTTTCACAGAGCCCCAAAGACTCTAGGCACCTCACAGATGCAGAAAAGGACAGACCTCCATTTCTTTTATTTTTCAAATCACCCTTTCAAACAAAGGCATTTTCTTTTCTTTTCCATCTTATTGTGAAAAATGTCAAAGAGAAGCAGAGAGAAAAGTGTAATGCATCCTCATGCATGCATCACCTGCCTTCAGTAATTATCATCATTTTGCCAATCTTGTCTTGTCTACCCCCTCTCCTTTCCTGGGAGTATTTTTTGGGCTGCTCCAGTGGCAGGCAGAAGTTCCACATCACAGCAGTAACGAGAGCCACAGCAGGAACAATACCAAGCCCTTAACTGCTAGGCCACCAGGGAACTCCCTCTTGGAGTTTTTTAAACAAGGGCAGTTTCTGAGCCCATATTAGGTGCACCCTGCAGTCACAAAGGCAGTCGCTGACTGACTTAAAGCAAAAACACAGAATCAGACGCT
Organism: Catagonus wagneri; assembly: GCA_004024745.2. NCBI lineage: Eukaryota > Metazoa > Chordata > Mammalia > Artiodactyla > Tayassuidae > Catagonus > Catagonus wagneri. The sequence continues at coordinate 15,096,695 of PVHT020001751.1, forward strand.
GTTCTCAGTGCCAGAGACATGAAGGACCACGAGATGCAGCTCCTCCCGCTTCCCCCTGCCCCGCCAGGTTGCTCACATCAATAAAGCTCCAGTGGGTCCTGCTCAGGGTTAACACAGCTAAGCTTGGTGGCACAGAAGGGGTAAGAGGAGGGGGCATATCTCCTTACATGGAAAAGGAGCCGCAGGAAAGCCTTTGCTGGAAAGGCAAGGGAGAATTTGCCAGTGAGCAGAGGTGGAGGTAGGAATACTGGGGGCAAAGACATAAAGGGACAAAGGGGTGATGCGGCCAGAAACTGGAGCCGTCCAGTTTCCCAGGAGCACCAAGGTCTGTAGGGAGGACCTGCAGACTGGGCTAGGGAGGTTGGGCAGCGGCCGAGTCAGGAAGAGGCTTGTGTACCCTGCAAAGCAGGTTAATTTTAGCCAGAGGAGGCTAAATCAGGGCTTAATTAGGTTAAGAACTGAGAAATCTATCTGGCAGCAGTGTGGTTACAGACTGAAAACAAAACAAAACCCCAGAAGTCAGGCGAGAGCTAGGAGGCAAGGATCTAGAGCGGAAACGATGGGGCTTACGCTAAGGTGAGGCAGAGGAAGTAAAGAACAAAGGAGAAATTGAAGAGCTACATGGAAAGAAGATTCTAGTATGATTCCCAGGTGTCTGTCCACAGCTGTTGCAAAGCAATGCTTTTAAAATGAGGTGAGTAGTGCTTTTCAAACTTGAACATGCATTCAGATCACCTGTGGGGCTTCTAAATATCCTGCTGCCCACACAACCACTAAATCAAACTTGAAGGACAGGACTCAGGCATCAGCCTTTTAAATACTCTCATGATTCCACTATGCAACCAAGTTAGAGAACCGATGAGATAGAACACAGTGGGAGCAAGAGGTATTTTCAGCACCCCTTTAGCCCGTGATGATACAAGTTGAGTGAGATGAAAACAATCACCAGGTCTTCACATATACCCTGTTTTATTTGGTTCAAAGTGATGTGAATTTCTGGGCTGTCGGTTCCATTCAGATTCATATGAACCGTATTTCATCAAATCTGACATTGATTGAAAAATGCAACATTGTTTCATGTACCAAGAAAAAGAAAAATTATAACATGCCATCAATGATTACAAAGACTTACATTTTTTTTTTTTTAATCTTAGAATCAGTATGAGGGAGTTCCCACTGTGGCTCAGCAGTAACGAACCTGACTAGTATCTTTGAGGATGCAGGTTTGATCCCTGACCTCAACCAGTGGGTTAAAGATCTGTCATTGCCATGAGCTCTGGTGTAGGTCACAGACGTGGCTCAGATCCTGTGTTGCTGTGACTGTGGTGTAGGTTGGCAGCTAGCTATAGCTCCAGTTTTACCCCTAGTCTGGGAAACTTCCACATGCCACACTTATGGCCCTAAAAAGCAATATTAATAATAATAATAAATGTAATACAGTACCAGAATGCACTTTGAAACCAGTGTGAGTCATATGGACAAACCATTTAGAGTGTTATTTCTTTCACTGACTGACATGTGACTCTGACTCCTGATAGTAACCAGCAACATTCTGCTGTTCAGTCTTCCAGTTCCACAAATGACCAACCTAGTGAAACAACTCTCATGCTCTGTGAGCAAACTTCAGAATGATAGTGTGGGGTTTGATGCTCCCTTCTGCTTCCAGGAAGAGTGGGTGACACACAGTTTACCTTTCTGGAGGCAGCAGCAGAGAGCTCTTCGTCCACTGCCTTCTCATGTGCTCTGCCCGTGCACATGGCCCAAAGGCTTTGGGTCATCACTCAAAGCCTGTGGGGACCCAGGTCCTAGAGCCATGCAATGACTTCAGCTGTGTGAGCAGGAAGTCTCAGTCACCTCTGACGTTCCTTAAACCCTGCCGATGCCCTTTGCTTGGCAGGGGGCTGGGTGACCTGACTCTCCTTCCCCAGTCCAAGAAACGGAAGTCCATGCGAGGATGATGACCAATCTCATAAAGTCTTAAGTCTGTACTTTAAAAAAAAGTGCATCACAGCCCTTCTCTTTCTTTTATTTATTTTTTGGTGGGCCCCACCCATAGCACATGGAAGTTCCCAGGCTAGGGGTCACATCAGAGCTACGACTGCCGGCCTATGCCACAGCCACAGAAATACCGGATCCGAGCCTCATCTGCAGCCTACACCACAGCTCACAACAATGCCAGATCCTTAACCCATTGCTCGAGGCCAGAGATTGAACCCGCATCCATCATAGATACTAGTCGGGTTCATTACCACTGAGCCATAATGGGAACACCAGCCCTTTTCTCTTTTGAACCTTACAACCTTTAAACCTCTTCTCAGTTTTCCATGTAACTACTGATGGGTGAACTCTAACAGCCAGCGCGGTCAGGACGGCACTGGACGCCAGCGGCCTTGCCTCTGTCTGCACCGCACTGGTTTCCCCACAGTGCACAGTGATAGCCGTGTCGTAAAGAGACCATTTTTCCATTTCAAAAGCAAGCAAAATATTTTCCTGTTTGTCCACTCCAATCACCTAGACCTCTTTACAACTGTTTTGAGGACTCTGCCTTTTGTCCCACTAAGGATGTTGACCCTGAACTGATTCTGAACAGCTGGTATTAATTTTTTTTTTTTTTTTACATTATACCCAGCTGTACAGCGCGGTGACAGGGTTACACATCACAAGGGGTTAGACATAGTTCCCAGTGCTATACAGTAGTATCTCCTTGCTTTTCCAGCCCAGAGGCAACAATCTACAGCTATTAACCCCAGACCCCCCTACCATACCTTTCTCTCCCCCACCCTTTGAACAGCTGGTATTAATTTGAACCAGTGATGAACAAGAGGTGCCTCTCTGGGCCCTACGAGTCAGTCAGGAACCAGCCCGTGAGGAGCACACAAAATGTACGCGCAGCCTGAGAGAACAGAAAAGTCAAAAACTGAAACAAAACAGAGCCCTCCAAGCACTTAGTGAATGTTTGTTCTGCTCTTGTTAGATGCACCGAGTTCACTAACTCCTTCAAGGCCGCAGGGTGGTCAAAGCAGAGACTACAGGCAGACCTGGATTCAGAATCTGACTCTATCATGACTCAAGCGCATGACTCACCTCCTCTGTACTGTTTCTTCTTCTCTGAAACGGAGACACTCATGCTTTCCTCGTGGGGTTTTGTGAGGAGCAAATAAGATGATGGGTGTAAAGCAACGATGCTGGCAGTGGCCTCTAATCTTCAGGGTTCTGCCCAAACCGGAAGGAGCAAACGTTGTCCTGGGTGGAGAAGAAGCAAGCTCTCACTGAGCCTCAGCTCGCCTGGACATGATAAACACCTGGTACTTGTAGAGAACTCCTTCATGTCTGCTCTTCCTTTTGTGCAGGGGCTTAAGGATGCCCAAGGTACTCAGGTCCGGATAACATTCAGGCTAGCTAAAGGTGACCGTAGAATACTCTGGGTTTTTGTACCCCACTCTCTCCTTTCTCTTCCATTTACAAACTGACAGAAGACGGGGCTCTGTTCCAGGGTCTGCCAACAGCCAAGATGAATGGGAGTGACCATAAGGCAGGGGCCGTCCACAAGGAACTCAGTCTCAGGCAACTCACAATCTGGAGGGTGTTTCCCCCAGTACTGCACGGTGTGGAAGACCCCCAGGCCCAACCGGGGATGGGTGTCAGAAATGTTGGTACCTCCCTAGGATGTATTGTATGTAGCCAATAAAAATGGTATTTCTGGGAGTTCCCTAGTGGAGTAGTGAGTTAAGGAGCCGGCATTGTCACTGCTGGGGCTTAGGTTCGATCCCTGGCCCAAGAATTTCTGTATGCCTCTAGTGCAGACAAAAAAGGAAAAAAAAATGGTGTTTCTGAAGAATACCCACACTCACTGTGTAAAGTGAAAGGCACTAAATATAAGGTTGAATGTACTCTTTGATCACAATTGTGCTGAGATAGATACATTGACAGTGACAGTGAACAAAATATCCACTTTGGTTTTCAATGGTCGATAAAATTCAGGCGAGTTAAATTTTACTTTCATGTTTCAGTATTTTCCATATTTTAATTAATAAGCATACAATACTTAAAGTATCATAGCAAGATGTGGGTTTGTTTTTTTCAAGACTTCAAAAAGATGCCACCAAAAGCCTCCTTACTTGGTTGGAGATCTGTTTTTTTGTGAGTGGTTCAATGGTTTACATAAATTTTTTGTTTAAGTAGGACAGAGGAACCACAAAGAGCTGTGGTTTTGCTTTTCACTCTATGCATACAATTCAAACAGCATGAAAATCAAGGTAATTCTTAAAATAGAGGGGAAAGAGTGGGTTGTCACAGCAACATGGGCTTAACCAGTGTAACAAGTTCGGGAAGTCAGAACACCTGGTTCTGATCATAACTTTTACTCACTGCATGACCTTAAGACACTTAAGCTTTAGAGTTTTGTTACCCCAAGTGTGTTTCCTGGACCAGCATCATCAATATCTCCTGGAGATGTCTGTTACGATGAAGAATCTGAGGCCCCATTTCAGGCCTACTGAATACAGATCTGCAATTTCTAAAGAGTCCCCAGTGATGGGCATAAACATTACAGTTTGTGTGGCCCTGGCTTATGAGCCTGTTCCCTCTCTGGTCAAATGGGGGCTGATCTCCCCACATGAATATCTTGAAAAGTTGTAATGAAGAGCAGATGGGATTATGCAATGTACATAAGCAAGATCTGAAGCCGCAAACTACTGCACAAATGCCAAGAACCAAAATGCCTTCCAATGTGAAGGACAGGGCACGGTAACGGTGTTGTATAAAATGCCTCGTCACTAGTGGTAATCATTATAATGGGTTGTTCTTCCCTGATCTTTGCTCATGATACTCTAATGATATTTTCCAGGTTATGACCTTTCAAAGATGAGGGACTTCATCAACCAGCAAGCTGATGCTTACGTGGAGAAAGGCATCCTTGATAAAGAAGAAGCTGATGCCATCAAGCGTATATACAGCAGCCTATAATAATGGCAAATGGCCCAAGAGTCTTTTAACTGTTTCAGAAAAGCATAGTATAGCTTAAAACACTTCTGTGATTAAAGTTATTTTGACCCAAGGTTTATTAGAAAGTGCTGAATTGCCAGTAGTTAACCTTTTAGAAGTGGTTAAAATATAGCTTTCTTGCTGTAAGAAAAGTAAAGTTGTATGTAAGCTGAAATTTTGTATATAGAATCCTTATTTCCTTATAGATTTACATTTTATAACCAGATATATGTTGCTTTGGAAAAGCCCGTAATGGACTGAACTTAAAAATGAAAATTTTCCCACTGTGTGACACACATAAGCACCCCCTGAAGAATTAAGGGGTTCTGTTTTCAAAGCATGCTGGGTACCAGAGCACCTCATAGAATGTCTGTTACAAGATGTCATTTCCATACCTGTTCCCTTTTGGGAGTTGAAATAAATTCACGTTTACTCAAAGCCTCTATATCTTAAAGTATAGTTATCTGCCCTTCTGGCTGTTTCTGATGGCTCTTTATCAGGCCCAAAAACACAAAAAAGGAACCTGAAAATGAATAGGATTTGCTGCATTTACTAACAATTTCCCCCCATTCTCAACATTTTTTGTTTGTTTTTATGGCTGCACCTGAGGCTTATGGACATTCACAGGCCAGGGATTGAATCCCAATCACTGCTGGATCCTTTAACCCACTAGATCAGTCCAGGGAGTGAACCTGAGTCACTGCAGTCAGATTCTTGACCCACTGTGATAGTGGGGACTCCAACATTTTCTATTAGTGAGTTTTCAGACAATGAGTTTTTCTCTTAAGAAGGACACCTATATACCTTCCAAGAGGACAAATGAGGTCGTAAACACTACATAAAGCAATGTAAAAAGTGATGCCAGATCTGAGTTATCTAACTGATCTTGATCTAAGCCGAGGTGTCTCAACAGAGAGCAAGAGGTCCAGGAGGTAGGTTAGGTATAGAGATAACAACCATTCCCTTCCCTGTGAACCAAAGCGGGTAGATGAGCTTCACTAGAGGCGAAGATTAAGGAAACTCAGAGCCCTGCACCTCCTCTTCCTCAGCCATCACCACAAACCCAGTCCTTGAAGCCACATTCAGGACCCAAGGTCTTTCTGAAGGGTTATGGGCAATGTCCCCAAACCAAAGAATGCTTTGAAAATGTATTATTCCATTTAAATTAATGACATAAAATATTTTTCTATATTTCAGTTTAAAATCATGAAAATAACACAATGGTTTGTATAGCGGCGGTCATTCTAATGGGCTTCTAATACCTGTCTTGCAGGCCCATACCTCACGTTTTGGTGAGGACTGGGAAACACACAGGGAAGCTATAAGAGGCTGTTTTCACAGGTAGGAGACCACTGCTCTCTTCCTTATCCTCTCTAGAGTTGCAAAAACAAAAGTCACGGCATGACACACACAGAAACAATACTCAGCATGTTCTAGAGAAACCAGTGTCCACTGGGGAGTGGTGAGAGGGAACTAAATACATCTTTGCCCAAACTATACTTGCCAGAGCACAATGAGTCAGACAGTGTCAATGAGTCATCTTTAATAATTCAACTGACCCTACCTCACCAAATCCCGTAGTCCAAACACACTGCTGCTTCTGCATTAGAGAGAATTAACTGGTTGTGACTTGAGCATTTTATACATTCACTTTTCTATAATTTACCTAAATATCTGTGCTGTATTTTTACAAATAAGACATTTACTAAGGGGTTCATTACAGTTTTCAAAGCACATTGACATTCCTTAGCTCCTGCTGATGACCAAGACAGAAGGGAGATCTTCGGTCCTGCTTTACCCATGAGGAAACTGATTCACAAAGAGGGCACAGGAAATGCTCAAACTCTGATGGTCAAGCAGCGGTAAAGCCGGGACTAGAGCCCAGGTTCTTGTCTCAGCTTCTTCCTCCTCAGTGTTTCCGTGTTCAAGGCAGCAACTAAAGGTCCCTAGCCCAGGACAGTTCAATTGTCAATGGTGAATTCCAAGTTTTTAGTAGCTTGAAGATGAGGGGAGAGATGCTTTGGCTAGAAATTGCTAAGACCTGAGACAAAAATAAAATACTCAGAAAAATGTTTTTGAGATTGTGGTCTTAATTTCAAATTTGAATTTATGTCTTTGGGATAGTGTTTTTGGATTTGTATCTTTTGGCTTACTCTCTAAATCCAGATTATTTTATGTTAAACAGCATAAAAACTCTCTGCATTCTTTTGTGGCCACACCCACGGCATGTGGGACTTCCCAGGCCAGAGCCTGAACCTGAGCTGCAGTTGTGACCTGCACCACAGTTGTGGCAATGCCGGATCCTTAACCCACTGTGCCACAAGGCAACTTGCAAAATTTTCCGCATTTTTTTTTTTGTCCTTTGTCATTTTTTTAGGGCTGCACCCACGGCATGTGGAGATTCCCAGGCTACGGGTCTAACAGGAGCTGTAGCCGCCGGCCGACACCACAGCCACAGCAACGTGGGATCCGAGCCCCATCTGCGACCTACACCACAGCTCATGGCAACACCAGATCCTTAACCCACTGAGCAAGGCCAGGGATCGAACCCGCAACCTCATGGTTCCTAGTCGGATTCGTTAACCACTGAGTCACGACGGGAACTCCCTCCACCTTTTTTTTTTTAAAAGTTCCTGGGCCTTTTTCAAGAGTCCTTGACCTTTTCTTACATACATGATTGTTGCCTTTCCTTTATTTTTTTCTTTTAGTTTTCTGTTCTTCCAACTACCTCCCCATAGTTCAGGTAGTGGATAGAAGAAAATAGCAAGGAAAGAGCAAGCTATCACCCTATATCAAAGATGATAAGACTGTGAGAAAAAAATGAGAAATGAAAACATGAAATGTTATCATGAGAAAAAGCATGAAAAAAAAAACCCCACAAACACAAGGGATTATGTACATTGTGAACAAACAAAACATTCAAGATCAGGGCCAACAGCTACCGTTTCCCAGTCATGCTTCTGCTGGGTCAGCCTCGAAGGATGGATGGTGCAGTTCTGGTTGTGCAAGTTCTGCAGTAACACTCAAGGGCACTTGCTCAATGGAAGATGTGAAGGAGCAAGGCCGGGAGAAGGACATGAGAAAAAAGAAAAGAGGGAGAGGAAAACTACTGTCTGAACCATGGGGAGGTAGGTGGAAGAGCAGAAAACTGAAAGGTCCCTTGTACCTCACAGAAAGCAGAGCCCCCTTCGGCTGTTAGGGAGGGATGGATATGGGGAATTTTGTGAAAGCTTACAAATCTTTTTTTTTTTTTTTGTCTTTTTTGGGCCACACCTGTGGCATATGGAGGTTCCCAAGCTAGGGGTCGAATCAGAGCTACAGCTGTGGCCTACACCACAGCCACAGCAATGCAGGATCTGAGCCATGTCTGCAACCTACACCACAGCTCACGGCAACACCAGATCCCTGACACACTGAGGGAGGCCAGGGATTGAACCCGCAACCTCATGGTTACTAGTCTGCTAGTACCACAACAGGATCTCCAAGCTTACAAATTTATTTAACTTGATACTTGAATAGAAATTGAAATCAAAATGATATTTAATTGTAAGTAAAATATGGCTTAACATTTACTACTGTAATCTGGACATATACAAAAAGTAAGACAAATTAAATTATGTGAATTAAAAACCTACCCTCTCAATGCAAAGCATAGTGACTGCAAAACACTCTAGAAAGTGACTTACAACGAAATCTAAACTATAGTTCATCAGTGTAGCCAGTCACAGTTTTCTCTGCTTCTTCTTTTGATATATTCCGTGGTTTAAGTGTATCTGAAACACATCAAGTCAAATATTATTTAAATGCAAAGGTTACTAGTAATTGCAATTTATCTGCTTTTAGATTATTGAAACCTTTTTCAAAATTGCAATTATAGTAATAAAAACCACTAGAGGAGACGCTCACCATTTCAAAACTACAATTTAAAAATCAATTTTATATTTCCCTTTGTTGAAAAAATTGAAGACTCAAATATGAAAACATAGTTTATTTTCTCAGACTTTTTGTAGTTTATTTTTACAAAATAGCAGACAAAATTTGTTTCTTTATAGTGATACAGAATAAGTAATACATATCGAAATATATATATTAGCACTTAAGTTATAAACACCTAGCAAAATTAGCATCACTTAAACAGCAACCATATTTTTCACATAATTAGGATTTCTCAGGAGATAAACATTGTTTTCAGCCTGAATATGTAAATACTCTTTGAGGCTTTATGTCAACTAGTATTTACAAAAGCTAGTCTAAAAACTACCACCACCTGCAAAAGTGATGAGCTTTAGGATACATTTTGCTATCATGCCATAATAAAGATTTAAAATTATAGAAAGCCAGAGGGAACCAATCACTTCAGTGCAACTGCTGTAGGTGGTACTATTTAACTGTGATTTAAAGATGTATGCCATGAAAATCCAAAAGGGATGCTTTTGAATTGTCAGTTGTTGGTTTCTTTACAATGCAACCATCTCTTAACCCAGGTTAGATCATGCCCTGCCAACCATCTAACTGTGATAGAGGGAAGTTGCATAGGGACTGTCTTCATCTCTGAAAAAAAGAAATACAGCATAAATCAGTGTTTTAAAACTGTACTCAGAAAACTAACATATCTTCATTATACAACTTAATATTCACTTGCCAATAAAAAAAAGGAGTATATCAACTTATAACATCATGCATGCCTTGAAAGTCATGTGAAATGCAAATACTCATCAAGGTATACCTCCCTGTCTCCATTTCATGACTGTCTCAGTTACTGGAATCAAGAATGGTATTTGTAATATCTTTGTACTTGTTTATATTATATAAACTTATATTAAGTTATAAATGAATTATATTCACATTTATATTTGTTTATATTTTTTATATTCTACCTCTTTCTCAAAAAGATTCAAGGCACGACAAAAGGCATACATATAATAAGATGAATAAATTAGAAATTAAAAATCAGGACTAGCAAAAGGAGAAGGACTCAGATACATTAGCCATCAGCAATACCGCAATAGCTGAACTGAGTATCAATTTTGGCTGTAAGGTTCCTTGTAGTCACGGCAAAAAAGAGCACAATGGTTGTACCATTCTTGGAATCATAAAGGAAGAAGGAAACCAGTTCTATAGGAGGGAGAAAGGCCTGCCCTGATACCAAATTAAAGAACAAAGAAAAAATGCTCACATGAGAGCTTATGTAGGAAACACCTGGGAACAAATAATAGACAATGTCCTTGACGAGTTTTATAAGGAAGAGTATTTTACAGGTATTCTCTAGAGCACTGCTTCCCCTGACGATGTCAACTAGATGTCTACCTGGATGCTCTGCAGAATTGCTACCTGGATAGTTGTGCTATTAAAGGAAAGAAGTAAAACTTATTATTTTTTTTTTTAGGGCCATGCTCATGGCATGTAGAGTCCCCAGGCTAGGGTTCGAAATGGAGCTGCAGCTCCCAGCCTACACCACAACCACAGCAATGCCAGATCCAAGCCGTGTCTGTGACTGACACCACAGCTCATGGCAAAACTGGATCCCTAACCGACTGAGCGAGGTCAGGGATCACCTGTGTCCTCATGCATATTAGTCTGGTTCATTACCGCTGAGCCACAGTAGGAACTCCAGAAGTAAATTTTTTTATAAGTAACAAAAACAACAGATAAAGCCTTATGCAAAATGCAGTAGCTCTGTTTAGACTTTGTATATTACAATTAAAATATAGTTTAGAGATGACATGATACTATATATTGAAAACCCTAAGGACTCAACCCCAAAACTACCTGAACTGATCAACAAATTCAGCAAAGTAGCAGGATAGAAGATTAGCATTCAGGAATCAGTTGCATTTCTGTATACTAACAATGAAATACTAGAAACGGAATACAAAAATACAATACCTGTTAAAAGTACACCCCCAAAAAAATCAAATACCTGGGAATACATCTGACCAAGGAGGTAAAAGACACATATTCTGAGAACTATAAAACATTAATCAAGGAAATTAGAGAAGATGTAAAGAAATGGAAAGACATTCCATGCTCCTGGGTTGGAAAAATTAATATTGTAAAAATGGCCATACTACCCAAAACAATCTACAGATTCAGTGCAAACTCTATCAAATTACCCATGACATTTTTCATAGAACTGGAACAAACCATCCAAAAATTTATATGGAACCACAAAAGACCCAGAACTGCCAAAGCAATCCTGAAGAACAAAAACCAAGCAGGAGGCATAACTCTCCCAGACTTCAGGCAATATTACAAAGCCACAGTGATCAAGACAGTGTGTTACTGGTACCAGAACAGACATACAGACCTATGGAACAGAATAGAGAACCCAGAAATAAACCCAGACACCTATGTTAAATTAATCTTTGACAAAGGAAGCAAGAACATAAAATGGGAAAAAGTCTTTTCAGCAAGTGTTGCTGGGAAACCTGGACAGCCGCATGCAAATCAATGAAATTGGAACACACCCTCAAACCATGCACAAAAATAAACTCAGAATGGCTTAAAGACCTAAACATAAGGCGAGACACCATAAAACTCCTGGAGGAGAAGAATATAGGCAAAACATTCTCTGACATCGACCTTACAAATGTTTTCTCAGCTCAGTCTCCCAAAGCAACAAAAATAAAAGCAAAAATAAACCAATGGGACCTAATCAAGCTGACAAGCTTTTGCACAGCAAAGGAAACCAAAAAGAAAACTAAAAGACAACTTACAGAATGGGAGAAAATAGTTTCAAATGATACAACTGACAAGGGCTTAATCTCTAAAATATACAAACAACTTATACAACTCAACAGCAAAAAAGCCAACAACCCAATTGAAAAATGGGCAAAACACCTGAATAGATATTTCTCCAAAGAAGATATGCAGATGGCCAACAAGCACATGAAAAAATGCTCAGCATCACTGATGATTAGAGCAATGTAAATCAAAACTACCATGAGATACCACCTCACACCAGTCAGAATGGCCAGCATTAATAAGTCCACAAACAACAAATACTGGAGGGGGTGTAGAGAAAAGGGAACCCTCCTGCACTGTTGGTGGGAAAGTAAGTTGGTACAACCACTATGGAAAACAGTATGGAGGTATCTTAGAAAACTATACTTAGAACTACCATATGACCCAGGAATCCCACTCTTGGGCATAAATCCAGACAAAACTTTCCTTGAAAAAGTCATACGCACCCACATGTTCATTGCAGCTCTATTCACAAGAGCCAAGACATGGAAACAACCCAAATGTCCATCGACGGATGATTGGATTAGGAAGATGTGGTATATACACACAATGGAATACTACTCAGCCAAAAAAAGAACAAGATAATGCCATTTGCAGCAACATAGATGGAACTAGAGACTCCCATACTGAGTAAAGGAAGTCAGAAAGAAACATACCATATGATATCACTTATATCTGGAATCTAATACACAGCACAAATGAACCTTTCCACAGAAAAGAAAATCATGGACTTGGAGAATAGACTTGTGGTTGCCAAGGGGGAGGGGGAGTGAGTGGGATGGATTGGGGACTTGGGGTTATTAGGTGCAGACTATTGCCTATGGAATGGATAAACAATGAGATCCTGCTGTGTAGCACTGGGAACTATGTCTAGTCACCTGTGATGGAGCATGATAATGTGAGCAAAAAGAATCTATACATGTGTGTGTAATTGAGTCACCATGCTGTACAGTAGAAGATTAACAGAACACCATAAACCAACTATAATGAAAAAAATAATCATTATATAAAAAATAAAATACAGTTTAAAATAATATAGTTTTAAACTGGAATTAAAAGTAGTTTTTTAAGCAAAAAAAGAAAAAATTTGGTCATGCAAGGACATCTTAAGAGTAACTAATTCAGGAATTCCCTTCGTGGCTCAGTGGTTAATGAATCCGACTAGGAACCATGAGGTTGCGGGTTCGATCCCTGGCCTTGCTCAGGGGGTTAACGATCTGGCATTACCGTGAGCTGTGGTGTAGGTCGCAGACGCGGCTCGGATCCCGCGTTGCTGTGGCTGTGGCAAAGGCCACAGCTACAGCTCCTGTTAGACCCCTAGCCTGGGAACCTCTATATGCCGCGGGTGCGGCCCTAGAAAAAGCAAAAAGACCAAAAAAAAAAAAAAGAGTAACTCATTCAGCCTCTGACCTTTTTTTCCAGCATATTCTTACCTGCTCTCTTCTTTTAGTTTCTTGGCTGCCTGTGTTGATAACTTAATCTGCAAGTCCAGTCTCTGCAGGAAATCTCTGGCTGTCACTTCCTCAGGCTGCACGGGCTGAACATCAGATTCTCGAGGACTGGGCGGAGAGAGGGCTTCCCCAGTCGCTACCAGCTCTTCTTCATGAGGAAAACCGCTATCGACAGTTTCATTTTCTGGAGAATCTATTGAATTAAGTCCATTAAATAGCAAAGGCTTCTCTGATATAACTGGGATGTTCAATGTTTTCTTCAGAAATATACAATCATTGGTAAACAGTTTGTTTGCCCTTTTAATCTGCTCCATCTAAAATATCAAAACAAAAAGCAACATACATATATTCCAAATTAGGGCTTTTTACACAACACAAACTAAAAATATTCATGAGCAAAATGTGTGCTATGCTTTCTCCGGGTCTTAACTTGGGGATAGCCACCTCCCCAGATACCCTCCAAGTTATTTCAAGAAGGGCCAGGAAATTCTCTTGCACAATTTTATAAAAAGAAAGACTCTTTTCCCCAACCCCACCATATTATTTCCCCTACAAGGCAGCTTTTACCAAGCAGCCTTAAATCCCTGAAGTTAAAAATTTTACTTAGCACTTATTTAATACATTCCAATCTTATTTTAGCATTTCTATTATCTGATTTTTAAAAAAACCAAATTTCCTCGTGCTGTGATTTTCCTTATGGAGTGCCTGCTGTCTCTAGAATATAATAGATACAGGAGGTGGTAAAGAAATAAGTACAGGGAGTTCACATTGTGGCGCAGAGGAAACAAATCCAACTAGGAACCATGAGGTTGCGAGTTCCATTCCTGGCCTTGCTCAGTGGGTTAAAGACCTGGTGTTGCCATGAGCTGTAGTACAGGTCGCAGATGTGGCTCAGATCTGATGTTGTGGTGTAGGCTGGCAGCTGTAGCTCCAACTCAACCCCTAGCCTGGGGACCTCCATATGTTGTGGCCCTAAAAAGCAAAAAAAAAAAAAAAAAAGACAAAGAAAGAAGTGCAATGAGGATTAGAAAGAATGGTGTAGGCTGGGGCAGCAGTCGTTAAGAGAGGCCTCATGGTTTGGGATGGAAATGCTATAAAAGTTGGTTGTGATGACCGTTGTTCAACTATAAATGTAATAAAATACACTGAGTAATAAAAAATGTGAAATAAGTTTAAAAAAAGAAAGGCTTCATGGAGAAGGTGGGGTTCTGATTTTGATTCTTTGGACCTTAGATGGGCTTTAAAGAATGGGTAAAAGAGGGACAGATAAGGAAAAAGGTAAGGAGCACCTTACATAGAATATCTCGTTTTTTCTACCCTATGGATTGGGCATCTGAAAATTCACTTTACAGATAAAAGAAACAAAACTCAAGGAGATTAGTATGATGAAATCATCATACTATTGGCAGATGAAAAAGCTACAATTTAACACAGATTTGATAACTTCCAACTCTTTCAGAGCCTTTGAATGCCTCCTCAAGCCACAGAAATGGGGGTGAGAGGCAGTGGTTAAAAAGGTAATATACGTCCTTCCTAATAGTTCTGCAAGCTAGATATCATCATCTCCTTTTTTAGAAATGAAAAAAGGGAGACTCAAGAGAGGTAAGTGGCAGGCCTAAGTGCACAAATGCAGGAAGTGCAGACAAGACTCAAACGATGCTGGTGTAGCGCTGTCGGAGAAACACCTGCCCCTGTGTTCATCACACGGCACCATCATGAACCTGCAGACCCCTCCAGCGACTAGCCTGGGGATTCGCACTGTGCCTTTGCACGCACTGTGCCTTCTGATTTTCACCACAGCTCTGTCCTGTGAGGTCCATCACAAAGACAGTTTGGTACAACAGCCAAGTATCCAGGCTGAGGAATGTGACAACCTGGTTTCAAATCCCAGCTCCACCAACACGAACTGTCTAAACATGAGCTTGTTACTTCTCTCATTGAGCCTGTTTCCTCACGTGTAAAACAGGTATCACCTACCCTTCGCAGGGTTGGAAGGATTAAGTGAAAGATATATGTACATATATGCGTAGAAGATATAGATGAAGATACAGATATACAGATATAGATGAGAGAGACAGAGGGACAGAGACTATTCAGCAGTAAATGGTACTTACTACTTGCCATTTCTCCCATGAAGAAATTAAGGCACAGAAGAGATGATGATGTGACCAAGTGCATGCAGTTCTTAAGATATATGAACCAGAATTTCTGTCTGACTCTAAAGCCCACACAACACAGAGGATTAAAATGCACGACTAACGGAACTCAATCCTGGGATCCTTTAAGGCCAAATTGATGAGTGAAAAAAATACATTTCCACTTCAAAGAGCCTGAAGAAACAATAGTCAAAGAAACGGACACTGTTCCTCCTGCTTTAGAAAGCCAAATCCACACAAATAGTACCTTCAAAGCTTCCTCTTTTTTTTTCTTTTAAAGCTACTACATTAAAGTGTCTTTTGTGCTCTAGTCTCCAGTTAAAGGAGCGAAGGAAAGAGTGAGAATGAACATGAATAGGCAGGTACTTTGCTTTTAATTTTTTTTTGGTTTTTTTAGGGCTGCACCCATGGCATATGGAAGTTCCCAGGCTAGGAGTCAAATCAGAGCTGTAGCTGCTGGCCTACACCACAGCCACAGCAATTCAGGATCCAAGCTGTATCTGTGACCTACACCACAGCAACACCGGATCCTAACCCATTAAGCAAAGCCAGGGATGGAATCTGTCCTCATGGATATTAGTCGTGTTCATTATACTGAGACACCACAGGAACTCCTAGGCAGGTATATTTTAAAACAAAATTAAAATATAAAGATCTTAAGTATCTCTGATCTAGACATGAGGGAGTTAAAAAACTTGAATACTTTATCCATATCAGATTCAGGTTACTTTAATCTGCCTTGTTTTTATCACCCAGAATCCGCATTCTCCACCTCTCTCAGTATATGGGCGCTGGGGCTACTGAGCCCTCCCCTAGCTCCAGGGTGAGTACATGAGTCATTCATGCCCTTTGGAGCATCAGAGTGCCCAGGATTTCCTGACAGATCACAGTCCCATCTCAGAACAATTCAGAGATCCAAGGAGACTTTTGCTGGGTCTAGGAGGAGAAAGACCTCTGTTTTTCCTGCTGGAAAGAGATAAGCCTGGAGCTGCTGGTCACAATTCTTCCACCACAAGGAGCCTGACAATAAGCCCACCTTGGAAGAGAGCCATCAGACCTCTGAAGTCAGAATACCCTCGCATCCTTCAGCTATAGTAATGAGCCAGTAAATGACATTTTTGGTTCATTTTTTGTCTTCAGTGGTTTTTGTTTGTTTGTTTGTTTGTTGTCTTTTGTCCTTTTAGAGCCGCACCCACAGCACATGGAGATTCCCAGGCTAGGGGTCTAATTGGAGCTACAGCTACAGGCCTGTGCCACAGCCACAGCAACACTGGATCCTTAACGCCCTGAGCGAGGCCAGGGATCAAACCTGCAACCTCAAGGTTCTTAGTCGGATTCGTTTCCTCTGTGCCACAGTGGGAACTCCATTTATTTATTTTTTGTCTTTTTGTTTGTTGTTTTGCTTAGGCCAATTTAAATTTTCCATCACTTGTAAATGAAAGCACCCTCACTGATACAGTGCCCTTTGAAATACTGGCAGGGGCCTACAATTGCTAATAGTCACTGCTTTCTGCCAATAATGATGGAAGACAGAAACAGCCGGGAACATCAGGATCTGATTGCTGAGGCCAGGCTTCAAACACCAACCATAAACGCCTTAAGTTTCTTCATGGGAAAAGCTGTTATTTCTATAGCTTCCCAGATCGAACAAAGACATAAGGCAGAGTTCCTTCCAGGCAGCCCCTTGGCTACTCCTCCCACTCTCATAGGTGTTAGGTACACCCTGGCCTTCAGGCTTGCGGGTAGTTATCCCCCTGCTGTTTCTAGTGCTTCAACACTCCTTCTTGGTTCCCTTAATCCTATTCTCACTTCCACAAATGTCCCTTCATTAAATTCTCTTTGACCAAACCCTCTGGGTGCACTACCTGTATCTTGCAGGGACCCTGACTGATACATCTATCACTCAGAGCAAGACACGCCATGACAGTCAGGCAAGGAGCTGATGACAGAGGGCACCACACCAAGGGGAATGGGCAGGGTTCCCCTAGCTCTTGTGCATGCTGTTGTACCACTAATTCGCTAACAGAACTGCTTCTTTTTTTTTTTCTTTTTGCTCTTTTTGCCTTTTCTAGGGCTACATTCATGGCATATGGAGGTTCCCAGACTAGGGGTCTAATCGGAACCGCAGCAGCCAGCCTACGCCAGAGCCACAGCAATGCGGGCTCTGAGCCGCATCTGCAACCTACACCACAGTTCATGGCAACGCCGGATCATTAACCCAGTGAGCAAGGCCAGGGATCGAACCCGCAACCTCATGGTTCCTAGTTGGATTCGTTAACCACTGAGCCATGAAGGAAACTCCCTAGAACTGCCTCTTTTAACAAGCCTGTGAGCTTCCTCATGACAGGGACTGCTTCATCTCCATCTCAGCATTGCCAGCAAGCATTTAAGGTGTATGTGACCCTTATGGTTTAGACTCTAAGATGACACATGGATGCCAGCATCATGGATATCAGGGTTATCCAGACATAGCATCAAAGTAGGAATCAATGTGTGGGCAGATTTGAAACTGAAAGTGAAAACAGGTAAATGAGGTTAATACAAGGTATTACAAACAAGGGCTCTGGACCCATACTTTCTAGATTCAAAGCCTGGCTGTCCTGTTTTGTAATCATTCCCTGTATCGTTTTCTTCCCTATAAAGTAAGGAAAATAATCGTACTTTTGACAAAATACGATCGTTATGAGAATTAAATGAATGAATTCATGTAAAACATTTAGAACAATGTAGGGCACACAGGAAACACTTAAAAACGCTAGCAACTATCATTCAATGTGGTAAAACTGAGAAAGCTACAAGTAAGGGCAGATCCTAGCATATATTCAGCAAATGAGAAGGAAAAAGGTAGGAATTTTCTACCAATAGGAAATGTTTCAGAGTTCTTTCTGTTATGTAACAAGATCAGTGGTGTCTCTGGAGCACCAGGACTCAGGTTCAACCCCTGGCCAGGCACAGTGGGTTAAGCATCCAGTGTTGCTGAAGCTGTGGCATAGGTCACGACTGCAGCTTGGATCTGATCCCTGGCCCGGGAACTCCATAAGCCTAGGGGCTGCCCCCCCCAATTTTTTTTCCCACAAAGTAAAAATATGTAAAGAAGATTTCATATAAATAAGGCCAATTGAATAACATAATATTTTCTCACTACCATTAGGTATGAGTGTTGCTCTTTTCCAAAAGACAATTATTTTGATCTTAATTTATTCTCCTTCACAGGTAGAGGCTCCAAACTCCTAAAGTTAGGGAATGAAACCAGCCATGCAAAAAAAAAAAAAAAAAAAACAGGGAAAAAGGGATCCCAGCCAAAAAGAGAAGTTGCAACGCCCAAGAACAGAAAAAAATAGTGTGGCTGAAGTATAGGGAGTAATAAGCAAGCTCCAGGCCACTCATATAATAAATAAAATTTGAACTTTTTTTTCTTTTTATGGCTGCACCCTTGGCATATGGAAGTTCGCAGGCTAGGGGTCCAATCGGAACTACAGCTGCCAGCCAAAGCCACAGCCACAGCAACACTTCCAAGCCGAATCTGAGACCCACACCACACCTTGCAGCAAGGCCAGAGCCTTAATTCACTGAGTGAGGTCAGGGATCAAACGCACATCCTCATGCACACTATGTTGTGTTCTTGAGGCCTGGATTTTATTTTAAATGTGACGGGAAGCCACTGGAGGGTAAAGGAGGTAAAGGAAGGGAGTGACATAATCTGGTTACAGATGAAGATCATTCCAGCAGCTCTGTAGAATATGGATTTGTAAGAGAGAGGCATTAGCGGAAACAGGAAGCCCAGTTATGGAAGAAACAGCAAGGGCACAGACAAGAGATATACATAAACCCAAACAGTGAAGTGATATTTTAATTTGCTTTGGAATGTTTTCTACTTTCATCTGAACTTAGATGGGCCTAACATTCTGGGAAATTCACTTCACATAAAACTAAGAAAAGTCATGATCCAATCCAAAGAAGAGCTGGGAAACTCTACAGCTTTCCCACCTGCCCTCTGTTTAATATTTCTTTTTTTTTTTGCCTTTTGTCATTTTATGGCCGCGGGTTTTATGGCCGCACCCGCGGCATGTGGAGGTTCCCAGGCTAGGGGTCTAATCGGAGCTGTGGCCACTGGCCTACACCGCAGCCACAGCAACGCAGGATCCGAGCCGCGTCTGCAACCTACACCACAGCTCACGGCAACGCCGGATCGTTAACCCACTGAGCA
>PVHT020001751.1:15116335-15150762 GCA_004024745.2 Catagonus wagneri
CACCCTATTATGTCCCTTACAGAATATTTTCATACATACACAACTCTGATTTGATTATTATCATCATTTTACGGGAAAAAAAGACAAATATTAAATGATTATCTCAAGATCATTTTCTAGTAAATGCTGCATTCAGCCTCCTCACCTTGCTGTCTCCTATTAAGTTTTATTTATTTATTTTTTCTTTTTAGGGCCGCACCTGGGGCATGTGAGAATTACCTGGCTAGAGGTCGAATCGAGCTGCAGTTGCCAGCCTATGCCACAGCCCTGACAACAACAGATCTGAGCTATGTCTGCGACCTACACCGTGTCTTGGTACCTTGCAGCAATGTTGGATCCTTAACACATTAAGTGAGGCCAGGGATTGAACCCGAATCCTCAAAGATACTAGTCAGATTCTTAACCTACTGAGTGAGCCTCAACAGGAACTCCTCCCATTAAGTTTTAGGTGTTGGTGGCGATCAGACTCTTCCACTGCCATGTGCTAATGAGAAAAAGCATTTATTTCTTCTCCACGCTATCTCAGAAGAATATATTAGATTCCATTTATGAAATGTCCAGAAAATGCAAATGTATAGATTATAAAGCAGATGCATGGTTATCTGAGACTACAGAAGGGACAGGGACTAAGGGGAATGGGAACAGGGATTGTTTTAGGATGACGGAACTATTCTAAAATCGGATTGTGGTGATGGTTGCACAACCCTGTAAATTTACTAAAAGTCCTTGAAGCGTACACTTCTGAGGGTAAATTTCATGATATGTAAATTGTGCCTCAAGAAAACTGTGTTTAAACAAAGAATGCCTGAGAATCTATGAAAACCCCAAACTGCTAACGCCTACTTGATCATCCCTCTCATGACAGGTGGCCCTATTTATTTCTGGTTCTCTGCCCTTTGACCATTAAGGTCAACAGTTTCTACCAGCAGCAGGGACTAAAGTGATAAACACAAAACGTTTACATATATTTCTAACTCGCCACACTTGTTCCCCCTAACATGACAACCATTTCACCTTTTCTCAGCACGGTGACTTCTGATAGGGGAAGTGTTAAGAAACAAGTGGGCTTAGCAGCTCATAGTATGAGAAAGAGAAAACCCTGGGAATGAAATTGGACAGGAATGACGTAGGACACTGAGGGCAACGGTCTGGGGAGGGTAGAGAACAGGGAAGTTCCCCGGGGCTAACAAAAAGATGAAGAAATGGTTTATGTAAATAAGAGGGTTCCTCCTGCCTCTCACTCACTTTCTGTTTCTACACAGAGCTTCCAAACGAAAAGTTCACAGACGCTGCCTAGAGCTGGGAGCTTGCATCCAATTGAAAGGAGCTGGGATAACCCCAAAAACTGTAGCAAAATCTAGAAAAATGGGTTAGGGAGGGAGACTTACTCTCTCAGTGGAGATAAGCACAGCCAAGATAATTCCAGCCCGAGTCAGTTCATGCCTGAGACCTGAACTATACATAATCATTTCTCAGCTCAGCCCCAGCAGTTTCAGTTTCCCAGACCTACTTCCTGCAATGCCTCTTACTCTGCTAGAGATGCTCAAACCTAAACCTATATTTGATTCGATGTAAAGTCCCAAGGCTGGTGGGAAGGGAGGAGACAGGCATGTAGTGGCAGCAGCAGTCTTCTTTCTGTAGATTAGAAAGTTAGCCTCAAATCACACTTTGCAATTCTAGTCAAAGGGGCTGCACCCCCAGCTCAAACCCTACCCTGGATCTGCTCAACTCCAGGGCCTGCTGATTTCATACCAGCCAGGCTGTCCTGTGGATTAAGTCCACATGTATGGGGAGGACCCACCACATGCCAGGCTAGCACAGAATATACAGAGATGAATCAGACAAGCTCCCTAGCTTCTACAGCAGCTACAGGCCAGGCAAAACAGTAGCCAACAAACTCATCGTGAATAAGAAGGTAATATGTGTTATCTTGCAGCCCCCATATCTAGAAAGGGCCTCAAACAAAGCAGGCTCAGTAAAAGTAGATAAAAAATAATGAATGCCAGTTATTGATAACTATGGGTGACTTAAAAAGGGATGATGAGGAGTTCCCATGTGGCTCAGCAGTTGAAGGACCCAATGTGGTCACTGCAGCAGCTTGAGTCACTGCTTTGGCACAGGTTCAATCCCTGACCTGGAAATTTCCACATGCCATAGATGATGAGAATATGTTAATGAGATATTTTCCAAGTCACTGGCAGAAGAACTGGAGTCCATCAGATGCCAGGCCTAGCAGGTTCTTCAACATTTATATTCTTCCTTCCTACAGTGAAACCTCTTGGATCCCTGGGCCCAACTTGAGGGCAGAGATGCTCAAACTAAATGGTAAACAAATAAGCAGAAAAGGTAGAGCATATCAGCAAATCATCCAGAACCGCTTCTTACCACTTTCTTTTCTCCTGCTTTGGTCCAAACTACTCTCCTCTCTCACCTGCATTATTGTAAAAGCCTCCATCCTATCTGGTCTCCCTGCCATGGCACTTGCCGCAACCACAACCTATTCACAAAGCAGCAGCCAGAGCGATCCCTTTCATGCATAAGTCTGATCATGTCACACTCTTCCGCTCAAATTCCCCTAGTGCTTCCCAACTCACTGAGAGAAAAAGCCAAAGTTCTTACAATGGCCTTCAAAGGTCTAAAGCCAAAGAGATTGAGTACATTCTAAGCACCAGCCACACTATTCCAGGGCCTGGTCAACTATGCACCCCACCTCAGGGCGTTTGCACCACTCCCTTTGCACCATTCTGCCTAAAATGTTCTTCACAAATCTCTGCACAGCTCCCTTCCACACCTCCTTTTCGGTGAGGTCTTCCATAGCCACACTTTTTCTTTTTTTTCTTTCCTTTCCTTTTTTTTTTTTTTTTGGCTGCCATGCGGCATATGTAAGTTCCCAGGCCAGGGATCAAATCCAAGCTACAGCTCAAGGATCAAATCTGATCCCACCACAGCTTCAGCAACACCAGATCCTTAACCCACTGCACTGGGCTGGGGATCAAACCTGCATCCCTGTGGCAGCCCTAGCCACTGCTAAGATGCCAATCTCACTGCCACAGCGGGAAATGCCATAACATTTTAAATTGCAGCCATCTCCACCAGCCCTATCTCCTTTCCCTGCTTAATTTCTTTTTTTCATTTTGCTTATCAATATCTGACTTATAACATATTATTTG
Source organism: Catagonus wagneri (assembly GCA_004024745.2). Classification (NCBI taxonomy): domain Eukaryota; kingdom Metazoa; phylum Chordata; class Mammalia; order Artiodactyla; family Tayassuidae; genus Catagonus; species Catagonus wagneri. The sequence continues at coordinate 15,119,506 of PVHT020001751.1, forward strand.
TTTACTTACTGTCTCAGTTGACTAAAATACAAACTCCATGAGGACATGGATTTGATTTTATTTATTTTTTTGTCTTCTTAGGACCATACCTGCGGCATATGGAGGTTCCCAGGCTAGGGGCTGAATCGGAGTGGAGCTGCTGGTCTGTGCCATAATCACAGCAACGCAGGATCCAAGCCATGTCCGGAACCTACACCACAGCTCACGGCAACACCAGATCCTTAACCCACTGAGCAAGGCCAGGGATCGAACCCACATCCTCATGGATACTAGTCGGCTTCACTACCACGGAGCCATTAAGGGAACTACTGGATTTTTGTTTATTTTCATTAACATGTCACCAGAATGGTAGAAGCTGGGAAAAACAAAGAAAAAGAAAAAGGAAAATCGGATGAATGATAAATACTGCTGAGAAAACAAAACAGGAAAAGGGGGAAGGGCACTGGAGTGAGGAGGGCTGAAGCTGACATGGAGCAGTCAGGAAGGCCTCAGGGAGGAGACATTTCAACAAGACTTAAAGGCAGCGAGGGAACAAGTCACATGGCAAATATCAGCTATATAATTTGCAGGGCCCAAAGAAAATGGGAAATGTGGGGCCTCTGTTCACAAATTATTAAAAATTTCAAGACAACAACAGCAGAGCATTAAGTGCAGGGCTCTTACTGCTTGTGTGACTGCACGGGTCCCACACCGATGAAGTGGCCCTGCACGTGGCCATCAAGGAAAGTGTGGAACAGCAAGTGCAAAGTCCCCAAGAAGGGACGGTACACAGGGAAAGCGCAAAGAGGCCGTGCTTGTAAAACATGAACATTCCTAGGCTCTTTTACTGAATATTCTGATCCAGCATATTCGAGGTTCATTTGTCCGGGAGCATTCTCCTATCCAGATAAGTTTGAGGAACACCCATCTATCCTTGCATCTTGCAATATACCCCGCTACTAGCTGTTGTGTACCACTCAGATAACCAGTTTCCAACATGTTCCCCTGCTAACCCTGGGCTGGCAGCCAGGTCTCCATCTTCAGCCCTGGCCAGAGTCTCTGATCTGGGAACCTCCATGTACCTAAAATATGACTGGCTCTGCCCAGTCTGCCCCACCAAGGGACAGACTGAAGTCCTCCTGGACTCTCAGCTGGATGGCTGGGGATCTGCAACGGGCAGCCAGACTTCCCTGAGTGTTCCTTCTCCTCTAATGAAGACTACAGAGCTGTGCTCTCCCCTCACCATTCACGGGGTGTTAAAGTCAGCTGTTTGCCTGGACTAACTTAATTTCCAGGTGCACTGTCTTGGGTCTCTAAATCTCCAACATCTATCACTTACTCCTTTAAACAATAATTAAATACGATGTGGCTGATCTTGGCAGTCAATATTAGATACTTAACTCACTTCTTTCTGTTCAGTCAGGGAACCAAAAAGACTTTTCTGCCTTTTTAGCTTCCACCTAAAATATTAATTTCCAATGAGTAAATCTAATTAACATCTGCAGTTAGTATCTCCAAGAATATCACTTTATTGTTAGGTGAGTATTTTCACGTCCACTAGTTCTACATAATCAGTAGAAAGTGTCTCTAAAAATGTCAGCTAGAGTTCAGGGTCCAAGGTAAATGACATACACGTAACAACCAGTGGTTCTCACCAACAGTGAGTTCTTCCTGGGGAATATTTGGCAATGCCTGAATGGGGGTGGGGGGTGCTACTGGCATCTAGCGGGTGCTAGCGGGCAGAGGTCAGAGATGCTGCTAAACATCCTACAATGCACAGAACAGCCCCTAAGACAAAGAATTATCCATCCCATAGTATCGATAGGACTGCAGTTGAGAAATCTTGAAATAGATTTTGAAGCTCCAGATTGTAGTTCCCAATTCACTATACTTGAGCTTAACACCTTAAAATCAAGTCTTTAAAAGATAATGAAAAGGAGTTCCCATCGTGGCGCAGTGGAAACGAATCCAACTAGGAACCATGAGGTTACAGGTTAGATCCCTGGCCTTGCTCAGTGGATTAAGGATCCGGCGTTGCCGTTAGCTGTGGTGTAGGTCACAGATTAGGCTTGGATCCCGTGTTGCCTTGGCTCTGGCGTAGGCCAACAGCTGTAGCTCTGATTAGACCCCTAGCCTGGGAACCTCCACATGCCCTGGGTGCGGCCCTAAAAAGGAAAAAAATGAAAGATAACGAAAAAAAAACTCATTTACACTTTAATGAAAAGAATAAGATTATGAGTAACAGGATCTACATTAGTGAAAACAGGGATTAGAAAGTATTTGATCAAAGGCGGAGAACTGCAGTGAACTGATGTTTAGGGTCTCGAAGCAACCCAGGTGAAACGTGGAGGGCAGTGGGGCACAGAGAGACTGCAGAGGGTAGGGACAGAGAAATAACACTTCTCTGGGTGTCATGGATTCCTAGGCGCAGTCACCCTGGTCTAGCAGATAAGATGCACAGACATCAGACAGAAAAGACCTCCCTTCTTCGGCAACCAAGATGCTAAAAGAGCTCTTGATAAGACTAGGATAAAAATGAAAGGATGGACATCGGAAGTAATACCTAGGGCAAAGCAAATGCTTTATCACTGTGCTAATTCAAGCTGGTTTCAATAAATAAGCATAGTTGGAAAACATCCTTAACTCTCATCCATCTTCTCCTCTGTAAAAAGAAGTTTAATTACACTTATCTCCAAGGCTTACTAGGAAAACCAAACTGAATAAGAACAAGATGGAACAGGACAAAGGCAATGCCTGGCACATTGCAGGCATTCAGCAGAAGGTAGCTACTGATACTTCCCAATGCTGCTTTCCTCTGGCTCTGACTCAAACCAGGTTCCATGAATGCAGGTATAGGAAGTGAAGTTCTCTGTTCATACTTAAAAACTCCCCAGAGGGCGAAATGGGACTATGCATGGTATGAAGTTGCCAGGACATGCCTGCACAGCAAGATACCTGCTCTCAAAAATGTCAGAATGGTGGAAGGACCTGCCAAGTAAACACATACAAGCTCCAGGGTACACAACAGATGACTGAGTCTCTGTCACCGGTAAAGGGTCAGAAAGAATTTCACGTGAAGAGAAAGATAAAGATAAGATCACCTTTCTTCCCATTGCTGTTTAGGGTGCTTCAGGAAAGAACACTGAAAACTGATACAGAACTTCAATGTAAAAAGGCCATCACCTGGTTCAGAGTTAATTATAAGTAATTTTAATGAAACAATATGTTCCCTCAGGTTTCCATGTACTTCCCTGAGGTGTAATGCAATAGGCCCAGGACACACACCCTTGTAAATTTATAATAAACACAGCTCTCCAGCTCATTTAGACCACATTCTTGGCCGCTGCTTAGCGACAGGTGTCACATTCACAGTTGCCAGTGAGCCCCGGGGTGTAATTTCACTTCTAAATAAAGAAGCATAATCAATAGAACCAGAACCACCCTGCAAGAACTGTACCCCTCCTGACTCATCACAGCGCTTGTTTACCCAGAAAACAAAACTCTCTACCCTAGTCCACACCTCAGTTCGGCTTTCAGAAAATATACAGCAATATGACCGGGACTGAAGGTCGAGGGAATCCGGCTCCCGGTGCTGCCAACGCCCTGGTCCTCTTTGGCCTCTTCGCGCGACAGATCTGGTCCGAGTGTGGGCACGGCACCAGGAACTCACCTGGGGAAGGAGCCCTGGTGGCCCGCCCCTCTGGCTACGGGGTCGGCTCCGGTGACCGTCGCAGTCCCGACAGCGCGCGCTAGGCGAGCGCTCAGAGTCCAGCCGCCGTGGACGGAGGGCTGCCTGCTCGACGCCCAGCTCCTCGCCCGCCCAGCCCCGCGGCCGCCAGCCCTGCTCACCGAGACTCCGTACTTGAGCGCGATGCCCTGCAGCGTGTCGCCGGCGCGGACCCGGTGCTCCACATGGCGCTCGATGACGCCGGCGCCCAGCGGCGCCCGCACGCTGGCCGTGCTGCCGTATGAGCGGGTCTTGGTGCGCGCCAGGCTCAGGGACAGCTCGGCCTCCTCGGCCTCGGAACCCGAGAGCGAGCGCGGTGCCGGCGGCGGCGAGGGGGCTGAGGCCCGGGGCGCGCGGGGGCCGCCTGCCCGCAGGGACGGCGCGGGTGAGGAATCCGCCATGGGTCCTGCGGAGGCCGCCAGGTCGGGAAGCTTGCCAAGGGGGCGGCGCCTCGTCCGCCGCCGCCTCCTCTTCCTCCTTACAGGGGATGCGGAGGGCCGTGCCGCGGGGGCGGCGGGCTGGAGGCCGCGGAGGGAAGCTGCGGGCCGGCCATAGCGGGCGCGCGATCCTCCGCGTCCCGCCTTCCCTGGCCCACCTGCAGGAGGAAGAGCGAAACGAGCTCCAGCTCTTGCCCCGCCGACTCCTCACCCCTCCCCGGCTTCACCCTGCGCCCCGGACCCGGCGGGCCCTGCGGTGCGAAAAGCCGGGAGCGCTACGGCCCGCGGCGGTGGGGCTACCAGGGCCGCATCCTTAGGCTCACTCGGCCCCTGGTGGAACCCCAGCCGGGCCTGCAGAGTCCGGTTAGAGCCCTGCCTGCCCACGGCAAACACCAAAGCTTTGCTCTGCCCCCTTTACTGATTCCCCAGCAGGCGCCAGCTTTCTCAGACCTTCAAGCTCTCCCTGCCAAGGGGACGTCCCTCCCCCACCTGATTATACCAGGACCTCCTAGAAAACATTAAGACCGTTCAACACACACAACTTGTCCAGGCCCATCTCAGCAACCTGGAGGGTCCAGTGCTCTCAGCACTCCAGAAGGGACAGTGCCTGGTGGGTGACCTCAAACTAACCCTCCAGTTATTTTAGTTTCACTCTTCTTTGTACACCAGTACCAGCTTTAGTACTAAGCTTCCTTTGAAAGTCTGCCTAGCTAAAGTCTATTCTCCTGGCTCACTGCTTAGAATTTATTATCAGTACCGTTTTTTGTTTTTCTTATCCGTTTCTTCTTTATTAATATCCTGAAATCGTGACTCTCCAAAGTTTTATCATTAAATCCACCCGTGTGGGTTCTTAGCTGTATTCTTGATCTGAACACCCTCTCCTCGACTTTCTGGCTTCCAACAGTATTCTACCAGGGTGGCTGTGCTTTTGCTAGAATCTAGTGCCGGGGATTCTAGTGTACTCTGGACAGCTCTCGAAGAGGAGGTACCCTATAGGCAGGTTAGGGGACTGGAGATTTGATTCATTGGCTGAATTTTTCTGATATGTTGCTGTGCTGGACAGAGGCAAGGGAACTAGAGCTCAGGAGACAGGACAGGGTTGGGGGAGGAACAAATGGTTCCCGGATCACCTTCCCACTCAGAAATTCTTCAGTGGCCCCCTGTGGACAACAGTAATAACATAACTCACAGGGGCATTCGACTCATTTCCATTTTTATTATTTATGCTCTGGTCATGCTCCATCTACAATTCATCCTGCAAACTCCATTTGTTCCTGCCAAAGAGAGCCACTTGAACTTGCTCCTCCTCCCTACCTTCATGCCTTGCTTATGCTACACCCTCCACTTGTAATGCCATTCTTCTAATACTCTTTGTCTAAAAAAAAATTTAAGGTCCATCCCAAATGGTACATCCTAAAATGAGATCTTTCCTGATTCCTCCCACCTGCCTGCCTCCCCCAGCTGCCTGATGGTTGTTTCTCCATTGAACCCCAAGTGGTTTGTACCTCTTGTCTGGCCTTTAACTGTGTTTTGTGTCATGTACTTATCTCCTCTATACATACTCCTAGGTGGTATAACTAGATCTTATTCATCCTTTTTAGCTCCAGCAGTGCCTAGCTCAGTGACTTGAACAAGGCATCAAAAGTAGTTGAATTAAGGTGTACTAAGAAGATCCCAAAAGTTAAATTAGGTTATTTGGCAAAAGTCTGCCACAGATGAACTTTTTGGGTGGTATCCAGTTTGCTGGGATGGCAGCATCCCAGAGTTTCAGTATATAAATGAGATCAGTTAATACTTAAAAAAAAAAAAAACAGGAGAAATTGCCCTCAGAGATTGACAGTCTAGTAGAGACACAGCATGTAATGTGTCTTCCACTAAAGATAAGTTTACTGAAGAAATGGAAGTTTTTATATGAAGATTAATGAACCAGGTTCTATGGGGTACTATTAAGTGTTCTCTGGAAAGGATTCCATGATCAATTAACTGGGGAAACACTGCAACCATGTTTCCCTTTTGAAGAGTCACAATGCACATTAGAAAACTGAAGGCTCTAGAAGTCCTGTAGTAAAATAAGCTTTTGGATTTTGGTTGACACTGCATTCCCCAAACTCATTTCACCATGGAACCCTCCCCCCCGCCCAGAATTTCTACAGTTTGGGAAATACTGAACTAAAGTGAGGAAAGACAGGCCTAAATAAGGAAACAGGAAAGTGACTTTGAGAGTCAGATTCCAAAGATGGAACAGTGTACATAAAGGGGCAGAAAATGACCCAGGAAGGAAAAAGGCTGGGTGATGACCTGACCAAGACCTATGTAAAAGCACAGGGGAAAAGTTATCACCGAAAATTATAATAATTCAAAAGCCATCCCACTTCTCTCTTATCAGGGCTAATGTCTAAGCTGTCCCTAGTTATTTTCAATATCACCAGCCATAAGGAGTTCCCACTGTGGCTCAGCAGTAACAAACCTGAGGACTCGGGCTTGATACCTGGCTTCCCTCAGTGGGTTAAGGATCTGGCATTGTGGTGAGCTGTGGTGTAGGTCACAGATGAGGCTAGGAATCATGAGGTTGCAGGTTAGATCCCTGGCCTTGCTTAGTGGGTTAAGGATCCAGCTCATTGCGGTGAGCTGTGGTGTAGGCTGCAGACGCGGCTCGGATCCAGCGTTGCTGTGGTTGTGTCATAGGCTGGCAGCTACAGCTGACTGAACCTCTAGGCTTGGAACCTCCATATGCCTCGGGTGTGGTCCTAAAAAGACAAATATATATATGTATGTATGTGTGTGTCACCAGCCATAAGAAATCCTGTGTCATAAAACACTTCTAAAACAGTTGTAAAATGTTCTGAAATAAATTCAACATAATTCTCAGAATTTTATCCATGATTCCTTTTTGTGATCTTCACTAGAGTTTCCTCTAGCTATCAGAAATTAATGTTTGAATTAATACTTACTTGTCATTCTATGGTTACAGTTACTTGTGAGTCGTTTTTCTCTAAACAGATTTGGGCTATTTCCAAATATCTAGTCTTTCTGGGAATTTTATATTGATTTCTCCCTAATCCAAAGTCAATAACTGACAGAACATTGTGAATATACAATTTCTTAAAACAAAGTTAATACCTACAGTTTATAGCTCAGATTGAATTTATATATATTTATCTTTCCTTCTTCAACCAGAATTTAAAAATTAGTTTTATGTATATCCACCTACAACACAGAACAAACCTGATCATTAGTGGTAAAACATTAGACGCATTTCCTTTGAGATCAAAAATAAGAAAAGGAAGGCTTCTGTTATTGCTTCTATTTAATTTTGTTCTGGAGATCCTAGCTGATGCGATAAGAAAAAGAGGGAGAAAAGGAAATGAAGACAAGAAATAAACTGTTACTTATAGGTAATAGACAAAACTAAAATGTTTACATGTAACACAGATAATATCTACATTGGTACTGTTCAAACTATAAGACACAGAATCAGTATGCAGGTATCAACTGCATCAATCAATCAGAAAATATAATTGTGGAAAAGATAACCTTTCAGATACCAAAGGAATATTTAGGAATAAACTTAACAAAAGAAAAGCATACTTTATATGGAAAAATTATTATATTCTATTAAAGGACATACAAGAAGATGCAAACAAAAACATATACATTTTATGAATGTGAAGATGCAAAATAATGAACATTTTTCTTTTTTTGTCTTTTTACCTTTCCTAGGGCCACATTCGCTGCATATGGAGGTTCCCAGGCTAGGGGTTTAATCAGAGCTGTAGCTGCCGGCCTTCACCACAGCCACAGCAACGCGGGATCCAAGCCGCATCTACAACCTACACCACAGCTCACGGCAACACCGGATCCTTAACCCACTGAGCGAGGCCAGGGATCGAACCTGCAACCTCATGGTTCCTAGTCGGATTCGTTAACCACTGAGCCATGACAGGAACTCCAAAATAATGAAAATTTTATTTCCTTCCCAAACTAATATATAAGTCCATTGAAATTTCAACCAACAGACCAGACAATAAGGTTCTACTGTATAGTACAGGGAAACTATATCCAATTTCCTGGGATAGACCATGATGGAGAATAATATTTAAAAATATTGTACATATATTTATGACTGAGTCACTTTGCTGTACAGCAGAAACTGGCACAACATTGTAAATAAACTATACTTTGATAAAAAAAATTTAAAGAAAAATTCCAACCAAAATTTCTATAGGATTCTTCAAAGCACATGACAGGCTTATCTTAAAATTCACATGGAAGATTCACCAAGAAGAGCCAAGGAGTTCCTGCAGAAGAATGAGGAGGGGAAACTTACTTTCACAATCATTAAGACATATAATATATAATATGTAATATCTAATATATATAAGTATGAGAACTAAACCATGAAACTGAGAAAGACAAATGTAACACATGGACAAAAAAGAAAGCCCAGAAACAGACCCATACATATAAGAGATGTTAATCTATGACAATAAATGCTGCTGCCACAATCTGTCATCCATGTGGGGGAAAAAAGGGAAATTAGATCTCTACGTTATTATGTACACCAAAATCAATTATATATTGGTCAAATATATCATTGGGAAAAGCAAACTTTAACACTTTTAGAATATCTTTATAAACCTGGGATAGCAAAGAATTTCTCAAGCAAGATACAAAAAATACAAACTGCAAAGAAAAAAAACTGATAAATTCTACATACAAACAAAAAAACCTCTGCACCTAAAATGGCACCTCGAATAAATCTGAATAGACAAAGGAAAAAAATACATTTGAAAATGGGAAAATATATTTGAATACATATAACTGACAAAGTATTGCTATCCAGAATATATTAGAATGTTTTCTAATGGCAAACATCCACTAGAAAAATGGTTACAAGACATGAATCGAAAACTTAGAGAAGATAAAATTCAAATGGTCAATGAACTAGGGAAAGACATGCAAACATACCAATAGTCTGAGAAATTCCATTTGAAACTACAATTTCACAGTTTTGATTTGACTTTTTTTTGATTAGCAAAAATTAAAGAATGGGACAATTCTAAGTATTGGTAACATTCCTATTGAAAAACAGGAATTCTCAGACAGTGTTGGTGGTGGTATAAATTGGTGCAACCACTTTGAAGAGCTGTGTGACAATATCTAGTAAAGCTGAAGAAATACATATCCGGAGTTCTGGTTCTGGCAAGCTGGAAGTCTAAACTAATTTGTAGTCCTCCTAATGCAAGTATTTACAATTTAGAATTTTTTTCTTTTCTTTTTGGCTGTGCCCATGGCATGGGGAAGTTCCTGGGCCTGGGATGAACACGAACCATAGCAATGACAATGCTGAATCCTTAACCACTAGGCCACCAGGGAACTCTTAAATTAATCTTTCAATGAAATTCATAATTGAGCTGGCAATAAAAAGGGATAGCCTTATGTATCAAAATAAGAGGGATTTGAAAGCCAGAACCATAAACCACTTGCCTAGACTAATACATGAAGACATTAGTCTGAATGGTTCTATAACCATTAAAGAAACTGAATCGGTACTAGAGCTAAAAATCTTGCTACCAGGAATTCCCATCGTGGCTCAGTGGTTAACCAATCCGACTAGGAACCATGAGGTTGTGGGTTCAATCCCTGGCCTTGCTCAGTGGGTTAAGGATCCAGCGTTGCCGTGAGCTGTGGTGTAGGTTGCAGACGTGGCTCAGATCTCGTGTTGCTGTGGCTGTGGCGAAGGCCGGCAGCTACAGCCCCTGTTAGACCCCTAGCCTGGGAACCTCCATATGCCATGGGTGCGGCTCTAGATAAATGCAAAAAGACCAAAAAAAAAAAAATCTTGCTACCAAAAAATATCAACATCAGATCTGATAAACTTTTCAAGGAACAGATTAATCTAACCTTATGTAAACTCTTTCAGAGGACAGAAATAGTAGAAACAATCTTTAATCAGTTCATAATATAACCATACACCCAATTTCTTATCTGTCATGGTATAACCATGACCAAAACCAGTTGGGGATAGCATCACCCTCATAAACATGGATATAAGAATCTTAAAATAGTATTAAGCCAACTCTAGCATTGCATACAAAAGATAATCAGGAATAAGATGACTTTATCCCAGAAATTCAAAGGTGCCTTAATATTATGACCTTAATAGATTAAATGTCAAGATAGGACAAAAAAAATGAATCTAATAAAGGATGGGCAATATCTTTATAGATAATTTTTAATTTATAAAAATACATTTCTTTAAAGAATTTAAATGATTTAAATAAACGAAAAAAGTACACCATGTTCATGGATGGGAAGACTCAATATTACACAAAATGCCGATTCTCTATAACTTGCCCTGCATATTCTATGCAACAGCAATGAGTTAGCAAAAAACATGAAAAGCTAATTCTCAAGGTGATATGGAAAAACAAATACCCACAGACAGCCAAGATATTTCTGAAGAATAAGAAATGGGAAACTGTCCTACCAGGTATCAAGAATTACTATGGAGCTACAGTAGGTTAAGACAGGATAATTCTGCTGCTGGGAGACCACTGGATAAGAGTAGTACACCCAGAAACAGAATCCCAAATGCATGGGAACTTAATCTAAGACAAAGGTAACGTTGCAGATCAATGGGACATGGTCTATGAAACACATAATGTCAGGACAGTTAGTTTTCCACATGGTAGGATCTCTACTTTCTGCCATATACAATTTTTTTTTGTCTTTTTAGGACCACACCCGTGTCATATGGAGGTTCCTTGGCTAGGGGTCAAATTGTAGCTGTAGCTGACAGCCTACACCACAGCCACAGCAACGCCAGATCCGAGCCATGTCTGTGACCTACACCACAGCTCACGAACAGCCTCACACAAAATTTAATTTCCAGTTGGATTACAGACTTACATGTGAAAGCTAAAAACTTTTAGAAGAATATATAGAAAATATCTTTATGATCTGAGAATAAGAAAGGGTTTCTTTAGTAAAACCAAAAAAAAAAAAGATTTACTCATAAAAGAAAAAATTGATAAGCATGACCACATTAAAATTAGGAACTTCTTCCCCTTGTGGCGCAACAGGTTAAGGCTCCAGCATTGCCTCAGCTGTGGTGCAGGCAGAAAATGTGGGGCAGTTTCAGTCCCCGGCCTGAGAGCTTCCACGTGCAGTGGGTGTGGTTAAAAAAAAAAAAATTAACAGCTTCTGCTAACAAAAAATACCTTAAAGGAAAGAAAGAGACAAATCAGAAACTAAGAAAACAGAGTTATCCTAGGAACCAGAAATATTTGAATAAAATGTTGAATTATCCCTCTTTATCCAAATTCTAGCTAACTTTTATATGAAAATCAAGAACTAAATAAATTCTGAAAACTAGGTAGACTTCATTATTTGAACTCTGGCTGCCTGAATTCAGAAACTGCATAAATTCTGGTAGCAAAGAGTGTTTTATTTGTAATATAAGCAACCAACCAATGATTAATATCTAGACTACTTAAAAAGCTAATTCTGGAGTTCCCATTGTGATTCAGCATTAACAAACCCTAGTAGTAGCCCTGAAGATGCAGGTTCAATCCCTGGCCTCATTCAGTGGGTTAAGGCTGAGGCATTGCCATGAGCTGTGGTGTAAATTGCAGACAATGCTCCAATCTGGTGTGGCTGTGGCCGTGGCCAAAAGCTACAGCTTCAATCTGACCCCTAGCTTGGGAACTTCCATATGTTACCAGTGCAGCCTCAAAAAGACAAAGAAAAAAAAAAGCTAATTCCTACAAAGCAATAAGAAAAAGACATAATCCAATGGCATAATTAGAATTTTATAGCAGAAAAAAATCCTAATTGTGAATAAGCATATGAAAAGATGATTGATCTCACTAATATCAGAAAAATTCACATTAAGACCACAAAGAGGAGTTCATGTCGTGGCTCAGTGGAAACGAATCTGACTAGCATCCATGAGGATGCAGGTTTGATCCCTGGCCATGCTCAGTGGGTTAAGGATCCGGCGCTGCCATGAGCTGTGGTGTAGGTCACGGACACGGCTCAGATCTCAAGTTGCTGTGGCTGTGGCATAGGCCTACAGCCACAGCTCTGATTCGACCCCTAGGGAGCCTTCGTATGCTGTGGGTGTGCCCCCCCCCAAAAAAAAAGGCCACAAAGAATAACCCTTGAACACTAACCAGATTGGCAAAAGCTAAGGTATCAATGAAGATATGCATTCATTTTTCCTCTTTATTTATGGCCACACCTGTGGCATGCAAAAGTTCCCGGGCCAGGAATTGAGTCTGCACCACAGCGGTGACCTGAACCACAGCAACAACAACGCCACATCCATAGCCCACTACACTGCCCAGAAACTCCAGAAATCTGTGTTTAGATTTATTCTTTTGCATGTGGATGTTCAGTTGCTAAGTCTGATTGAGAAGACTGTCCTTTCTCCATTGAATTGCCTTTGCCTCATTGTCAAAGACAAGTTAACAATATTTGTGTGATTGTATTTCTGGGCTCTCTGTTCTGTTCTATTGATCTATTTGTCTACTTTTTCACCAATACCACACTGTCTGGGTTACTGCAGCATCATGATACATCTTGAAGTTTGGAGTGTAAGTTCTTTTTGTTTGTTTTTATTTTATTTTGTTTTGTTTTAGTGTTAAGTCCTTTGACTTTTTCCTCCTCTTTTGGTATTATATTGACTAGTCTGGGTCTTTTGCCTTTCCATATAACCTTTGGAATTGTTGGTTGATATCTACAAAATAACTTAGATTTTGATTGGGATTGTACTGAATCTACAGGTCAAGTTGGAAAGAATTGGCATTCTGAGTTTCTATCTACGAGCATGAAATCTCTCTCCACTTATTTAAATCTTGATTCTTTTCATCAGCATTTTGTTGTTTCCCTCCTACAGATATTATACATATACCAAAGGTTTTTTTCTCTTTCTTTATTCCTTTCTTAATTTTTTTTTTTTTTTGGTACCAAAGTAGATGCTATTGTGTTCTAATTTCAGATTACAAATACAGGAAGGCAATTGCCTTTGCATGTTGACCATGTAACCTACAACCTTGCTATAACCACTTGTTAGTTCCAGAAGGTTTTTAAAATAATTCTTTGGCATTTCCTTCATAGACAACCGTGTCATCTATAAACAAAGTTTTATTTCTTCCTCCCCAGTTTGTGTATATCTCCCTTCTCCTTCTTGTCTCACTTCGTTAACCAGGACTTTCAGTATGAGGTTGAATAGGAATAGTGAGGGGAAACATCCTTGCCTTGTTCCTGATCTTGGGGAAGATCATCTAGTTCCTCATTAAATCTATCAGCTATAGTTTTTACCTATCTTCTTTATCATATTGAGGATGGTCCCCTCTATTCCTAGTGTGCTGGGAGCTTTTTATCATGAATAAATACCAGATTTTATCAAATTTCTTTCCTATATCAATGTGATCACATGATTTTTTTCTTCTTTAGTCTGTTGATGTGACGATTATGTTAATTGATTTTTTGAATATAGAACCAGATTTCCATACCTGGAATAAACCCCACTTGGTAGTAAAGTGAGATTCTTTTTATACATTGCTGGACTCAATTATTAATATTTTGTTGAAGACTTTTGCATCTATTTTTATGAGAGATATTGACCTGTAATCTTTCTTTCTTATAATGTCTTTGTCTGATTTTCCCATCAGGGTAAAACTGGCCTCATCAGAATGAATTAGGAAGTGTTCCTTCTGCTTCTATTTTCTGGAAGAGATTATAGAGAATTGGTATTATTTCTTCCTTACTTGGTAGAATTCACTAGTGAAACCATCTGGGCTATAATAAATCTAATAAGGATGAGAGCAAAAATGAATGAAATGGAGAAGAAAGAAAACCAAAACCAAAAGTTGGTTCCTTTTTTTTTTTTTTAGCCGCTGGCCTACGCCACAGCCACAGCAACACGGGATCCGAGCCGCGTCTGCAACCTTCACCACAGCTCACGGCAACGCCGGATCCTTGACCCACTGAATGAGGCCAGGGATCGAACCCGCAACCTCATGGTTCCTAGTCGGACTCGTTAACCACTGAGCCATGACGGGAACTCCTGGTTCTTTAAAAATATTAACAAAATTGACAAACCTTTAGCTAAACCGACAAAGAAAAAAGGAGAGATGCACATGCTAAAATTAGGAATGACGGACAGAGCATCACTACTGATCTTACAGAAATAAAAAGGATAATAAAAAATATTGGAGTTCCTGTTGTGGCGCAGTAGAAACAAATTCATCTAGGAACCATGAAGTTGTGGGTCTGATCCCTGGCCTTGCTCAGTGGGTTAAAAAAAAAGAAGAAGAAATATTGTGAACAACTGTTTGCCAACAAACTAGATAACTTAGATGAAATGGATAAATTCTTAGAAAGACTCAAACTAACAAAAGTGACTCAAGAAGAAATATATAATCTGAATTCGATCAAAGAGGTGGAATTAGTAATTTTAAAATCTCCAACAAAGAAAAGCCAAGGCCCAGATGGTTTTATTGGTAAATTCACTCAAAACGACAAAAGTGACTCAAGAAGAAACATATAATCTGAATTCAAAGAGATGGAATTAGTAATTTTTAAATCTCCAATGAAGAAAAACCAAGGCCCAGATGGTTTTATTGGTAAATTCTACCAATATTTAAAGAATTAATAGCAATCCTTCATAAATACTTTTTATTTCATTTTATTTTTTGTTTTCTTATTTTTTTGTCTTTTTGCCTTATCTAGGGCCACACCTGCGGCATATGGAGGTTCCCAGGCTAGGGGTCTAACAGCCTTCGCCACAGCCACAGCAACGCGGGATCCAAGCCGCATCTGCGACCTACACCACAGCTCACGGCAATGTCGGATCCTTAACCCACTGAGCAAGGACAGTGATCGAACCTGCAACCTCATGGTTCCTAGACGGATTTGTTAACCACTGAGCCACGACGGGAACTCCCATAAACACTTTTTAAAAATCGAAGAGGAAGGAACACTTTCTAACTCATTCTATAGGATTAGTACTACTCTGATACTAAAACTAATCAAAACAGCAAAAGAAAACTATAGACCAATATTTCTTAAGAATATGAACTCGAAAAGTTTCCAGCAAAATACTAGCAAACCAAATCCGATGATATATAAAAAAGGATTATACACCATCACCAAGTGGGATTTATCTCAGGGATGAATAGTTAATTTAACATCTGAAAATCAGTGTCATACACCATATTACACTGGTGTATATTAGAATAAATGAAAAATCCCTCATGATTATCTCAAAAAACACAGAAAAAGTCTTTGATGAAATCCAACACTCTTTCATGATAAAATCATTGAACAAAGTAGGAATAGACAGGAACTTCCTCAAACTTTTAAAAGGTGTTTATGAAAGGATACCATCACGAGAGGAGAAAAAAGAAACAGCCCATAGAATTGGAGAAAATATATACAAATCATATACCTGAAAAGGAATTTATAATCAGAATATATAAAAAACTTTTATAGATCAATAATGAAAAGAGAAACCGCCCACTAAAAAGTA
Organism: Catagonus wagneri; assembly: GCA_004024745.2. Taxonomy (NCBI): domain Eukaryota; kingdom Metazoa; phylum Chordata; class Mammalia; order Artiodactyla; family Tayassuidae; genus Catagonus; species Catagonus wagneri. The sequence continues at coordinate 15,135,188 of PVHT020001751.1, forward strand.
AGCAAAAGATTTGAATAGCTATTTCTCCAAAGAAAATATTAAAATGGCCAATATACTCATGAAAAAAATGTTCAACATCATTAGTCACTAAAGAAATACATATCAAGACCACAATGGGACGCTACTTCATACTAAGTGGGAAGTCTGTTACAACAATTTTTTACAAGATACATTAACAAGTGTTGAGAAGACAAGGAAAAACTGGAACCCTCACACATTACTGGTAAGAACAAAGAATGGCACAGCTACTTTGGAAAACAGTTTGGCAATTCCTCAAAATGCTAAACATTAAGTTACTATAAGACCTAGCAATTCTACTCCTACCTATACAGCCAAGAGAAATGAAAACATATGTCTCTACAAAAGCCTGTGCACAAAGGTGCATAGCAGCATTATTCAAAATACCCAAAATGTGAAAACAACCTAAATGCCCATCAACTGAAAAATAAAGAAAATGTGGTATATCCATACTGTAGAATGTTATTGACCGTAAAAAAGAACACAGTACTGATACCATATGCTACAACATGGATGAACCATGAAAACAGTATGCTCAGTGAAGGAAGCCAGTCACAAAGGACCATAGGTTGTATGATCGCATTTATGTGAAATGGAAAATAGATTAGTGCTTGTCAGGGTCTGAAAGTGGGGGGAAGAGAGAGTGATAGCTAATGTGTAATGTGGAGCTGCTTTTGGGGATTTTGAAAATGTTCTAAAGTTAGTTTGGGTGACAATTACATAATTCTGTGAGTACACAAACAAAAACAAAACACTGAATTGCACACTTTAAAAGGGTAAATTGGAGTTCCTGTTGTGGCACAGTGAAAACAAATCTGATTAGTATCCATGAGGATAGGGGTTCGATTCCTGGCCTCACTCATTGGGTGGGGATCGAACATTGCCGTGAGCTCTGGCGTAGGCTGCAGACTCAGCAAGGATCCAGAGTTGCTGTGAGTGTTGTGTAGGCTGGCAGCTATAGCTGCCAATTTGACTCCTATCCTGGGAACTTCTATATGTCTCGGGCGCAGCCCTAAAAAAAAAAAAAAAAACCAGAAAAAAAAGGGGTAAATGTATGTATGTATGTATATATGTATTTATTTATTTTTTAGGGCCACACCCGCAGCATATGGAGGTTCCCAGGCTAGGGGTTGAATTGGAGCTACAGCTGCTGACCTACATCACAGCCACAGCAATGCCAGATCCAAGCTGCATCTTGGACATAAACCACAGCTCACCGCAACGTCAGAGCCTTAACCCACTGAACAAGGCTAGGGACCGAACGCACACCTCATGGCTCCTAGTCGGATTCGTTTCCACTGCGCCACAACAGGAACTCCAAAAGTGGATATATTTATGGTATGTGAAATACATCTCAATGAAGCTGTATTTTAAAAATACAGAGATTATTCAGCCATTAAAAAAAATCTTGCCTTTGCATCAGTATGGATGGATCTTAAGAGCATTATGCTAAGTAAAACAAGTCAGAAAGAGAAAGATAGATACTCCATGATCTCATTTACATGCGGAATCTAAAAAAAAAAGCAAAAGCAAAACAAACCAAAAACCCCTGAATCTTATAGATAAAGAAACAGACCAGATTGGTGGTTGGCAGAGGCAAAGCGTGAGGGGTGGGTGAAATGCATGGAGGGAGTCAAAAGGTACAAACTTCCGGTTATAAGTCATGGGGATGTAATGCACAGCATGGTGACTATAGTTAAAAATACTGCATTGCGTATTTGGAAGTTGCTGACAGGAGATCTTAAAAAGGAAGGGGGTCAAAATGTAGCCCCCAAAGCAGAAAGAATGGTTTAATAAAGCACCATCACTCAGCTTCAAGCATTATCAACTCATGGCCTATCTTGTGTCATCTGTACCTCCACGCTGCTACCCAACCACTGCCTTCATGTTGGATTATTTTTTTTTCTTTTGAAAAAATTTTTAATTAAAGTATAGTTGAGTTACAATGTTCTGTCAACTTCTGCTGTACCACACTGGATTATTTTTAAAAGCAAATCTCAGACACCACTTCTTCAATTAATATTCCGTATTTTTTCAGTAATATTCAGTAGTATCTTTCCAAAAGATAAGAATTCTCCTAAGAAAATAACGATGCCATTTCATATCCAATTTTTTAATTAAACCGTAATGTAATCAAATAGCCTAAGTTCACATTTCCCCCAATTGTCTCATAAATGTGATTATTTTTAATGGCTGCTTTGTTCAAGTAAAGATCTACACATTGAATTTGGTTATGTGTCTCTTACATTTCTGTGTAACTACAAGCTCCTTCTTTTATTTTCCTTGCGATTTAATTTTTGAAGAAATAGATTATCATGTAGTTTCTGGATCTTGCTGATTGCATCACTGTGGTGTCATTTAACATGATCACTATTGTATACTGGTTCAGTTTTAGATTCTTGTTGCCTATTACACTATAAATATGATAATTCATATTTCATCATCATAGAACCCCTTCAGTGCTTACTAGGCACCACATCTTTTGTAGCATACTTGACAAAAATTATCTCGTTTTGTCTTCATAAAAACCTCATATGGTAAATATTATCCCCAGTCTAGAGTTGAAGAAAATGAGACTTAGAAAGGTAAAAAAAAAAAAAAATTGGCCACAGTGAGGCAGGCAGTAAACTTACAGGTTCAAGTCAGGCCTATCTGGACTTGAAACCATAGATAAAATGCATGCCTCTATCCACTACATGATAATATCCCTATCCTTTGCCTTGGGTCGTGGCTGTTGTTTATTTTTAATCAACTCTGAGAAGTAGTCCTTCAGTCCATCCCAAGAACTTACTTTCATATTTCATCTGTAACACTTAGGATTCTTTCAGCTTCAAGTAACAGAAAACTCCATCTCAAATTGACTCAACAATAAGGATACTTATTATCTCATATAACAAGAAATCCAGAAGTAGGTCAGCACCAGGGCTCAACACCATCACAGACCCAAGGTTATTCTGTCTCTTTACTCTGCATCATCAGCGTTGGCTTTGTCCTAAGGCTGGATCCTCTGATGGTTCTGAGATGGATATTCTAGTTTCATGTACATGAACACATCCAGATGCAACAACATCACAAGGAGACGGCGGCATATTTCCCTACATGTTGCTATTTAAAAGCAAGAAAACCTTTCCCAGAAGGCCTTCAGCAGACCCCTTCTCAGGTCTCAGCGGTAAGAACTAGGTCACATGCCTACCCCTAATCTCTCAGTGGTCAGTCAAGAGGATTCTGTTCATTTTGCCCATGATAGGTTTAAAAGTGTGCATCTGAGATGGCAATAGGATCATGTTCCCTAAAGGGTGAACGCCTGAACAGGCTTCTGTAAAGAAGGAAGGGAGCGGGAATGGATGTTGTGTATGCAAGCAGCAGTATCTACTACATGTTCCCAATGAGGCATGCTACATATTCCATTGCAAACTTACTGTTGATATATCAGCCTCCTCCTCTACATGAAGATGAAGCTAGACAAGATGATCTGTAAGGTCCCTTCCAGCTCTAGGAGTTGTGTTTCAATTTTACATTTTCATGTAAAGGACACTGAGACTGTTGGATAGGTCTTATACCTTTGCTTTGGCTGCCAACTATGACTTGAACGTAAGAAATCATTTCTATGCCTTCTTCCTTTCAGTCTTCATCTGAAGCAATGTTCCATTCACTCAATCACATGCAGATATTTTCCCCGTGGGGAACTACAAGGAAGCCAATGAGAAAGATATCTTAGCTATATCAAACCTTTGCTATCTTTTCTTTCAATATGAATAAATTTGCTTTATTATTTCCAGCTTATGTCTACCACCAGCTTTCCCTGGGGAAACTACTAGCTTCACCTGTAAGCAGTCATATTTTAATTTAATAGAAAACCATGACTTGTGACAAGTGCACAACGTAAAAAAAATCAAAGAGAACTAAATAGACTTCTCCAAGAAGGCATATGGATGGCCAATAGACACATGAAAAAATGCTCAACATCACTAATTATTAGAGAAATGCATGTCAAAACTACAATGAGGTGCCACCTCACACCGGTCAGAATGGCCATCATTAAGAAATCAACAAATAACAAATGCTGGAGAGGGTGTGGAGAAAAGGGAACCCTCCTGCACTGTTGATGGGAATGTAAATTGGTACAACCACTGTGGAAAGTAGTATGGAGGTACCTCAGAAAACTAAATATAGAACTACCACATGACCCAGCAATCCTACTCCTGGGCATATATCCAGACAAAACTTTCATTGAAAAAGACATATGCACCTCTATGTTCACTGCAGTGCTATTCACAATAGCCAAGACATGGAAACAATCAAACTGTCCATCGACAGATGAATGGATTAAGAAGATGTGGTACATATACACGATGGAATACTACTCAGCCATAAAATATATAACCTAGTGCCATTTGCAGTGCCTAGTGCCATCCACATGGATGAACTAGAGATTCTCGTACTAAGTGAGGTAAGCCAGAAGGAAAAAGACAAACACCATATGGTATCACTTATTTGTGGGATCTAAAATATGGTACAGATGATCCTATCTACAAAACAGAAACAGATGGTGGCCAAGGAGAGCAGACTTGTGGTTCCCAGGAGGGCAGCGGGGTGGGGAGGGAGTGGGATGGTGGGCTTTTGGATGCAAACGCTTGTATTTGGAATGGATGGGAAATGTGGCCCCATTATACAGCACAGGGAACTGTGTGTGATTAGGTCACTTTGCTGTACAACAGAAACTGAAGAAACATTGTAAATCAACTCTACTTTAAAAAAAATCATATGAAAAAAGAAAAAAAAATCAAAGACATCCTGTCTGTTGCACAGGACATTTGGAATAACAAATGTACAGGAAAACTTGGGATGTGATTTCAACCGGTTTGGTCAGCCCTCCATTTCATTTAACTCTTTTCAGCTTGGATTTGTCATTCTGGTGAAGAGGCTGAGGGTGTAGCCTATCACAGTCAATACTGGAAAGAACACCGGTCTCTCAGTCAGCAGCTACTATGTGCCATTGTTCATCCTGATGGTTCCAAGAGCCTTGGAGAATTAACTTTATTTTCTGATTCTGCCCTCCTGCTGGGGAAGGTATGGCCTGAAATATTCAAGGGAAAGAAAGCTTTGAGAGTGCCTCTTGGAGAAGGCCAGGGTGGAAGAAGAGAGACTTACTGACAAGTTGGATATCCTTAAATAACTCACATCACCTCTCTGTGCCTCTTAAAACTCTGAAGAAAATCCTCATCTTGCAGGGTTGTTGCAAAAATCAAACAAGAACAAGGATAGGAAAGTACTTTCACAAAAGCAAAGCGATGCTACTGATTTCAAAGATGGAATTTCCTCTGCAGCACTGTTTTGGGTCACATGATTATTGCATGGGTCATGCCAGATTATGATGCTGTTTCACCTCCAATCATTCTCTGCCTATTTCAGAGATTATGCCAGCAACGCTGCATCCATCTCTGTGGTTCATTTTTCTTCCACCACATTTAGAACATGCAAATTCCACCATAATGTGAAATAGTGCCCTGAAAGTATGCAGCAAGGGTTCAAAAAAGAGAGCTATCACATCTAATTAGAAATAGCTTCTGGAAGGTGATCTCATTATGCCATATATTTTCATAATTTCAATCTTTGTCCTATGTTACCCCACCTTACTTCCATGCTTCAGAGACAAGACAGTATTTTCTCTATCTTTGTAGCCCCCGAGAGTCTGACAGAGAGGATCCATCACAGTACATATTCTGGATGAAGTGAGCCGGCTAAACGGCTGAAAATAGCAAACCGGATGGGTATCAACATTTATCCAGACCAGGGAGGCCGGCTATCTTTAGCCTAGCATTAAACATTACACTTGAGGCTTTCCAGCAGGAAGTGTGCTCAGTCTCCTTTGTAACTCCCTAGGAAGGAACTTTTATTGAGTATGTGCTAAGTGCCAGACACCGGTGCTTTCACGCTTGCACCTAATATATGTTTAATCCTCACAACATGTCTTCAAGCTTTATGCCTCCTTTACAGATGGAGGATGCTAAGGCTCAGAGAGGCTAAATTAACCACTCTCCTCTAGTGAAGTCACTGCTTGTGCGTGGACTGTCGAACATCCTTACCTACAGCCTTTAGATCAGTCTCGCTACACCTCACCTCCCTACCCCCAGGATTGTGCCCCAGCTACTCCTCCTTCCCACGTCCCGCCCCAAGCCAGCGCAAAGCCTGTAAAACCCAAGTCAGGTCTGATCTGTATCTGGAGCGGGTATTAACAAGGCTTCCACAAAGATGCTCACTCACCCAACCGCTCTTCACAAGCCTGGAAAGCCTTTGCCACCCACCCTATTCGTAGCCCGGAGAGTCTCAAAACAGCCCGCACGGCTTGGTCCCAAGGCTGAGGTCCCTCTCCTTGCAGAATGGTTACAGGGTCCGGACGCAGATTCCGGGCCAGGACACCTGCACGGAAGGGGGTGGTGAGGAAGCCAGGCGCAGCGGCCTGGCGGGCAGGGGGTCCCGCCTCCGCGCGGCCGCAGCGCGCCGCCTCGAACTACGCTTCCCAGCCTGCTCCGCTGCAGCCGCGCGCCCCAGCGCCGCGCCCGGCCGGGAGCCGCCTGTTGATAGCCGCGCTCGCCCCGGCCACGGCGCCGCCCTGCTCGCCGGACCCGCTACCTCGGGGCAGACGGACTGACGGCCCGCAGCTCCGGCTCCAGGATGGGTGCACAGACGGGTGAGCGCGCCAGGGGTGAGTGGGGGCCCGCCCGGGCGAGGCGCGCTTTGCAGCCTGGCCCGCGGCGCGGGGCGGCCGCGCCCTCCCTGCCCGCAGAGGATGCTCCACCGCTTCGGCGCTCGGCCGAGCGGGCGCGCGGGGCCAGGACAGCCTCTGGCCTCCCCAGTCGGGCAGGCAGCGCGGGGCAGCGCGGAGGAGAGAGCGGCGGAGGGCGGCGCGGGCGGGAGGCGCCCGCCGGGTGTGGGTCCCACGCGCAGCACTGCGGCTCCGCAGTCTCTGCAGCCCCCCAACAGCTGCAGTGAGGGCGCGGTCTCCTGTCCTCCCTGGACTGCGGGGCTGGGTTTTTCCACGCTGGGCTTTGTTCCCCACTTTATCCTCTCATGTGAACGTTTGACAAGCTCCTGGAGCCTAATGCTGGTCACTGCACCGTTAGAGCAGGCAGCAGGGAAGGGTGGACTCTGGCCGCGGCTGTCACCCGCATGGCGTTTCAGCCCCCGAGAAAGCAGCGTTCCAAGAGTGGCCTGATGCAGGTCCTCTAGACTCGTTTTTTTTCTGGTTAAAGTACTGGTAGCATGTGCTCCCTTGAATCTTCTTAAATTTTCCGTGTTGAAATAAAGATTGATTTTTTAAAATAATAGTAGTAGTAATAATAATAATAACAGCATCAACAACAACAATAATAATAATGGCTCGTAATGGGCATTTTGACTCTAAGTATTCAAAGATGGGAAGGCGATGCAGACAAAATGCAAATTAGCGATGAAGGAGGCCTTGAATGCTAAGAGCTTCCTCTTTGCCTATTAAACATCTGAATCACCAGGTCCTTGGGAAGGGAATGAAAAGAACATCAACATCGGAGCAGGTATTAGGAAAACCCATTTCGAGTCCAAGCTGTGCCATTTAAGGAGCTGAGGAACCCAGGGCCAGTCCCTTCACCTCTCTTAACCACCTTTTCCATCTAAAATAGGGCATTCAGGCTAAATGGTTTCTAAACCTCTGTTCTTCCAAGATTCTCATATCAGGGAACTGAAGAGACGATGAGGGTGCTTCTGTTCAGCACCATTACAAAAAGCCTGATTGTGACAGAACAAACAGCTTTACCCCTAGTGAGGAGGAAAGATTTTTCAGGGCTTAGGCAATCTAATTTTTTTTTTAAATGGAACTGATTTCCTCTGTCTACACGCTGCAGTCTAACCCAGTAAATATGCATTACAATTGTTTTAATTTTTGTAAATTACTTTAAGTTGGTAAATAACAACATGCTGTGGGGTTTTTTTTTTTTTTTGCACTTTGTTTGTTTTTAATTTGATGAAGATGAAATGATGGAATCAGCAGGTAAAGGGAGAAGCGAATTGCTCTCCAGGACTGGGCAGGAGTAGGCAGATGTGGTCAGCAAAGAAGCGGGGGAGGGAACAGCAGCAAAAGTAACCAGAGAGTGCATACACTGAGGATAGAGGGGATGGGTATTGATGGGTCATTGTTTGAATAATAAATACACAATAGAAGAAGTGAGAGAAGCAGAAAGCCAGCACTGTGTAACCTTAACATAACCGATTCAGGCAAGGATTCATCCATGGGTACAAAAACCTTTGAGTAAAGGTTTTTGGGGAACAGGATTTTCACATTATTTCAAAGTATCTCACCACAGATTACCTAGGGAAACATGTCCTCACAATGGAGAGATGAGAAAGTCGTCTCCTTAGCCTGGTGATCAAGCTGACCAGCCCCTATCAGAAGTCTCCTGGTGGGAGGAAATGAGAAGGTCAAAACTTCACTTGTGCGGTGTTCCTGCCAAAAAGACAGGTGGGGGTGGGCTCTTGTAGATTAAAATATTTAGGTGATATAACAGTCAATTGGAATGTGTGAACTTTGCATCCTGGATCTCTCTCTCTCTCTCTCTCTCTCTCTCTCTCACACACACACACACACACACACACACACACACACAAATAGCTGTAAGCAATGATCCTGAGACAACTGAACAAATTTTAATGCAGATTGCGTCTTAGATAATTTTATGGAATTTTCATTTTTGCGGGTGCAGCTGTGGTACGGTGGTCATGTAGGACACTGTTTTTATTTTGAGCTGTGGGTCTTAGAGGCAAAGCGTCATGATGTCTGAAACTCTCAGCTGGCTGGGGTGGGGGGAGTGTAATGGTGGGGGGGAGCTTAGGAATGTAGCACAACAGGGACAGTTGGTGAATCAAAGACAATGGTATATAGGTGTTTGTGGTACTATTCTTTTACCTTTTCAATAGATTTGAACTTCTTAATAAAAAAATATTGGGCTGATCAATGAAATAGATAAGTAGACAAAGAGAGATGATTGTAGAAGATGGTGTGGTCAGTGACAGACAGCTACAGTGAATCTGTGAGGAACTCAAAGTGAATCTGTGGCTTCAAGTTCCCAAGACTTAAATCCTGTTAGAGATATGAGTGGGGTCAGGGCAAGTTCCCTTTTCTGGTTTGTCTTGGCTACTATTGGTCATATTTTCTTAAGATACCCCATCCCCTAACTCCAACCTCAAAGTATTGATAATTCCCAAACCTTAGAAATTCTAGCCCTATCCTGAAAGCCCTCTCTTTCCTCTCTGGGTTTAAGATCTGCACCAATGTAGAAGGAAGTTCTAGGTGCTGGTTCTTTTTATTTTAAGTTAGGGGGACATTGGGGAAAGAATAGATCCAGCTTTTTTGACTAGGTTGGAGGGTTTCCTCTCATTCCTTTCATTTGTCGTATACAACCAAATATTTTCCTTATGGACTATAAGTGGGTAAAAGAGGCTCATAGAAGATATGTACAGAAGAAACTTCCTGTTACCAGATCAAGAAAACAACCAATCTTAAGATAAAACACTTAATTTTATACAGAAACTTTTGCTGCAAGGATGTTTGTCTTATACCTGAAAATATATATATATATATATATCTATCTGCTTTTATGTTTTGCCCTCCTGTTTCGGCATCAAGGCTACCCCATGTCTTTCATCTGTATCACCAGTACTCTTGGGTTTCCCTAATGACAGCTGAGTAGAGTGGGAATAAGAAGATCAGCTCCATCTGTGGGTGCAGGAGCTTGTAAAACAGGATGCAGGACCAGCCATGCCACGCCTGGACATGAAGAGTAAGAAGCAAATCTGAAGAACCAGCCCTGTGAAAGAACCAGGAGACCTCTTGTCAGAGCAGAGGGAGGGGTCTAGGGAGCTGGGCTGCTGTTCAGCCAATATATGCAGGGTCAGCCATCCCTGTTGTTTATAGCTGACAACCCTCCTGATAGGGCAGTGCCCATTTCATACCAGTTGTTAAATATTTTGCATATCATCTTGATAAGCAGTCACCAGTCAAGGTGCGCATAGCACCAGTAAGTCATGACAAAGCTTTGATGAAAACATAGCAGGTGCGGCTCTAGATAAAAGGCAAAAAGACAAAAAACAAAAACAAAAAAAAAACCGTAACTGGGGAGTTCCCCCTGTGGCACAATGGGATCGGTGTCATCTCTGAAGCACTGGGATACTTGTTCCATCCATGTCCTGGCACAGTGAGTTAAGGATCCAGCATTGTCGCAGCTGTGGCTCGCATCTGATCCCTGGCCCAGGAACTCCATATGCTGTGGGGCAGCAAAAAAAGAAAAACAACAACAAAAACCTAACCGGGATACAGATGCCAGAGAAGGAGAGAAGATAGGTGAAGAGCAGGCAGAAGCCAGGAGGGAACATGAATCAGGAAAAAAAGTAGAGAAGCCCATAACTTCCCAAAGCCAAGATGCGGGACGTGGCTGGAACCAATCGGTAGTTGAAAGCTAAGAAGACCCAGACACCTAAGTGGAAAATAAGTAGGTAGACAGAAGTCAAGAAACAGAAACTCCTCAGAAAACAGAGAATCAGGCCAGACAAAGGGGGAGGGCAGCATCACGGAGTAGGACTTGCCAAGAGAACTGGAAACCAGGTGGCAGTCGGGCGGACGGTAAGACTTCCGTGCTGGAGTACTTGTGCCCCAGCAGGAAGCTTCTTGGCAACTTCCTCCCCAGATGGAAACCTACCCCTTACTTGTCCAGCCTAGACATGGCAGCTGGCTCCACTTGGCATTGCCAGCCCAGGGTCCCTATAGGGTGCTGCCTCTCCACATTCAACACATCCCGACAAGATAACAGAGGGAACAAGAGCCCAGATAGAAGATTATGCCCAGATCAAGGACATAAGGGAAATGTTTTTGATGAAGGGCCAGCCTCTGAGCCTGGGATGACATCATCACATTAGGCATCACCTCCAGCCTCTGCGAGGAGCACTATTCTTTGCTGTTTTACAGAGGAAGGGACAGTGGCTTAGAGAGGCTGTCACTCGCACATGGATCTGGAACCATCAGGTCCAGGGCTGGTAGACTCCAAGGCGCAGGCTTTTAGTCTTCTATGCTTGTCTGAGCCTGGAGGGGGCTAGTTACTGGTGTGCACATTGTTTTAAAAAGAGACTATTTTCAAGCACGATTTGAGCTCTGGCAACTTTTGTGTCATAAGACTGGGAAATTAAGAGCAAGGAATTTCAGATACAAACTCTTCATTATACTAAGATATGTTCCTCATTTCCCGTTCAGCTTGCCCCTTCCAAATGCCTTCTCATATTTTTTGCCTAAAATTCCTCTTATCACTGTCCATTCTCTGTCCTTCATATCCTGCCAATATTTCCCAGAATATGGCAGGAGCCATTTGGACATTTAAAAAAAGAAACAGACGTGAATGGGCCATCTTCAAATAGCTAGATTCCAAACCACAGGCTCTGTGTTCTGCACACATCTTTGCATTTGCCTGCAGCTAGAAAGGAATTAAATATATAGGATCAGTTCCTGTTTTGTTACAAGATATATTGATGAGCTGATTTTGTTCTAATTTATCATTTGTAGGAAATGTAGATTTGGTTCTTGTGCCAAATGATTCACTAATTGTTTAAAAATTATTACAGAAATTTCTGTGTGGTTCAGCAGGTTAAAACCCAACATAGTGTCCTTGAGGATGCAGGTTCGATCCCTGGCCTCACTCAGTGGGTTAAGGATCCTGCATTGCAGTGAGCTGTGGTGTAGATTGCAGACGAGACTAAGATCTGGTGTTGCTGTGGCTGTTGCATAGGCAGCTGCAGCTCTGATTCCACCCCTAGACTGGGAACTTCCATATGTTGCAGGTGCGGCCATAAAATAATAATAATAATAATAATAATAATAATAATAATAATAATAATAACAACAACAACAACAACAACAACAACTGCTCACTTACTATCTACCCTGCTTACCAAGGCAGTGGAAGTCTGAGTGCCCCTTCTCCAGTCAAAACCCCCTTCCCTCCCAGTGTGGTGTCTGGTCCTTTCCATGTGCAGTCCTTTGTCACTTTCCCAGATATGTATGTACACCAAAGCAATTGTTTTATGCATTTAAAAAACTTTTCATAGGTTTTTTTTTGCATTTTATTTTTTTAAAGTATAGTTGATTTACTGCTGTACAGCAAAGTGACCCAGCCATTAGGTTTTATGAGAATTTTTTTGTTTACTATTTTATAAAAAGTGGTCTTTGGTTTGGATCGTGTTTAAGAAATAAGGCTGCTTGTTTTGGCCTTGGTTCTAAGTCTGTGTGGGCCTAAGGCGGGGCACTTTGTGCTGTATCTGATTTTCCTCTTTCATACTACAGTTATACAAATAAGGTAGTGGAAAGAGAAGCAAAGAAAGCCACACTCCCTGTTTTCCTTCCTAGGGCGCGTATCTTTGGGTAACAGGAAGAATTGTTGGAGGGCCAAAGCAACCCTTCCCTCAGCTCAGTCCTGGCTCCTATTTTCCATTTTCCTAACCAGCTTGGTATACCTGCCCTCCTGGCCTCCTGAAAGCCCTTTTTGCTCTTTCTTCACTCCAGGATGCACATGATTCTCTCGTGTGCACGTTGAGAGCTTGCCATGTGGGAGGTGAGGCCACGGCAGTGCTTGGCAAACCTTCCACTGCAGCATCACTCACAGGAGGAGAGGACAAAAATGAACCTTTTAAGGCCCAGGTGGCGGCTAAAGCAGGCCAGCCACAAGCCAGAAAACCTGTGATTTGACTTTAAAAACTATGTGAATGGTATATTCACATATATCTATATTTGTTTTTAAAAAATAAAACCAGCTTTCCCCCAAATCCTCAAGTCAAAGTTGTGCTCCAGGAGGATGCGCTATTTTTTTCCCCTCCTCTGGTTTTGAGAACACCCCCCCTCCCCCGCCCAGTGCATTGACACAATGTATGCAATTCATTTTAACGGTACAGTTACACAGTATTAACAGGTTTTTGTAGCTACTTAACTAATGCCTCTCTCACAGCCAAACTGTTAGCTCAGGTAGGGTACAAGCTATCCTCTTGTTTTGCTAACTGCTCTTGTCTCAACAGTGTCTGGAGAAGGTGCGCTTTCAGTAGCTGTTTGTTGAGTGAATATATGAGAAGCCCAGGGATGTAAAGAATGAGGGCATCATGTGTGTTCGCTAGGAGTTGGTAGTGCAGTTAGAGAGAGAAGCATTTACAGAGCATAGATGAAAAATAATCAGAGAGGGATGAACATCCAGCCGGTGACTTGGGAAGTGGATTTTGGAAGCAGAGCAACTTCTGTGGGCTTAGCGGGCGTCTGAAAATTCCCTGACGGAGAGTGGAGGCCATAGATACAGTGAATGAGCCCTGGACCAGGGGTCACTTCACCTCTCTGAGCTCATTTCCTTCATTTAATGTTTGTTGCACAATATTTATTGGATGCTTACTCTGGGTCAAGACCTGTGCTGGGAGCCAGGATTACAACAGTCACTAAAACTGACACAGTTCCCACCCGCACAGAGATTAGCAAGGAAGACAGACATAAAACAAGAAGTTGCAATAAAGTCAAGGAGAGCTCGGTCGAGAGGTGTGCCATGGGGTGAGGAGTGACTCAGATGTGTCTGGGGGTCTGAACAAGACCTCTCTGAAGAATTAAAGCTTCCATGGATACTGGAAGATGAGGAGGCTAGCAGTCAGCCAGAGGAAGAAGGGGTAAGAGTGCTCTGAGCAGAGGACAAACATAAGGTGTGATCCAGGAGTTGGCAGTGGTCCAGGAGGCTGGAGCCAGGAGAAGATGGGGAGTGCAGTGCAGGATGAGGCTGATGAGGATGACAGAGAGCGGACTGTGATTTTGAACCTTATCCTCACAGCAAAGGGAAGGCACTGGAGGATTTTAAGTAACTAGAGCAGACTTGTTTTAAAAGCTCGCTTTGGCCATTTGTATAGAGAATGAATCAAAATGGACTAAGGCTGGATGTGGCAGTGCCAGTTGGTGAAGTTGGTGGATTCTTAGCAAGTTTAGAGAAGGATCGGATTTCGTGATTGATGGGCGGTGAGGAGACAAGGAAGAGGAGGTGTCAAGACTGCTTCCTGGCTTCTTGGCCAAATTCCTGAAATGGGAAATTCTGGAGGAGGAGACGCTCTTTAGAAGGGAAGATGATCGAGTATTTCTGACACTTGAGGCACCTGATTCAGCCAAGCAGAGGTGTTGGTTTGGCAGTGGAAATATGTGATTCTAGCCCTCAAGGAACAAAGTCTCCAGCAAAGATATGGATCTGGGGGTCTTCAGAATATGGATTATAATGAAACCTTTGGAGGGGGATGAGTTTCCCCAGGGAGAATGTATAGTGTAAGAAAAGAAATACTAAGAGAGGATCTTGTTACATGCCAGTATTTAAGGTAGTAGAAGAAGAACTGCCAAGAGAGACCGAGAAGGAGAGATGAGAGAAGCAGGAGAGAAGCCCTCTGTGTTGCTGGACTGGATGCTGCTTCAGGCCTCCCTCAGCGCGGGAGTACCGTAGTCCTGCAGACTGGGATCTGAGCCAGGTCTCAAGAGCAGAGCACATGGGTAGGCCATGAGAATGGAAAGGGGCGTTCAACTAATATTACTCTATCAGCCAGGATCCCAGCAAGAAACAGAGGACACCCTCAAACTGAATAACTTGAGGAAATTTTAATAAAGAGGCTATTTACAAAGTTGTAGGGAAGGTTTGAGGAAGTCAACAAGGCAGAAATCTGGCAGTAGCCGCACAAGGACCCTTCACCACCAGACCTGAAGTCAGCGGGGTGGGGAGGGTGCAATTGTGTAGACAGGGCTTCCTCGTAGGCCATGTGGTCTTCTGGGCCAGCCTGCCTCCCCTCCTGCCCCCAGTTTCCTGCTAGAGCCTCCTATTAGTCAAAGAGAAGCCAGAGAGCAAGGGAACTCCTTAATGTCCTATAAATACTTCATCTTCCTGGGGCACAGAGCAGGGTGAGGAGTGAATGGGGGGGGGGGGCAGACAAGATATCCAGGGCAATTATCTTGGAAAATGGAAGTGTATGAAAAGGAGAGGGTGTTCATTTCCTATTACTGCTGTCACAGATTCAGAGGCTTTAACAACATAAATTATTATTGCACGGTTTTAGAAGTTGGAAGTCCAAAGCAGGTTTCATTGGGCTAAACTCACTGTGAGGGCAGGGCACATTCCTTTCTGAAGGCTCTGGAGACAATTCATTTCCAGGCCTTTTCCAGCTTCTAGAGGCTGCACACATTTTTTGGCTCTTGGCCCCTTCCTCCATCTCCAAAGCCAGCAGTTATGTCACTCTGTTCCTCCGCTTCTGTCATCACATCTCATTCTCTGACTCATCTGCCTTCCTCTTCCATCTTTTAAGAGCCCTTGCAATTACATTGGGTCTACCCAGATAATTCAGGATAGTCTCCCTGGACTACCCTTGATTTGGAGTCCTCGTCGTCACTCAGTGGTAACGAACCCGACTAGCATCCATGCGGACGCCGGTCTGATCATTCAGTGGGTTGAGGATCCAGCGTTGCCAAGAGCTGTGGTCTAGGTCACAGACTC
>PVHT020001751.1:15150862-15169752 GCA_004024745.2 Catagonus wagneri
AGAGAGTGAATAAGCCATTTTGGCTGGATTGGAGGGCTCCCTAGGAAAGTAACGAAGACAGAAAACCAAAAGTTCAGGTCAAAACCAAATAATGGGAGTTCTGGATGCTAGACTGTCTGAATTTCATTCTGTAGACAAGAGGGAACCATTGTAGGTCCTTAACCAGGGAAGAGGCTTGTTAGCAGTGTGAAGAAAGATGATCTGATTGTGGTGCTCTGGGTGGCTTGGAGGGAAGAATAGCACCCTTTCAGGATGTGGTGAGAGTACTCCAGATCTGAAGGAACAAAGATGTAAAACGAGAGTGACAGGAAAGGATAATGTGAGAAGCACTGTGCAATAAGAATCCACTGTGCAATAAGAATTCCACGGGACGTGGAAAGACGGGGAAGAAACTCAGATGGCCTGAGTTTTGGAAGGGTCTGACCTAGAATACCAGGAGAGCAAGTCTGTTTCAGGGGAAGGTAAGAAGTTGGGAAATAGTTGTAGAATCCTGGACTAGAATTGCAAATAGAGTCTTATCAACTCTAAGACAACATCAGTTAGTAAAAGTGCACCAATAATTTACATACCATTGAGAAGAAAAAAGCTACCAATTAAAATGTGACCTATATAATTTTTTTGGAATTCCCATTGTGGGTCAGTGGTGACAAACCCAACTGGTATTCATGAGGACAAGGATTCAATCCCTGGCTTCGCTCAGTGGGTTAAGGATCTGGTGTTGCTGTGAGCTGTGGTGTAGGTTGCAGACGTGGCTCAGATCCCACGTTGCTGTGACTGTGGCATGGTCTGGCAGCTGGAGCTCCAATTCAACCCCCCTAGCCTGGGAACTTCCATATAACACAAGTGCAGTCCTATAAAGCAAAAAAAAAAAAAAAAAAGTAATTTATTTTACTTTATTAAAGAGCTGTTTTAGATTTATATGTACATTTTTAAAAATATTTCAAAAATATTTTTTAAATATTTTAATTGACATACAGTAAATTGCACATATTTAAAGTAATAGTTTGAGTTTTAACGTATGCATGCATGTACCTGTGAAACCATCACCACAGCCAAGGTTGTGAACATACAGAAACCCCTAAAAGCTTTTTTGCGCTCCTTCATAATTCTCCTCTTCCCTTACCTACCCCCCTCCCATCACTAAGCAGCTACTGATTTACTTTGTCATGTATATAAGCTTATATTTTCTAGAATTTTAGACAGATGGCATCATGCCATATACATTCTTTTTGGTATGGCTTCTTTCATTGAGTATAATCCTTTGAGGTTCTTCCATATCACTGTGTGTTTCAATAGTTCATTACTTTTTATTTCGAGTAGATTCCATTATGTGAATATACCACAATTTGTTTATCTACTCACCTACTAATGATTATTCAGGTTGTTTACAGCTTTGGCTATTACAAATAAAGCTGGTATGAATAGAAATAGATTTTTAAAAATCATGTATCACCTCTATGCATACACTAAAAAGGGAAAATGGAAGTGAAATGAGTTGGTTAAGATTTTTAAAGTTTCTTCATGTTCAGATTCCAACTTATGACTCACACTCATCAGTGTCTGGTTATTTCCACACAATATCTCCTCTGTGCCATCAAGGGTGGTAATTAAAAAAAAAATCTGTAAAAGAGCTAAAACCCTTTGATACTGGCTCTGAAGTCCACTGTAAATTATGGGGAACTGGCCTAAGGTGGACCTTCGTTTGGGAGCAATGCTGAACACTGCCTGAGTCACCATCTCTCCCACTCCCTCCCCATTAGGTTTTAAAAGAGTGTTCCTCTATTTTAAAAAGTCCCTGCGGGAGTTCCCACTGTGCCACAGCAGGTTAAGAATTCCAGCGTTGTCTCTGCAGCTGCTTGGGTCGCTGCTGAGGCATGGCTTCAGTTCCCAGCCCAGTGCAGTAGGTTAAGGATATGGCATTGCTGCAGCTGTGGCATAGGTCACAGCTATGGCTTGGATTTGATCTCTAGCCTGGGAATTTCCTTATGCCGTGGGTGATGCAAAAAAAAAAAAAAAAAGAAGAAAGAAAGAAAGAAAGTCCCTGTCATTTTTCAACTCCCTGAGGCCCCTTTTGCTAGTTTCAGAACTGGTGCTTTTGCTGTTTATGCGTATGTTGGCAGTGACAAATATGACAGCTTGATTGCTGCTGGGTCAACAATAATTGCAGGACCAGCAGTTGTAGGACATACCTCAATTTCAGAGTGGAAAATGCGGGAAACTGTGCATCTTAGAATCTGTTGGATAGGGTAGTTCAACCATTCCATTTGATGGCTAAGAGCCTGGCAGCTTGAGATCCCAGTAAAGTAGTGGTAGCTGGGACCAGAACAAAGGGTACATGGTCCAGTTGGTTTTTCTGACTTATTGAGATGGGGCTTTATTGTTTGTTTTGTTTTTGTTTTTTTCCCTGGAATATTGTAATTGAAGCTTAAAAGAAGGTGGGCTGGTAGAAGGGAAAGAATTACACTGTATCGGGAAAAGACAACAGAATAGAAAACCACATTCTTTTTTTTTTTTTTTTTGTCTTTTTGCCTTTATGTAGAGCTGCACCCGCGGCATATGGAGGTTCCCAGGCTAGGGGTCTAACAGGAGCTGTAGCCACCAGCCTTCGCCACAGCCACAGCAACGCGGGATCCGAGCCGCGTCTACAACTTACACCACAGTTCACGGCAATGCCGGATCCTCAACCCACTGAGCAAGGCCGGGGATCGAACCCACAACCTCATGGTTCCTAGTCGGACTTGTTAACCACTGAGTCACGACGGGAACTCCCGAAAACCACATTCTTGAACATGGTGATCAGTTCAAATAAGGAGTGAGGAACAACATTGTCATAGCTCTTTAGTGCCCTGGGTACAACCAAACTCTTTCCATGACTGCCTGTTTGCATTCTTACTATTTGAATTACTTTATTAAAAACAGAGCCTCTCAGATCATTCCTCCACTTGGAAAATTTATAGTGGCTCTCCATCTCCATCAGAATAAAGCCCAGGTTCTTTGGCAAGGCACTGAGGGAAGCCTTCACAGCTGCCCCTCTCTCGTCTTTACTTCTGTCCTCTCTCTACCCCTCCCCCGCCCCATCTTCCCCTCTGTCCACATCAACCATTCATCAACCCCTCATGTGCTTTCTTACCTTTGTGCCTTTGTTTATGCTGTTCTCTTTTCCTAGAAGGACCCTTCCCTGCCCACATCTACCTTGGGACCTCTTCTTCAAGGCTCAAACACTTCTTTCAGTCCCCCCCTCTCCCACCATCCAATGATTATTTCGTGTGTCTTAAAACTACTGTATACATGACTTCTATTATAACATTTGTTGACTGGGGAAAAAAAAAAGAGCACAACCTAAAAGAATTATATTTTATTCAGCAGACTCAACCCTAGGAGGCAGCCTCTCAGACAGCTCTAAGGGACTGGTTCCAAGAGCTATGGGAGGAGCCGGGCTATACAAGGGTTTTGCAACAAAAACCAGGTCCTCTGAACATCAGAAGATTACTGTTGGAAGTTCCCTGGTGACCTACTGGTTAGGTCTTAGCACTTTCACTGTTGTTGCCCAGGTTCATTCCTGGAAACTGAGATCCCACATCAAACCACTACACCCCTCTGGCCAAAAAAAATTATGGTTAATTTTAAAGAAACCCACACATTTCAAGTTGATTAATTCAGTCCTTTTCTGTGCGTGGGAAAGATGCAAAAATCTGGGCTTATGGAAATCATTCTTTGATAAGCACCTTCACCACCTCAGGCCAGTGTCCTGTTCTTTCCCATCCTGAGTCCCCTTGGGGTACACCTCTGGGGGCGCTTTCAGTGGCTGAAGTCTTGATGTCCACAACATCCTTTGTTTGCTGATATGGCAGGTGGCATTCTTAGTCCACACACTTATCAAATAGTATTATAGTATCATATATATGTCTCATTGAGCTATAACCTCCTTAGGGAAGAGGTCTTATCTTGTTTATCTGTGTATTCCTGTTTTCTAGAGCCATACCTGGCAAGTAGTAGGTATACAAGCAAATATTCATTACCTTGAAAGATCTGCTTGATGTTCGTTTGGCCAAAGAAACATAATCAATTAAGCACATTGCTGTTTCCTGAATGCAGTATTATCTCTATAGGAAAGCTCTATAAAATATTCTGCAAAAAAGAAGGAATTGAGTAAAAAATTCATTTTGAGTGGAAGTTTAGAAGGGAGGTGATATAAAAGGAGGACGCTGAAAGCGGAATGAACTAGGGTTGTAAAGCTTTAGGGAGAATGGCAAGAAACAAAAAGGAAATGGGACTAAGAAGGAGAATGGGAGGTAAAGAGAGAAGAAAAGAGCGGAGGAGAAAAGTGGAGCGAGTAGCCAGGATTTCAGCCTCTTAGTTTAATTGCAGAGGAGTTTCTGGACAGTGCTTTCTCACAGGGACAGTCCAAGAGCTCTTTCCTGAATGAACTCTATTTTGTATTCTTTGCATCACTCTCCTTGTGAAAAGACACAAGTCTGCTTCTTACAACTGCCTCACAATTGGTACATTGTTCTTCATTGTTTTCTGTAGGAGCCAGAGGAGGCAGAGTAGTATGGTGGGAAGGCATGCATCCAGGACTCGAGGGCCTGGCACATCCCAGCTCTGGGGCCTCGAGTGAGGCACTCAGCCACTTTGACCTCAGCGTCTTCATCTGTAAAATGGGATATTGATACCTGTCCAGGCTTCCTTTCCAGGTGATTGTAAAGATCTACATAAGTGACATAAAGTATATGAAAACCTTTGTAAGTGGTCAGGCCACTCTGCAGATGAAGGTAATAGGACTGATTTTCTTGAATTATTCATCCACTGGAGAGACTCCATTGGCAGGTAGCATGGCCCCGTCTCCTGCTAAGTCCCGTTTACCAAAAGGAGATAACAGTGTTTCTTTCTTCTTAGTGGTATTCTGAAGTCTCAGGAAGCTGGCACAGTTACACGTTCATGGCCCGTGAGAAAGGCGTATGAGAAAGCATGGCACTCCCTTTTCAAAAAGAGCTGGAGAAATACAAGAACATTGATGAAGATGAGCTTCTTGGCAAACTCTCAGAAGAGGAACTGAAACAGTTGGAAAATGTTCTTGATGACCTAGATCCCGAGGTGAGTGACCTGGAACCGAAGCAGGAGGTTAGTAATAGGACAGGATAAATGGTGCGGTGTGGTCCTCAAAGAGTGGTGTGCAGGTGTTTCCTGGTGGCTCAGTGCGTTAAGAACCCAGCGTTGTCACTGCTGTGGCTCTGGTTGCTCCTCTGGTACAGGTTTGATCCCTGACCTGGGGACTTCCAAGGGCTTCATGTGCAGCCAAAAAAAAAAAGCAAAAGAAACAAAAAAACAAATAAATGAAAGTGTGGAAATCCCAGAGCTCCGAATGGAAATTATGTCTTTGTCCCTGATTGCTTCTGGGTCACTTTTATAAACCCATGGAGAACCTCAGTAGCCATATTTGTGATATGATAAGGCAATTGTATTTCTCAAACACCAGTTTAATGTAAATGGGAGAAAATATTTTCTCTTGGCTGAAGAAGGACTAGTCTGACTTAGGGAAAGAGGAAAAGGAAACAGATATCACAGAGTTTCTTCTCTGCATTATACACCCTCTTGGGCCTAGAAACCCTTGAGACAGATTGTATGATACCCATTTCGTAAATGAGGGAACAGTCCAGGAGAAGTAATTTGCATAAGATGCTGTACTGATAAATATCAGAGATGGTATTTAACCAGGTCTTTAACGCCCAAAGCAGATCCTTCTTATATACCATTTCTTTCACATGTGTAAAACAACTTGAAATCTTTGGTTCTCTCGTAACAATGGATAGATTAGAATAACCATAGCTATGATATCAAACAAATTTAAATCAAGCTTCTCATATTTTTATGAGCTCTTGAAAAGGTAAGTAGCTTGTTATAGTGATTGTTTAGTGAGTACTTTCTTCAGCACTGCTAGTATTATCTTAAGCTTAGAATTGGAGGCATCTTTTCTGGGGGGGTCTTTTTGCTGTTGCTTTTTTTTTTTAGGGCCGAACCCAAGGCATATGGAGGTTCCCAGGCTAAGCGCTGAATCGGAGCTTCACCACGGCCACAGCAACTCAAGATTCAAGTCAAGCCTGTGACCTACACCACAGCTCATGGCAACACCGGATCCTTAACCCACTGAGAGAGGCCAGGGATTGAACCTGTGTCCTCATGGATACTAGTCAGATTCATTTCCACTGAGCCATGGCGGAAACTCCCAGAGGCATCTTAAATAGCAACTTCACTATGAATAAAAATATCACTGCAAATATTTGCATGATATTCTGATATGTCAGATATTTGGGCTATCGTATGTGCTTTAAAACATACAGGCACCCTGTTTTTATTTTTTAAATTTGAGAAAGGAACCTCTAAGCTTAACCAGCTAGGTATCAACATCTACCATAATATTTACGTATTGGCCTGGCTTGAGTATTTCCCTGGAGAGGTTAGAAATAAGAGAGTCATACTGGCCCCTCCGTCTGCCTCCCTGGGAGCACTGTGGCCACAGACCCGGCCAGACCTAAGTGGGGCCTACGAGGAAAGAGGCCGTGGGGGGAGAATGCCCGTTTGTTACCGTGGTCAGGAAGGCCGCTGCAGGGCCTGTACTCTGCCTGAGCTTCCTGGGAACCCCCTCTCAGCACGGGGTGTTTGAGAAAGTAGGGCCTCTGAGGGAGGCCAGAGACCCAGCCCTCAGCTCACGCCCACATCTCTGTACAGGTGTCCTCTCCCCACTTCCCGTACGTACAGCAGGGGTCGGGGAGGTAACCAGGATCATTCGGACAGATGGCTCCCTTTATTCTCCTTCCTCTGCGTTGTCAGAGCGCCCTGCTGCCAGCTGGATTTCGACAGAAGGACCAGACGCAGAAAGCAGCCACCGGCCCATTTGACCGTGAGCACCTCCTCATGTACCTGGAGAAGGAGGCTTTAGAACAGAAAGACAGGGAAGACTTTGTGCCCTTCACTGGAGAAAAGAAAGGTAAGGACCACAGGCAGCTTCTGGAGATATAGGCGCTCCTAAGGTATTGCCATGGAGGATCAAGCAAAGGAACTGGCCTGAATGTGGGAAGTAAGCCCGTGAATTGGACTCGGTATTAAGAAGAATCATGGCTGGTGGATACATGTCCGTATACACTTGTCCAGACCCGGAGACTCACACCAAGGGTGACCCCTAGTGTAGACTATAGATTTGGGGTGATGATGTCAATGTAGGTTCGTCAGGTGTCAGAAATACACACTGTGCTGCAGGTTGTGAGTATAGGGATGGGGGGGCACATGGGAACTCTCTGTACTTTCCTCTGCTAAACTAAAACTGCTCCAAAAATGAAAATTATTAATTAAAAAGGATTTTCCTTGTGGCACAGCAGGTTAAGGATCCAGTGTTGTCACTGCCGTGGCTTGGGTCGCTGCTGTGGCAGAGATTCGATCCCTAGCCCGGGAATTTCTATCTGCTACAGGTGCAGCCAAAAAAAAAAGAGAGAGAGAGAACTATGGCAGAATATGAAAGCTGCAGGTATAGAGAACAAGCTAGTGGTTACCAGAGGGGAGAGGGAAAAGAGGAAGGGCAAGATAGAGATAAGGGATTAAGAAACACAAACTACCATGTATAAAATAAGCAGCAAGGATATATTGTACTGCACAGGGAAACACAAACATTATTTTGTAATAACTTTAAATGCAGTTCATCTATAAAAATGTTGAATCACCGTATTGCACACCTGAAACAAATATAATATTGAAAATCAATTGTACTTCGAAAAAAAAAAACTCATAGAATATTGTGCAGAGAAAGTAAAGAGGATCTGAACAGCAACAATACAAAAAGCTACCAGTTCAAAAGAAAGAAAATTATCATTAGAAAGGTACGAATCTGGCTCCTGAAACCCATGCAGGTAACCATAACTCAAAATAATCTGCTAGAGTATTGGGGGGAGAGGGAGAAATAGGTAGGCTAATTAAATGAACATTTGGAGTGTGATGTTACTGAAATTAGCTTTGTAAAAAAAAAAAACCTTAAGCCCCACAGAAGGTTTGGGAGTGTGAAGTAGCATCCAGCCTGAAAGAGGGTCCTGTGGCCTTGATGCATTCGAGTGAGCCCGGAGCGCTTTCCTAGATGCAGAAGCCCACTCCAGGTCTAGGTGTGGCCTCTGTTCCCTTAGAAGCCAGTGTCATCAATCATCAGTTCATGCAGCACTTTCCAAGGACCTCCTGGGTGCAGAGCCCTGTGCCAGAAGCTGGCACCCCTGGGAATAAGACCCTGCCCTGCCCTCAAGGAGCATGTGATCTAGCGAGAAACACTCTGATAGACCTGGGAAGGCCTGAGGAGCAAGGGGCTGTTTCTGCACACTGGAAGCGAGCTTAGAACTAAGACCAGGAAAACCCTCTCCCCAATTGCAGACCCTGAGCTCCCCTTTGGAGGAAAAGCGGCTACCACGTGCCTGTCCGGGTTCCCCAGCTATACACTGTGACTTGGGCCCAAAGATACCGCTTGGCTACAGATAACCTCAAGGCAACTATGGTCTTTTTAAAATGAGAATCAGGAGTTCCCGTCGTGGCTCAGCAGTTAATGAACCTGACTAGCATCCATGAGGACACAGGTTCAATCCCTGGCCTCTCTCAGTGGGTCGGGGATCTGGTGTTGCCATGAGCTGTGGTGTAGATCTCAGATGTGGCTCAGATCCCGCATTGCTGTGGCTGTGGTGTAGGCCGGCAGCTGTAGCTCTGATTCGACCCCTAGTCTGGGAACTTCTGTATGCCTCAGGTGTGGCCCTAAGAAGACAAAAAGACAAAATTAAATAAACAAATAAATAATAAAACAAGAATCAGATCATGTCACTTCCGCGATTAAAGCCCCTAATGGTCCTCAGTGTCCCGTGAGGGTCACGCGCCCACCTCTCTGACTGCATCTCTCCTTCTGCCACTGCCCGCCCTCAGCTCTCCACACCTGCCAAGCTCTTTTGCCATCTCAGGGTCTTCTTACGGACTCTTCCTTTTGTGTCTCTCTTGCATCCTGGCACAGAAACGGGTGCATGGGAGTCACTAGATAAATGTGGGTTTGAATGAACACTACCTCTGAGCTTCTGTGCTGCAGCCACAGGGAGCAGAAGCACCGACTCTCTAGATGCTGCCTTTCCTGAGCAGCTTCCTGGCTCCTCTGAGCTGTGCACATCCAGTGGCTCCATGCACCACTGATACTGTCATTTTATTAAGCAAGTAAAGTTGGACAGTAATAAACTGAGCAAATAAGCAAGGATTACAATAGAAATATGGAGCTGTTTCTATGGCAACATGGTGTTGTTAGACTAATTTAATTGTGAAAGAAAAAAATAAATTATAATGTCAAATCTTCCAAATGAAAAGAAAATTCCCTGGCAGCTCAGTGGGTTAAGTGTCCAGCATTGTCACTGCAATGGCTCGGTTTGCTGCTGTGGCATGGGTTTGATCCCTGGCCCAGGAACTTTTGCATGTGGTGGGCATGGCGAAAGAAAGAAGGAAAGAAAGAAAGAAATGGGGGGAGATAGAAAGGAAGGAAGGAAGGGAAGAAAGAGAGAAAGAAAGAGAGAGGGAGAGAGAAAGAAAGAGAAAGAAAAAGAAAAGAGAGAGGGAGGGAGAAAGAAAGGAAGGAAGAAAGACGGAAAGAAAGAAAAAGAAAGAAAGAAAGAGAAAGAGAGAGAAAGAAAACTTCCATAAATATCTCTTGATCCAGATTAACCTACAGATGGTCCGTGGTGGGTTAGGAATATAGGAGCAGTCAGAGTAATAAATGAAGATACAGGAGGGGTATACAGTTGCACAGTAGGGCTTCAGAGAAGACTGAGAAGCAACACAATTGAGCCCAATGAGCAGAAAGCAAGTTTTCCAGGAAGAGCAGAAGGGTGGGAGTGAGGTGTGTGCAGGGCCCTTGTAATATCGGCAGTGACCCAGCAGCAGGCTGTCCTGAGGGCCTCCGGAGAGGGGCCGCCCAGCCTCAGTTCTGAACACTGAGCGCTGTGTGTGTACCCTGGGTCCTTGGGTTATTCCTTTAGAAATTGTCATTCAGTTGGACCCCAGGATGTGCAGCAGCAGTTATCCTGAATACTGAGAGCTGGGCCACCTGTGTACCTAGTGCTCAGAGTAATTCTAAATGGCGTCAGGAATTAGGAACTCTGAAACTCTCTTTTGACTTTGGATCCAAAATTATAGAGCCAGAAAGAAAAATGCTTCAAGCTGCAAACACTATGCATAATCAGGTCCCAGAAGAGCCTCAGTGTCTGAGATGTTATTGATTGATTGATTGATTCTTTTTTTCTTTTCCTTTTCTATCCTCTGGCTATTCTCCTGTTTTGTTTCCCAGTGTGTTTCCCTTCTTTCTGGGAAATATGGCAGCTTATGTGATAGTCAATGGTAGAGACCCTGTGGCCAAGATACCCCAGACTGACCACAGTAATGGTGCCTCTTTGGGGTGCCCAGCTCTACCTGGCCCCCGTTTAAAGATCCAACCATTCAAAGATCTGGTAAACTAGTGGAAGGTATGCAGACCCATAACCAAGGAACTCTGGAGAGTTTTCATTAGGGAATGACTGACTTGGGTTTTGACCCTTTTCTTTCCCGTAAGGGTGGAAAGGCCAGGCTAGCCCAGGAGACCTGAAAAAAGCTTGGGTCCCCATTGGTTGAAGCTGAAGCCAGCTGTCCGTTCTAAGTAAGAGGAGAAGCAATAGAGGGGTGAGCCTTTAGGGAATGCCAGTGATCAGAATGGAGAAGGCCAGTTTCAGAGATCATGCCAAGAGGTAAGAGCAGCTCTAACAAAGAGAGAAACCAAGACTCCAAGCTGGGAGGAATTGGAAAAGAGTGTGAGTAGGTCTGGAGTATCTGTGGTGGCTCTGGAGTGGCCTGGGTTTACCTCCTTGAGGCACTGCACAAGTGGGATGTGGGTGTGTTGGCCTGGCTGGAGGTTAAGGTAATGGGCCATCCTCCCAGCAGGCTGATCGTCAGTCCAGAGGTTTGGGCCCGGGGTGGGGTGGGGGGTGCTGCAGATATAGGCATATTCAGAAGTGAGTAGGGGGCAAAATCGGTGGAATTGGACTGACAGGACAAAGTGTGAGATGGTGGTGCATAAGTGGGAAGCACAGCACCTTGCTGCTTAGAGCTCCACATCTCTAAATGTGACAACCCCAATTTTTCCTTTGATGTCAGGCTGACTTTATTGTGCTCTAGAGAGGAGACTGTGTCCCCAGGTCACTACAGTGGTCAAGTGACCCGAGATACAGCACCCTGGTTGCTTGCAATCTCAGTTGGTAGGAGGAAAACTCTAGGGGATCACCAGTTTGTCCCACAGGAACCCCAGGGGCTGTTTAGATGAGTCTGCCCCTCATAGGCAGGGTCTAAGGCAAGAACACAAAAGTCCACTTGCCCTTGTCAGAAATATTTAGAAGCTAACGAACTTTTAAAAATATGTGCTTTCCCCCTCCAAAAATACCTCGGCCGGAGTTCCCATGATGGCTCAGTGGTTAACGAATCCGACTAGGAACCATGAGGTTGCGGGTTCGATCCCTGGCCTTGCTCAGAGGGTTTAAGGATCCCGCGTTGCTGTGGCTGTGGTGTAGGCTGGCGGCTACAGCTCCTGTTAGACCCCTAGCCTGGGAACCTCCATATGCCACAGGTGCAGCCCTGGATAAGGCAAAAAGACACACACAAAATAATACCTGGACCAATATTCTTGGACTTCCAGACTACCACACAGGGATGTGGGTCTGCCAGACACTCCCAAGGCCTCAGGCACCATGGTTGACACCCCAGCCTACACATTCAAGCTTCATCCACATTCACAGACACCTGCACTTGACCTGTGTAGACACACCCTCAATGTCATCTGCCTTTAGGAGGATGGATATGGGGAAGGGACTCAGACAGACCTTGGAAGCAGGTTCAGGGCTCTTTGGCAGGGAATTTCTGGGACCCGGGTGCCTGGGTAGTCCAGCCGGTGGCCTGTCTTCCTGATGGGACTGTCCCTTTGTCCCTGTGACTCCTCCCTCGGTGGGGATGGAGGCAGTGGGGAAGGGTGCATCCAGGAGAGACCAAAGTTGGGCCCTCTAAAGTAGGGGGCCGTAGTAGGGGCACCCTTGCCCAGGTCTAAGGGCAGTTCTGCCCATGATAGGGAGGGAGAAGCCACTGCGGCCCTTTCTGCCTGCGCAGAGCTGTGCTGCAGAATGCAGAATTCCTCCTCTCACCTTCTTTCCCAGAAATTAAGGAATCCTGGTTAGATAGATGATGGTTTAATGATTCTCTTCCTAATGGCCAGAGCTGCACATTTTCTGGTTAGCTCACTTCCCCTACAACAAGGCAGCAGCACACACTGGTTTTTGTTTTTCTTCTCATTTAAAGGGAGAGTCTTTATCCCCAAAGAAAAGCCCGTAGAAACTCGTAAGGAAGAAAAAGTGACCCTGGACCCAGAACTGGAAGAAGCTTTGGCCAGCGCCTCAGACACCGAACTCTATGATCTAGCAGGTTAGTCCTCAGCACTAGGAAACTTTGCTGTCCAGCTCTGTGACCTCCAGGCGTGCACTGACCCCCTGGAGGCAGCCCTTGCACTCCTGTGTAACTCTTAATTGCTACTGTAATGCCAGGTTGACTTCAGCCCTCAGGCAGCTGTAAGGCTGGGTACAGGTGACTTCACCTTTGAGCAGACATTTTGCTGTATCTCAGCTGTAAAATGAAAAACCGTATTTCAGCTGTAAAGTGCCCCCAATTATTTCTGTCCTACAGAACTCAAGAGTTACTGTGAGAAATCAGAGAATGACTATGGAGGAATGTTGAGAACTTAAGTAATAAAATAACAGCCCTTGTGCTTTCTTTTTTTTTATAACAATAATTTTTATTTCAATTATAGGTGTACAAAAATCATCACAAGTCAATTTGATAGATTTTGTGTCCCAAACCCACAGTGCATCCCCGCACCCCCTTGTGCTTTCTTAGGAGCTCTCACATGTGTCCTTTTATCACTACAGAACTTCCATTTCCATGACAAAATTTCTTGCTCTTCCCCACAGTCACTGTTCCATTTTAATTCCCAATAAGATGTCTGTTACCCTAACCATCGAGCAGGAGCAGCTCACTGTTATGTTTCCCCAGTAAGGTAAATCCATTTTCAGCACAATCAGCTCATTTTTTGTAGTTTTCTTAACAGTAACAATAATACAGTAATTATTGGGCTTTTGTTTTTGTTTTGCTTTTGTTTTTGCTTTTAGGGCCGCACTGAAGCATATGGAAATTCCAAGTCTGGGGGCCACAGCCACAGTAACACCAGATCTGAGCCACATCTGCGACCAACACCACAGTCATGGCAACACCGGATCCTCAACCCATTGAGTGAGGACAGAGATCGAACCCACGTCCTCATGGATACTAGTCAGGTTCATTGTCACTGGGCTGCAGTGGAAACTCCAATAATTATTGTTACTATTATGTGAATTGTTTAGACATGCAGGTAGAAAGAAACCCAAATAGTACAAAAGAATATGTAATGGAAAGTAAGTCTCTCATTCTAATTACCTAAGCCCCCTCCCATTTCGTGTTTCCTCTGAAAAAGATTCCATGCATATAGGACATGTGTGTATGCTAACTGGATGGAAATTTGGGTTATTAGGGTCATTAGGTTAGGTCCCCACAGGATAGAGGTGTTTTGAAGAACAGTCCTCAGCTTTGGCAAGAATTCTCACATTTTTATTCCATTGGAAGACGTAAGCAATAATAACCAGTCTCCTTCCTCCTGGGAGAACCAGCTATATAACTTATTCCAATAGCATGCCAACCATCTCAGATACATTTTGGTTCCTTCTGTGATGATATCAATAGTCAGTATAAAAATCACATATTTGAACCTCTCAGAAGTCACTGCAGGAGGTGAGGCACCTGCATCACCCAGTTGAAAGGTGTTTTGTAGTGACCGTTCTTCTAAGCTATGAGCAGCCATGAGCAGCCGTCTGCCATGGTTACTACGCTCCCCAAGGGTTGCTGCATGGTTTCCACTGGAATTGCCCAGAGGGAGAGTGTAGGGCTGAGCTTCAAGTCCCAGGAAATGCCTAACAAAGGAGAAGGAGAAAAACATCAATCATGTGGAAGACACTAGACCCTGAACTTCATATGATAAAATCAGAGAAATCATCCAAGTAGAAAGTTCCTCTTTCCTCGGCCTCCATGCCTCATCAAGTGTTCCCTTGGAGGGAGGGAGCCCTGCTGGGGGTCAGGTGGCAGGGTCCTCTCTAGGGCGTATCTGTCTGGCAGATCAAGAGCCGCCCGTGAGTGAACAGGCTGCCAGTCTTTGAGGTTTAGATACGAAAGTGTACCAATGCTGTGGCAGATGAAGAGCAGAAATACAGACAGCTTATCAAGGGGCAGAGGCTGACCTTCAAGACAGCACCTCCCAGAGTGGCCGTGTTGCAGCCTGGCCATCACCAGAGTCTTAGTTCTCAACTCTCCTGGTCTAGAGACTTGATCTTACCAGTGCACGTAGGAGCAGTCAGATCAGGGCATGGCAGTGCGGACCGATCCACTAGCCAGTTCAAAGGAAGCCGATAAAACAAAAATTATAACTTGGCTGTGGGAGCCGAATTATCATCAGAAGTTGCTTAGTGAGTATAGGGCCAGAGCAAGATGTGTCTGTTGCCTGGTCTCGGTGGCTTGTGTTTATCACACAGAGCATCTTCTCCCTGGACCATGCCAGAAGCACAGTGACAAATTCTTATTTCTTTAAGAGGAATTTGTAAAACACTTAGAGCAGTGCCTACCACATAGGAAATCACTTAACTATTATAACAGATAAAGTATAATGATCTGTTTTACAGATGGGGAAAGTGAGGCTCAGAGGCATTTAATATCTCAGTTCATACAGATAATACATGACAGGATGTAAACCCTACCTGACTGCCCCTGACTGCCACTCTTAACCCCTAGACTTGCTGACTTTGAGTACACGTGCCCTTTCTAGGCTGTGCTGGCTCCTCCTCCTTCGGGATGTAGATTATAGCCAACGAGAAGCTCAGAGGGACGCCTCTGCTACCTGTTGGCATAGTGTTCTGGAATCCTTCCCCAGGCAGCCACTTGTAATTTCTCACCTGGAATTTCATTGCCAAAGGGAAAGCCGAGTGGACAGTTGCAGTTGGAGCGTGCTAAGTGCTGTCACCACCACCCCTGCCGCCCCTGCTGCCAGTGCTGTCTCCTGCATACTGTCCTGACCCCTGGTGCAAGTTCTGTGTAATGCGGGAGACTCAAAATCTCAGCCTGGGATTCTCTAGATGGGGAAAGGACAACTCTTTTAAGTACTGAGAGATGGGAGGGATGGGGAGGCTTACATTGCAAGAGGCCCATGATCTCTCAGCTCTTTGTCTCTGGAAAAATTGCATGCCATAGTCTATACAGTGTTAGATCTTAAAATATCCTTAGGCTCAGTCCTACCCTGACATTTTACAAATGAGAAAACGGAGGGGATGAATCTTCTTAACTAGGAAGTCTGAGCAGGTTTTCAGTCTGGAGAAGTAACTAGACCATTGTCCCTCAGATCCTGCATGATTCTGCTTGTGTGTTGTAGAAAGACCGGTGAAAATTGCTGGTGCTTGGAGTTCCCATAGTGGCTCAGTGGTTAACGAATCCGACTAGGAACCATGAGGTTGCAGGTTCGATCCCTGGCCTCACTCAGTGGGTTAAGGATCTGGCGTTGCAGTGAGCTGTGGTGTAGGTTGCACAGGCCGGCGCCTACAGCTCTGATTAGACCCCTAGCCTGGGAACCTCCATATGCCACGAGTGCGGCCCTAGAAAAGGCAAAAAGACAAAAAAAAAAAATTGCTTGTGCTCTTGGACGGGGCCAGAGTATTAAATAAGCTCATTTAACACTACACATGCTTCACTTTGCAAGGCAGGAGGGCTCTAGTGATCCTTCTCTTTATGATCTGAAGAATTGTTCTTCGAGGAGCAAATTAACAATGTGGACATGTGAGCGTGGTTTCCCAAACGTAAGGTTTGTTCACTCGATTCTCTTCATTTTCAGCTGTTCTTGGAGTACACAATCTACTCAACAATCCCAAGTTTGATGAAGAAACATCCGGCACAAAAGGAGGCAAAGGACCTGTGAGAAGTAAGTTGACAGAAACCTGTGGTTTTATGAAACTTTGGAGCCTCTGGGTATTTTTTGGAGGAGAGATGCCTGTTAACTGGGTCCCCCTGGTGTGTCCAGAATTCATCCAGAATTCATTCAGGCTTTGAAGGTATATTCATCAGTTTGCCAAGGATCCCTGGGCAATCAAACCAGAATGGAGTAGCCCACACTGGGAGTTCTGTCTCGCGGTATAACTCGTACCAAGGAGTGTGTTTTGCCCAGAACACACTCTCTTGATAGGTCTGTTCAGTCAAAAGGAGATTACTGATAAAAAGCTTGCCTAGTCAACACAAAATGCAGACGGAGTTTTACATTCTGATGATGGTTTTTTGTTTGTTTTTCCTTTTGGCCACTCCATGGTATATGGAGTTACCAGACCAGGGATCAAATCCAAGCCGCAATTCTTTAACCCACTGTGCGGGGCTGGTGATTGAACCTGTGTCCTGGCTTTGCAGAGACACCACTGATCCCATTTTGTCACAGTGGGAACTCCTGTTCCTGACATTTAATCACCTGTAGTATCTTAAATAACTTTCCTTCTTCTATTTGAATGCCTTTTCATCTCAGTAAGGATGCTTGTCTTTAGCATTTGAATACCTACTCCTCCCAGAGAGCATGAAAGACACACTTGGCATGGCCTTGCTGGCCCAGAACATTCCAGACCACTGTCTTCTATGCCACCATTTCCTGGAGAAATGTACAGTTCATTACACTCTCACTCATGCATCGGTCATTTACTAAATACCTGCTATGTCAAGAATGTTCTGGGTTTAGGAACAAAGGTAAAAGGTAGTCTCTGCCCGAAGGAAGTTATCTATCCATGGGGGGGGACAAATCAATAGTTAGGTAATTTTAAGAGTTCCCATTGTGGTGCAGCAAAAGCAAATCCAACTAGTAACCATGAGGTTGTAGGTTTGATCCCTGGCCTCGCTCAGTGGGCTAAGGATCTGGCATTGCCATGAGCTGTGGTGTAGGTTCCCAGATGCAGCTCCGATCCCACGTTGCTGTGGCTATGGCTATAGCTATAGGCCAGCAGCTAACCATTCGACCTCTAGCCTGGGAACTTCCATATGCTGTGAGTGCAGCTCTAAAAAGCAATTATAATAATAATAAGCAGGAAATTTCAGTACAGCATGATTCAGGTGATATGAAAATTCACAGAAGATCACAGATTTTCTTAGATTAATTATATTTTATGGTCTTTGATGGTCATGAGCAATGCTTTCTACTCTCAGTGGTATACTTATCAGCCACTGTTTAAACTAGGTAATTTATCCAGATAATGAGCAATATTCCTTTTATTTTCCTTCTGGGTTTGTTATGCATACAGATGAAAAATATTCATCCTTTTAACTTTAATATCAAAGGGTAATTCTAACATGTTTGCTATTAAAAGTGTGATGCATAGCCTTCTTGGCTTTTTTACATGCACACATGTATCAATAATATTTTTAAAGACTTTTTTTTTTTTTTTGCTTTTTGAGGTCACACCTGTGGCATATGGAATCCCAGGCTAGGGGTCCAATCTGAACTGCAGCTGCTGGCCTATGCCAGTCACAGCAACACCAGATCCAAGTGGTGTCTGCAACCTATATCACAGCTCACGGCAACGCCAGATCCTTAACCCACTGAGCAAGGCCAGGGATCGAACCTGCGTCCTCGTGGATGCTAGTCATGTTCATTAGCACTGAGCCACAACAGGAACTCCTTGAAGACTTTTTTAGAGCAGTTTTATGTTCACAGCAGAATTGAGAGAAAGGTGCAGAGTTTTCTCATATACCCCCTGCTCCTCCACATGCATAGCCTTCCCCTTTATCAGCATCCTGCGCAGTAATACGTTTGTTGCAACTGGTGAACCGACACCAACATATCATTATCACCCTGAGTCCATAATCTATGTTAGGGCTCCTTCTTGGAGCTGGACATTCTCTAGATTTGGACAAATATACAATGACATGTTTCTACCATTCTAGTATCATTCAGAGTTTCACTGCCCTAAAATTCCTCCACGCTCTGCCTCTTCATCTCTCCTTCCAAGCTAGCCTCAGGCAACCCCTGATCTTTTAGCTGTTTCCATAGCCTTGCCTTTTCCAGAATGTCATATAGTTGGAACCATACTGTATATAGCCTATTCAGACTGCTTCTTTTACTTAATAATACGCATTTAAGGTTCCTCTATGTCTTTCCATGACTTGATAGGTCATTTTTTTTTTCCTGATTAAGATGTAATTGAGGAGTTCCCACTATGGCAGAGTGGGTTAAGAATCTGATTATAGTGGCTTAGGTCACTGAGGAGGGTCAGGTTTGATCCCTCAACCAGAATAGTGGGCTAAGGATCTGGCATTGCCTTAGCTGTGGCGTAGGTCGAAGCTGCAGCTCAGATTTTATCCCTGGTCCGAGAACTTCCATATGCCGAGGATGCAGCCAAAAAAAGAAAAAAATTGATGTACAGTATTATATAAGTGATAGGTGTACAACATTATGAATAATTGTAAATGTTATACTTCATTTATAGTTATTATAAAATGTTGCCTATATCCCTTGTGTTGTACAATATATCCCTATAGTTTATTTTGTATGTAGGTATTTGTACTTCTTAATCACCTACCCCTGTCTTGTCCCTCCACACTTCCCTCGACCCAGTGATAACCACTAGTTTGTTCTTTTTTTTTTGCTTTTTAGGGCCGCACCCACGGCATATGGAGGTTCCCAGGCTAGGGGTCTGATCAGAGCTACAGTTGCCAGCCTACAGCAACAC
>PVHT020001751.1:15170752-15186807 GCA_004024745.2 Catagonus wagneri
GGAACCTCCATATGCCGCGGGTGTGGCCCTAGATAAAGCAAAAAGACAAAAAAAAAAAAGATTTTGCAGAGTTCCTGTTGTGGTGCTGCAGTTAATGAATCCAACTAGGAACCATGAAGTTGCAGGTTCGATCCTTGGCCTTGCTCAGTGGGTTAAGGATCCGGTGTTGCCGTGAGCTGTGGTGTAGCTCGCAGACGCAGCTCGGATCTGGCGTTGCTGTGGCTGTGGCGTAGGCCGGCAGCTGTAGCTTCGATTCAACCCCTAGCCTGGGAACCTCCATATACCACGAATGCAGCCCTAAAAAGAAAAAAAAAAAAAAAAGGGAGAGAGATTTTGTGTGGACATAAATTTTCAGCTCCTTTGGGTAAATATCAAGGAGCATTATTGCTAGATCTTATGGTAAGATGTTAGATTTTGTAAGAAACCATGAAACTGTCTTCCAAAACGTTTACACCATTTTGGACCCCCAGTAGCAAAGAATGAGAGCTCCTGTTGCTGCACATCCTCACCAGCATTTGGTTTTGTCAGTGTTCTAGATTTTGGTCATTCTAATAAGTCTGTAGTGGTATCTCATTATTTTAATTTGCATTTCCCTGATGGCCTACGATGTGGAACATCTTTTCAAACGCTTATGTGCCATTCGTAAATCTTTTTGGTTGAGATGTCTATGAAGTTCTTTGGCCTGTTTTTAAAATCAGGTTATTTTCTTATTGTTGTTTTAAGAGTTCCTTGTGTATATCAGATAAATCCTCTATCAGATGTGTCTCTTTTTTCCTGATTTTTTTAATGAATGAAAGATTCTTTAAATTCTATAATGCTTTACAAGTTTCACACACACGGTTTTATATAATCCCGTAATAACCATTTTTCCCCTCTACCCCATCTTGTCCTCCTCACTCCATCTCCCTGCTGGTAACCACCAGTTCGTTCTTGATATCTGTGAGTCTGTCAGATGTGTCGTTTGCAGTCTGTGGTCCATCCACTCATTCCCTTGTTTTGTTGGTTTTTTTTTTTTTTTTTTGGTTTGTCATATGGAGTTTGCAGGCCAGGGATCAGATCCGAGCTGCACTTGTGGCCAATGCCAAATCCTTAACCCACTGTGCTGGGGCTAGGGATTGAACCTGTGCCAATCCTGTTGCACTGCAGCAGGAATTCCAGTCTCTTCGTTCTCTTGACAATATTTTTCATAGAGTAGAAATTTTTAAATTTATTGCAGCCCAGCTAATCAGTTCTTCCTTTTATGGATTATGCCTTTGGCGCTGTGTCTAAAAATTCATCTCCAAACCCAAGGTCATCTAGATTTTTCTCCTGTGTTATTTTCTAGGAGTTCTGTAGTTCTGCATTTTCATTTAGGTCCATGATGCATTTTGAGTTAATTTTTATGAATGGCATAAGGTCTATGTCTGGATTCTTTTTTTTTTTATATATGGATATTCAGTTGTTCCTGCACCATTTGTTGAAAAGACCGTCTTTGCACCACTCTATTGTTTTGCTCCTTTGTCAAAGATCAGTTGACTGTATAAATGTGGGTCTATTTCTGGATTCTCTAGTCTGTTCCATTGATCTATTTGTATATTTTCACCAACACTGCACTTTCTTGCTTTCTGTAGCTTTAAGTTGTGAAGTCGGATAGTGTCAGTCCTCCAATAGGGTTCTTCTCTTTCAATATTATGTCGGTTATTCTGAGCATTTTGCCTTTCCATATAAACTTTAGAATCATTTTTTTGTTTTTTCTGTTTTTTTAAGTTTTATTGAATTATAGTTGATTTACAATGTTGTGATACTTTGCTATACAACAAAGTCATTCAGTTATACATATATACATATCCATTTTTAAAATATTTTTCCCGTATGGATTATTACAGAATATTGGGTAGAGTTCCCTCTGCAATACAGAAAGTCCTCATTTGATACCTACAAAATAACTTCCTAGGATTTTGATTGGGATTGCATTGAATCTATAGGTTAAATTGGGAAGAACTGACATCTTGACTATATTGAATTTTTCTGTCTCTGGAATATCTTTCCATTTAGTTCTTCTTTGATTTATTTCAGTAGAAGTTTGTGGTTTTCTTCATGCAGGTTTTATATATATTTTCATTTTTTCATTAACTTTTTTTCAGAT
Source organism: Catagonus wagneri (assembly GCA_004024745.2). NCBI lineage: Eukaryota > Metazoa > Chordata > Mammalia > Artiodactyla > Tayassuidae > Catagonus > Catagonus wagneri. Next base: position 15,172,878 of record PVHT020001751.1, read on the forward strand.
TGTGATTCTCTTTTATAGAATTTAGGTTTTATATATATTTTCATTAACTTTTTTCAAATTGTGATTCTCTTTTATCAGTACATGTAGGTTTACCTCATTAATGAATAGATAGCATCGTATTACGTGTTTCGGTTATATCTTCTTTTAACATTTTTGCTTTGATGGACATTTTATTTATCACATTTTGCTGTCACAAGTAGCATGTCATTGAACATCCCTGAATATATATCTTCATGTATTCATGCTATTTTTTCTGTAGATTAGTGTTCTAGATATAAAATTGCTAGGTCTAAAGTACCCATATTTTATATTTTAATAGATAATGCCAAATTACTCTTCCAGAAATTTGCACCAGTTTACATTCCCACCAACATTATATGAGGATGCTTTTTCCTCCACTTTATTGCCAGTTCTGAATATTATCTCTTTTACAGTTTTTGGCTAATCAAATGGTTTCTCATGTTTTTATTTCAGAATTTAGCTACTTTTTAATGTTTTTTTTGGTTGACAGAGTTTCCTCTGATCGTATTAGCTATTCATTTTCAATTGAGTTGTGTTATTGACTTTAGGAGCTCAGTGTATATTGGGATATTGACCCTTTTTATGTTACATATACTGCAAACATTTCTGTTAACTGCTTTTGAGAATTCTTCCATTATTCTTTTCTGTTCCTGTCTCTTCCCATACTATCCTGAAAATTAAAGCTCTAAAATGAAAATCACAAGGAGGGTGGGGTCTGGTCAAGAGGCCAGGGAAGGATTAAGTTTTGGGAAATAAAGAGACTCATTGTTTCTCTTTTGCATCTTAGATTCTTCCATTTGGTTATTATATCTGAAAGAGGTCCATATGAAGCAGCAATAACTACCCGTGGATATTCTTTTGGGGGTTAGAGTTTGCTGTAGGGCCTCCTGTACTTCTTCTCATTGTGATTGAAAAACACCAACCTTTGAAGCTGCAACTCCAAGCCACACCATTCTCATGCTTACTTAGTTGAGAATAATCTTACTGTCATTTATTTTACAGTCTTATTGGAATCAGAGCATATGAAAAGAAGGTCATTTGGTGGGAGGAAGTCATCTCTGATTTTTATGGGAGAGTCCTTACATTTTCTTTTTAAAATTAAAATTTGTGTCTTAGATGTAGTCAAAGGTGAAAAGGTCAAGCCAGTATTTGAGGAACCACCCAATCCCACAAATGTGGAAGTAAGTCTACAGCAGATGAAAGCTAATGATCCCAACCTGCAAGAGGTCAACCTCAACAACATTAAGGTATTTCATTATGATTGTTGCTAATCACTTTATTTATCATGAGTTGGACGACTTATTGGAGATGACTGACTGCCTGCCTGACTTTACACCTGTTTGAAATTCTTTGTAGTCATTGATTTTGAGGCAAAATATTCTAAAGAAGTGAATTTTTAAAAAGGATGATTTCTAAAATTCTAGAAAAGAATCATAGTACTGGCTTTAAACATACTGCATTAGTTATCTATTGCTGAGTAACAAATTACTCCAAAACTTAGAGGCTTAAAACAACAAACATTTATTATTTCACATATTTCTGAGTGTCAGGAATCTGGGAGTGACTTGGCTAGGTAATTGTGACTCTGGATCTCAAATGAGGCTGAAGTAAATCTGTCAGCCCGAGCTGCAATCATCTGAAGGCCTGACAAGGGCACACGAATCCATTTCCAAGACGGCGCGTTCATGTGGTTGTTGGCAGGAGGCCTCAGTTTCTCAGCATATGGACCTCTCAATATGGGTGCCTGAGCATCCTCACCTCATTAAAGCTGGCTTCCCTCAGAACAAATGGTCCAAGAGAAAGAGCGTAAGCTGGAAACCACAATGCCTTTTATGAGCTTTTCTCTAAAGTCACACATTGTCAGTTCTGCTTTCACAATAAGTCAGGTCACTCTTAAAAGGAAAGGAAGGGGGGTGTGGTAGGTGTGTGGGTGTGGGCATGTGTGGGTGTTTGTGTGTGTGAAGAGAAAACACTGCCTGACATCTTGTTCTTTCATTCTTGTTGGGCCAATATCTAGCACTTAATAATATTAACTGACTTTTATGGAGTACTTGCTATGTGCCATATCCTTGCTAAATACTTGAAATTCATTATCTCATTTAATCCTTAGTGGCACTTAAAGAGGGTGCGTTGCCCACAGTCACAGAGCTGGTCTGTAGTAAATCCAGAGCTCGTGCTGGCCTGTAGCTCTGCCCCATATTGTCTCCGTCTTCAGCATTCAGTACTGTGCTAAGTGCTGTAGAAGAGGAAGTAAAATTCATTCAGTCTTTATTCTGAAAAACTTAAATTAGGAGAAAAACGCTAAGCAAATAATTACAGCGGGACATGGTAAGCCCAAATGTTGTGGAAATTCAGGTAAAGACAATTTTGATCCTGCCTAGGAGAGCCAATAAGTAAAAGAAGCAATATTTCTGCTGAATCTTTTTTTTTTTTTTTTTTTGCCTTTTGTTATTTTAGGGCCGCACCCGCAGCATGTGGAGGTTCCCAGGCTAGGGGTCTAATAGGAGCTGTAGCAGCTGGCCTACGCCACAGCCACAGCAACGCAGGATCCGAGCCGCATCTGCGACCTACACCACAGCTCATGCCGGATCCTTAACCCACTGAGCAAGGCCAGGGATCAGACCCACAACCTCATGGTTCCTAGTCGGATTCGTTAACCACTGCGCCATGACGGGAACTCATCTGCTGAATCTTGAAAAATGAGTAGGAATTAGAGCCAAAGATAAAGGAATTTCTAGGCAAAAGGAAAAGCCTATCTAAAGGTATGAACAAAAGAAAAACTATGGTATAGTGAAAGCAAGTAGGCCAGTTGGGCTAGAATACAGAGAAGGAAAGAGAAAAAGGGGGAAGTATGGTGTATGCATAAATGGGGGGATCAAGTAAATGGAAAAATGATACTAGAATGTCACATTGTATTAGGTTACCTTATTGAACACTAGGTGGTGGTATTGGCTCAGGATAGGTCAGTTGCTAGAGCATAGATGATTAATCTGTTCTCATCTCTTTTTGGGGGATGGTGTGCAATTAGCCATCTAAACATATGAGGTGTTTAAAAGCTGTGGATCCTTAGCTTGGGGTGAAGGTGCTACAGAATGATTCATCAACTATCTGTGTCTTCCTCATCCTAGAACATTCCAATTCCAACCCTGAAGGAATTTGCAAAGGCTCTGGAGACCAATACTCACGTGAAAAAGTTCAGCCTGGCCGCAACCCGCAGCAATGATCCTGTGGCAATTGTGAGTAAAATTCTTAAGAGTAACATGAAAATATTTAATTCATTAGAAGCTGTTTTTAACTTGTCTTATTAACGATTTTTACTTTTTATTTTTGTCTTTTTAGGGCCACACCTGAGGCATATGGAAGTTTCCTGGCTGGAGGTCAAATCTGAGCTGCAACTGCTGGCCTACGCCACAGCCACAGCAACACGGGATCCGAGTCATGTCTGCGACTTACATCACAGCCCACGGCAACGCGGGATCCTTAATCCACTGAGTGAGGCCAGGTGTTGAACCTGCGTCCTCATGGTTACTAGTAGAGTTTGTTACCACTGAGCAATGATGGAAACTCCAATTAACAATTTTTAGCTTTGATAAATTTATTTTCTTTATCGTTAATAAATAAGTTATAATGAGACAGTAAAACAAGAACCCAGCTGTAAGGCACTTTGAGTTCACTGGAATTTTGTTACACTTTTAGGAGAAACAAGATTAGGCATTTAGCTAAGCAAATATTTAGATTTTATTCTGTGCTTGGTACAAATTTGCTGAAACGTTTTCATCTACAACATTGTCATGGTAAATGGATATTATAAGACCCATCAAAGCCTATAGAAATTTGGCCCATAAAAAGATGTTACCATACTTCATTTTAACCTTTGAAATGGATTGATATATCTCAGAAATATTTTAAACCACCAAATCTTGAAATATTTTTTGTTTGACATTATTAACCAGAGTGTGAAAGGAAAAAACAACAACAACAGGAGTTCCCCTCGTGGCTCAGCATTAACGAGTCTGACTGGCATCCATTAGGACACAGGTTTGATCCCTGGCCTCACTCAGTGGGTTAAGGATCTGGTGTTGCTGTGAGCTGTGGTGTAGGTCGCAGACACAACTCGGATCCCATGTTTCTATGGCTGTGGTATAGGCCAGTAGCTACAGCTCTGATTCAACCCCTAGCCCGGGAGCCTCCATATGCCTCGGGTGCAGCCCTAAAAAGGCAAAAAATAAAACAAAAACAAAACAAACAAACACCAGAAGCCCTATTCCCTCTAGGTGCTTTAGATAATTCAGGTAAATAAGGAAGCACTTGGTCCCATGTTAATACTGGTACCACTGCCATTATCAGTGTTAATCCTCTTAGTAATAGCTTGCATTTCTTGAGAACTGACCTCTGTGCTTTACACACATCATCTCACGTAATCCCCACTACAGTACAATGAGGTATGTACTATTATTAGTTCCCACTTTAACAAATGAGCAATCTGAGGCTCAGAGAAGTTAAGAAACTTTTCCAAAGTAACACAACGAGCAAGTGGCAGAGCTCTGATTCGCCACCAAGTCTTTCTTGTCCCACAGCCAGGATGCCTAAGCACCAAGCTGTGCTGTACTTACTCATAGTGCCTCGCCGCCGTGCATTTGTTAAAACATGCCAGTTAGCAGCAGCCTGAGCAGGACCCTGTGGTTCTGTAGCATCTGATGCTCAGCACTTGAATCAGACTGGGAAAATAAAAGTTTTCTTCTCTAGAAGATGTGGTTTAAAGTAATGTGTCTTTTGCAAGGTCTAAAATAGCATTAAAAACGTGGGGGCTCCCACTGTGGCACAGCAACGTCAGTGGTATCTCTGTAGCACTAAGAATGCACGTTCGATCCCAGCCCTGCCCAGTGGTTTAGAGGACCCAGCATTGCCACAGCTGCAGTGTAGGTCCGCAGCTGTGGATCTGATCTGATCCCTGGCCTGGGTACTCCATCTGCTGTGAGACAGCCAAAAAAAGGAAAAAACAAAAACAAAAAACATATAACATGAAAGTAATGGTGACCCATCATGGTGCTGGCATAGAATAAATGTTTGAAAAATACTTGTCAAGTAAAATGAATGAATGAACATGCCCTCATCCTCTTAGCAATAGACGATATTTCCTGATGATAGCAAACTTGAAGTAAGCACTTAGGTAGAAAGGGATTAAGCTACAAAACTGATTTTTTCACCAGCAATTATTTCATATCTAAATTTATAGGTTTAAAACAGTTTTCGAAACTTATCATTAAAATAGAAAAAGGGCAGAACTAGATCATTGGTGAGGTGAAATTAGCAATTTAAGGGTTCATACTTTGTATGATTTTGTATATGATCTCTATCCTTTAGTAGGTTCACTTTCAATAAAGCAAAAATATTCACAATATATTTTGTATGTAAGTAACTGAAGGGGTAAATAAGGAAATGATTTGTCATTTCTGTTTAACATATTATTTGCAGTAAAATAGCAAGGATGTGAATAGTTTATAATTCATTGTCAGCACTACTAGTAAATGATCTAACTTCTACTCTAGGTCAAATAGATAACTTGATAAATGGACTAAATAAATTCCAAATATAATAAGCTCTTTGATGCTGTTTCTAATCCAACAACTTGTGTACTGAAAAAATACCATGTGAGAAGCACTCTATACAACTGTAAGGAATAATGGCTATCCTTTAGGGTACTGAGAGGAAAAGCCTCTTTCAGCCTTATACCTGGTTGGGTTCATATGGTCCAGCCTTCACCTGGCTGCCCCCAGGTGGTTCCGCATTTAGCCATGCCATATTTAGGAAAGAAGCTTTCTAAAGCTTGAGAACTGGTTGATTACCCCACAGGCAGTAGAGAGATTTAGACTGTGATATGGCTGAACAACTCGCTGTTGGGAATTACGAATCAGCATTAAAGAAAGATCTTTAAGGGAGTTCCTGTCGTGGCTCAGTGGAAATGAATCCAACTAGGAACCATGAGGTTGTGGGTTCGATCCCTGGCCTCGCTCAGTGGGTTAAGGATCTGGCGTTGCCATGAGCTGTGATGTAGCTCACAGAAGCAGTTCAGATCTGGCGTGGCTGTGGCTCATAGCTGTGGTGTAGGCTGGCAGCTGTAGCTCCGATTAGACCTCTAGCCTGGGAACCTCCATATGCCATGGGTGTGACCCTAAAAAGATAAAAAGAAGACACTTCAAGAGACTTTTCTATTTAATGTGCTGAAACAGATTCAGCAAAGCACTTGCGGGATTATTGTGAATATAGACAAGCTATGTGTGTGATGCTATTACCCCCATTTTACAGATGCGGCAACTGAGACTCAGAGTTTGAGTAATTTAACTAAGGTTACACAGCATGTGACCAAGCCAGCAAGTGAATTTAAGTGACTTGTAATCAAATTCAGTCTACCATGCCCCAAGCACTTCCATATAACTGCATCTATAGTAGGGGGGAGTATAAATGAAAATTGCCTCAAAAATGAATGCAGATATAGAGAAAAGGTCCATATATGTAAAAAAAAAATGCTATTATTATTAACAGTGATGCCACATGAAAATCAAAAGTTCAGGACAGCACTGTCCAATAGAAAAAATGAGAGTTATTAATGTAAGCCACACATGAAACTTTAAATTTTCTTTTTTCTTTTTGTCTTTTTGCCTTTTCTAGGGCCGCACCCGTGGCATATGGAGGTTCCCAGGCTAGGGGTCTAACAGGAGCTGTAGCTGCTGGCCACAGCCACAGCCACAGCCACAGCAACACTGGATCCGAGCCGCGTCTACAACATACTCCACAGCTCACGGCAACAGTGGATCCTTAACCCACTGAGCAAGGCCAGGGATCAGACCCACATCCTCATGGTTCCTAGTAGGATTCGTTAACCACTGAGCCACGATGGGAACTCCTGGAACTTTAAATTTTCTAGTAACCACATTAAAAAAAAAAAAACCAGAAAGAGATGGTTGAAATTAAATTTAATATATTTTATTTAAACCAGAATATCCAAAATAACATCATTTCAATATGTAATGTGGAAATATAATGAGATCTTGTATGGTATTTTTTTCATACCACATCTTTGAAATCCAGTGCTTATTTCACATGTACAGCACAATCAATTCAGAGCAGGCACTTTTCAAGGGTTCCACAGCCACATGTGTCCGTGGCTACAACTGGGATGGTACAGGTTTGGATAGTGCAGGAAACTGCAGTTCTACACAGTAGTGTCAAGTGAAGAGAGCAAAATCTCCTCTTTAAAAATGTACCTCTGGCGTTCCTGTTGTGGCTCATCAGGTTGTCTCTATGAGGGTTTGAGTTGGATCCATGCCCTCACTTGGTGGGTTGCGATTCCAGTGTCACAGATGCAATATGGATTGGGTGTGTGCCATGGCTATGGTACAGGCCCCAGCTGCAGCTCCTATTTGACCGCTGGTTTGGTAACTTCCATATGCTGCAAGTGTGGCTGTTAAAAAAAAATTTTTTTTTAAGTATCTCCACTCTAATTATTTTTGTAACCTTTAAGAAATCTAGTCTTTGTTTTACTAATGCTATTATCCCCAGCACATGTAATAGATGCTCAAATATTTGCTGAACTGAAGTGAACCTGGGCCTACAGCCCAGGATTATGTTTGGTTGGGTGTGTTTTCTCTGCTTTGTTGAGTATGAGAAAAGTGTTTTCTCAAGTTTGAAAGAAAGCGGCAAGATCCTGGCTACTTGCCAGGAGGTCCTGCGACTTTTTTTTAAAAAGACCTAATTACTCTGACATTTTATTATTCTAGTAATGGAAGTAAATCCCAAGGCTTGGAGCGTCCATAAGGATAGGCCTGATGCATTCCTTTCTGGGGCTTTAGTTAAAATCTGTATATTGCATTCTAATTAAAGACCTAGCACTGAATAAATGCACTTTAATGTACACGGTGTACAGTAACATCAGCCCAAATCCTTGAGCTTTGCTTGTAGTTCAAGTAACAGATTGACTAATATAGAGGATTACTCTTCTAGTCCAGTGGTTCACAACTTGGGGTGATTTTGCCCTCCAGGGGATAGTTGGCAGTGTCTGGAGATGTTTTTGGTTGTAATGACTGGGACAGAGGGGTAATGCTGACATTTGGCAGGTCTCAGAGGCTGCTAAATGTCCTACAATACACAGGATAACCTCCTACAACAAAGAATTCTCCAGCCTCAAATGTCAGTAGTGCCAAGGTTGGAAACCTTGTTCTTATCCCAAGTTGAATTCCTTCTCCTCTTCCTCCTTCTGGTCTTTTCCACCATAAAAACAATTAATATAGTTTAGAACTTCCTTGTTCTACTCTCCACAGCAATCACTGTTAGCAGTTTGTTTTTCATTATTCTAGTTGCTTGTATGACTTTAATTAATGTGGTTGTCAATCCTGGCTGAACGTTAGTTACCTGGAGAGCTTTTTAAAACTGAAGCTGTAAGGAGTTCCCTTGTGGCTCAGCAGGTTAAGGACCTATCATTGTCACTGCTACGGCTTGGGTTAATGCTGTGGCACAGGTTCAGTCCCTGGCCTTGGGAATTTTCATATGCTACAGGTACAGCCAAAAAAAATTTTGTTTTTAAATCCTTACTTAACAAAGTTGTTAATTCTATGTCAGTATCTTTCTGTTTCAGTTTTGCATGTATGTGAAATTTCATAAGTCTGAGCTTCTGAATTAAACTATTTTTATTGCAGTTTTAAATTATCTTTGTTTCTCGGAGGTGAAAATATGATTTAACTAAGATTTTCTTTCAGTACTGCAAAAAAATACCTATTTAATGTGCAGTGGGGGGGTTTAGTAAATAAATCTTTAGAAACCCTAACAGTGACTTCTTTTTCACATACTAAGGCTTTTGCAGATATGCTGAAAGTAAACAAGGCCTTGAAAAGTCTAAACATCGAGTCCAATTTTATCACTGGTGCTGGGATCCTGGCCCTTGTAGAGGCACTAAAAGAAAATGACACCTTGACAGAGATCAAGATCGACAACCAGGTGAGCTAGCCCACAGGGTACAGGTGAGAGGGAGGGATACCACAATTCAGGGAGTTAAAAGACTGTCCCATCATTCTGGCTGATGTTCTGGCTTTCTGGCAAATCATGACAGCATGTGGCTTATGGAGGGTGTGTGGGAGAGTGTATTAATAATTAAACAGTGCACAGTGGGGCAGCCTGAGACAGCAGGAGCCAGCTCTCCCCCTAGCCGGGCTAGTCGGGCACCAGAGAAGAGAGGAGGTGGGGGCAAGGCCTTGTTCAGCCTTCCTCATCCTAGCCTCTTAGCAGGCATCTCAGCCCAGTCCTATCCCAGCCTTGCTGTTGCCTCTCCCTGGGACTATGAAAAAAGCAGAGAGGCCATGCCCAGAAACAGACTCTTTGCTCTTGGTCAGAGGCTGCCAGAGCTGAAGAAGTAGTGCTGGGTTCCTGCTGTCTGGTGCTGGACACAGAGCCTATTTCAAGGAGTCAGGGTTCTAGAAGATGGTCTGGCTTAGAGAGGTTGGCCACACCCACAGGGTGATCACAAACTCAGCTCTGTCACAGCACTTCTTGGGGTCCCACCTACAACCAAAGCAAGCTGCTTTTTCCCAGGAGCCACCCCCTCCTGTACCCTGAAAATCTCTGTCCCCAACATCAGCCTGCAGTGTCTCTGGAGTTGCTCTGTTGGCTTCCCATGGCTCCTGCCCGCAGCCAGCAACTCTCAGTTCTCAGCGTGATGCTGTGCCTGGCCTCTCTGGCTACAGGGATGTGTCTGCAGTGGGATTCAGTGAATCTGAGAGGTCTAGACACAGTTTAGGTGAAAAAAAGGACCCTGGAATGGACCAGAATGGACCAGAAAGAGGAGAGAACATGGAGCCTTGTGCTATGAGCATTCCCCTGTAGGGTGATAAGACGGTGGGGGAGTGCCCCTGATGTCTGGGAAATGCCCTGGTCTAGACTCTCCAAGATCTGATTAAGCCATAGGTCCCACCCAAGATTATTGCCCCACCCATGGAGACCGCTCTCCACTCCCACCCCCATCCCATGAATAGTTCTCCTCTCCTTTTTTTGTTCACCAGCACAAGCAGACTATTTGAGTGCAGGTCCTCTGCCCTTACACTCCTGGGGCTTGTTGCAAGGGGAGCAGGGGAAGCCACCAGGGGACAAGTACTCCCTCACTCTCTCCCTCCCCAGAAGAATGCTGAAGCGTGGAGTGAGTCCCCGGGAAGGTTCACATATGGCTCCTGTCTATCCTGATGTGTGTCCAGCTGCTAGTAGATTAGAGAGTGGGGGAGTAGGAAAACAAGGTAGAGGCAAAGAGGGAGTGAGTGAAAAGAATAGCTCTGGGGTGTATACTGAATAGGCCAGTATCAAGAAGAAATTAAAAGGGCTTTCAGTAAGTATTTCCAGGAGAGCTAAGACAGATGTGGATACCTTATTCCAAAGTGTATTTCACTCTCTCTGTTGGTTTAGGCCATTGTGAAACCCAATATCTGGAATGACGTCCCAGATACTCTGTTTCCAGTTTCTTATAAGATACTACCCAGTTAGGGCTGCCAGATAAAATACAGATAAATTTGAATTTCAGATAAACAATGAATAGTTTTTAGTACAAGTATGTCCCATAAATTGTTATTTGCTAAAATTCAAACTTAACCATGTCCTTTTACTTTGCTAAATCTAGCAAACTTATACCTAGTAAATGAGCTGAAATCCTGAAAATTTAGAATAGAATAGCTTTTTAGGATGCATGTGAAAAAGACTCTGAAATACGCAGTGTGAACTTGCTCTCTTAAATCCTTCTGCAGCATCAGCCTCGCTGTCCCTCCTCAGCCCTCTAGGAGTAGGTATATGTAATCTTTCAACTTTCATCCCCCGACATGCCTCTGAAATGGCTTCTCTTTACTAGTGACAGGAAAGAGGATTAAGTTCTAGAGCAACTGGGAAAAATTATTTGCTTTGTTCCAAGAATGAGGTAATTCAGAGTCAAAATTTATTTTCTATCTAAATTTTGTTCCTTGACTCCTGGACTGTTAGAGGTAGACTTCACTTTCCTCATCTGTATAATGAAGGGTTTGAAGTAAAATAACCTCCAAGACAGTTGCCTCAGGCAGGACCAGCCACTGAGACCAATTTAGCATCACTGCAGCACACAGCTTCACTAAAACCAAGGCCTGCTGAGAACCCGCCACTGGGGCGGCTGCCGTGGCTATGCTCCAGATAGCACGTGATGATTTAATCTGGTGCTCCTGTGAGGAGAGCAATCAGTGATGCACAGTGATGAAACAGATGGGTAACTGCTAAATAAATTTCAGGAGGGAAAGAGATCGCTTTAAAAAAAGAGGTGATCTAAAGAAATGTTTGCTTAAACTGTTATTTATTTTTCTTGGTATTTAGTGACTTAAAAAAAGAGAAGCATATCCAAATTACAGAAAATTTTAGTACCCATTTGTTGCCCTGGGTTTTTATAACACAAAAGATCTCCAATAAAAAAAAGAAAGGAAAGGGAAAGAAAGGAAGGATGAGAGAGAAAAGATACAGGCTAAGAAAGAAAGATACTCCAGAAATTAACACAACATTGTAAATCAACTATACTTCAATGCAGTTTTTTTGGGGGGGTTCCCCTGTGGCTCAGTGGTTATGAGTCCAGCTAGTATCGATGAGGGCACGGGTTCAATCCCTGGCCCCACTCAGTGGGTTAAGGATCTGGCATTGCCATGAGCTGTGGTATAGGTTGCAGATGTGGCTCAGATCTGGTATTGTTATGGCTGTTGTGTAGACCGGCAGCTGTAGCTCCAGTTAGACACCTAGCCTGGGAGCTTCCATATGCTGTACCTGTGGCCCTAAAAAGCAAATAATAGTAATAATAATAATAATAATAATAATAATAATAATAATAAAAAACATGATGACTCAGGCTAAGAAAGATGCTTTGTACCATATTACTTTCTCCCCCCTTTTTTTAAAGATAATGAATAGTGTTTATTGTTATTATCAATGTGTATATGTTCATATGTGTGAAAAGAAATTATATTTTAAAGTTCATTACACATTAGTAGATATAAACAAAAAAATCAAGGTAAAGTAAGATATATACAAATATTACAATACATGTAATCAAACTTTAAGGATTCCAGCCACCCAAAGGTATGAACTATGATTCCATATAGTTAGAATATTGCTAATTAATTTTCAGCCTCTGAAGCAGTGTAAGGGAAGAAGTAAATCAATTGCCTCGCCTTCTTTTATATGCCCTCCTCCCGAAATAATTTTCTTCAGCACCTGCATTCTTTATATCACTATATATGCCCAACTCGTATGTTAACCAAATCTAGGACAATTACCTTTTTTTTTTTTTGGCTGTACCTATGGCATTTGGAAGTACCAAGACTGGGGATTGAACCCATGCCACAGCAGTGACAATGCAATATCCTCAACCCACTGAGCCACCAGGGAACTCCTGCGCCCCCCCCCCCTTTTTTTATAGAGAGAAAACCAGATTACATTTTCTTGGTCCACAGCCCAAGCAAATGCCTAAGTTTTATGAAGGGAAATAGAGGGGCTTTAGGTCATCTCCCCAACCCCCATCCAGTCAGCTACCTCCACCTTGAGCTCCTTCTGCCCTTGGATACCACCTTTGGCCCTCCTCAGGGGCTCAAGCCATAACTAAGTCCCCAACCTTAGGTCAGATATCAATCCTTAATACAGTCCTGCTGTTCGAAAGTGTCATGAGCTCAAGTTGTTCATGAAGCTTTGAGGTCAGTATCTCCTACTTTTTGCTGCCTCTACCCCCCATGACCTGCATTGCTGAGAACACTCATCTCTATGCTGTGGATAACTAGAACTGCTATTGTCTGACTGGAAATGCCACATTTTGTTCATTTCTTGGGGAGAGACTTGTTTGACAGGTTGCTGGATGAAAAGAAAGAGGAGCAGAGTTAAACCTTAAAACGTGCCTAAGGCACAAAAATTGCTCTGTAAACTTCTCCTTCTTCTACACAATACTTAACTTTTCAAAAGTTAAACCTGTATTGGAGGGAGTTCCCATTGTGGCTCAGCAGGTTAAGAATCTGACTCGTATCCATGAGGACGTGGGTTTGATCCCTGGCCTTACTCAGTGGGTTAAGAATTCAGTATTGTCATGAGCTGCAGCGTAGGTCCCAGATGCAGCTCAGATCCAGTGTGGCTGTGCCTGTGGCAAAGACTCCAGCTGCAGCTACAATTCAACTCCTAGCCTGGGAACTTCCATATGCCTCAGTGCAGCCATAAAAAAAAGGAGGGTGGGCACAGAAAATACTTAAAGACTACGTGCCAAACTGACTTTCTCTATGGAGAATGGAAATACTGAGGAAAGGGAACTTTTGTACTTTATAAACTTTTTTGTTTGTCTTTTGTACTTTTTTTTGGGTCTTTTTGCCTTTTATGTAGAGCCGCACCCACAGCATATGGAGGTTCCCAGGCTAGGGGTCTAACAGGAGCTGTAGCTGCCGGCCTTCGCCACAGCCACAGCAACGCGGGATCCGAGCCGCGTCTGCAACCTACACCACAGCTCACGGCAACGCCGGTCCTTAACCCATTGAGCAAGGCCAGGGATCAAACCCGCAACCTCATGGTTCTTAGTCGGATTCGTTAACCACTTAGCCACAAAGGGAACTCCCTGTCTTTTGTACTTTTAAAATTAATGAATAGGAGTTCCCTTCGTGGCTCAGTGGTTAATGAATCCGACTAAGAACCATGAGGTTGCGGGTTCGATCCCTGGCCTTTCTCAGTGGGTTAAGGATCCGGCGTTGCCATGAGCTGTGGTGAAGGTTACAGACGCGGCTCGGATCCCGCGTTGCTGTGGCTGTGGCGAAGGCCGGCGGCTACAGCTCCTGTTAGACCCCTAGCCTGGGAACCTCCATATGCTGCAGGTGCGGCTCTACATAAAAAAAGGCAAAAA
>PVHT020001751.1:15186907-15202341 GCA_004024745.2 Catagonus wagneri
AGCTGTGGTGAAGGTTACAGACGCGGCTCGGATCCCGCGTTGCTGTGGCTGTGGCGAAGGCCGGCGGCTACAGCTCCTGTTAGACCCCTAGCCTGGGAACCTCCATATGCCGCGGGTGCGGCTCTACATAAAAAAAGGCAAAAAGACAAAATAATAATAATAATAATAAAATTAATGAATAAGTTATGAAAAAATATCCCATATTCCTTAAATTTAACTGTACATTCTTAGATTTAAGTGCCCCCATTTTTTAACTCCACTATTTAAATTATTCTGTGTCTCAAAAAGCAAGCAAACCAAAACCTTTTCCCACCAACCTAAAAAACTTGGGGGATTTTCTGTAGCCCAACCACCCCTTTAGTGGTTGATAGTTCATCTGGCCATGGTTCAGACCACTCAAATAAAGCCTCTTGAGGATCTCCTAGTGAGACTCGGTTGAGAGAATGGCTCCATCTGGTTGTTGATCTTCAGCTATTTGGAAATATGGATCCCAGAACAGAAAATTCCATAAGTGGATTGATTGCTATAAGACAGTGTCACTATTATAAAGACACCCCTTGTTTAAACAGCAGATACTGGGGTAAATTGGAAACACCAAGTACTAATTTGCTTTAATTTTTACATCTGGGATTGTCTTTTCCTCATACATAATTTGTTTAGTCTTTCCAGTTGAACATGCCAGCAGATTCAGCTGTCTATTGGACTTGGCTTCTAGACAAGGAACAGGTCTCAAATGACTGTACGAGAGAAAATACCTCAAGTGACTTTGTCATTTTCAATGTGAGACTCGCCTTTTGTCCAGCAAATAGCCATGCATTTTTACCATACAAGTAACAGTTTCCTCTTCCTTCTTGGCCGTCTGCTGTATATGTCCACACCTGCCATCAGAGACAGCAGTTGGGAACAGCCGTAGAGATGGAAATTGCCCAGATGCTCGAGGAGAATTCAAGGATCCTCAAGTTTGGATATCAGTTTACCAAGCAAGGACCACGAACAAGAGTGGCAGCTGCCATCACAAAGAATAATGACCTGGGTAATGCAGCTGTAATATGTGCCATTAGCCGTTAGAAGAGCAAGATGACCATTCTTTTCTCCACTTCAGATATAACATCTCACAGATACCATTCCACTGGCCTTTGGTGTCAGCCCTTCATCAAAACACATTATTGCATGGTAATAGGAATCCTCATCATCTTCACAGTGTTTTAAGTTTTGTTGTAGCACTCTCTCAAGAGGAACTGTTTGTTCTTTTTTGAGGGCTGCAGGTGCAGCATATGGAAGTTCCCAGCTAGGTGTTGAATCAGAGTCACAGCTGCCGGCCTACACCGTAGCCACAGCAATGCCGGATCCTTAACCCACTGAGCAAGGCCAGGGATCGAACGTACATCCTCATGGATGCTACTCAGGTTTGTTTTGGCTGAGCCACAGTGGGAACTCTAAGAGGAACTGTTGGTTCTTTTTTCCAGGCAGCTTTTGATTTTTTTGCTCGATTTCCTTCATATGTTTACTTCTTACATGTAGTCACCCTCTGTTGTTATCTGCACCAGAAGATGGACACAATGGCAGGGAAATTCCTAGTTCATTGTGTTTGACTCCTAAGTGTGCTTTTTTTCTTGGGTTTGAATATGGTTATGTCTGATACCTAGGTGATTTACATGTGACGTGAACTGATAGAGCTTATTATAAAGGTTAAACTCAGAGTAGCTCTTTCAGTTAGCCCCTCTTTAATCTTCCCTGCCTCCCACTCTTTGCTGAGGACTCATGGCATATCTTCTGTGAGGATGAAGAGGGGCATGTCCTGGTCAACCACAGCAAAGAGGAATGGGACTGATTGGGTAGACTTGATTTGGGGACATCCCAGCCCCCGCGAGGCAGCATGGAAAAAGGACATCCAGGTACAGGCAGTCTCCTTGGCAAGAAGTCCGCAGGCCTCAGTCCCCAGTTTGAGGGTCAAGGACAGAATGCCAGATCTTGAACAGGGAAACTGGACGAGGTGGCCGACCAAGTACAGTGATGGCCCTGGGGAGGGTTCAGATGGTGGATGAGGTGTCAGCTAAGGGTTAGAGCTTGAAGAGGGCAGGTAAATTTTCCTGACCAGACATGCTTAGCCAAGACCCTGAGGCCTGGCCAAGGTGCAGAGAATGGCATTCAGAGGCTGGCAGGCCTATGGCAGTGCTTGCCTCTGAGGTACAATGGTGCGGCCCAGTTCAGGGCTTCGGGGAATGGATGGAGCAGCAGTTGGAAGGCACCTCAGAAAACAGGTGGTCCACAGCCTAACCACGTGGAGACCAAAGAAAAACATGCAAAACAGAAGGTTTGAAGTAAATGGAGTGGGGATCCTGAGCCCAAGAGCGGCAGCTTTGGGCAACAGCTTTTGTTGAATTTTTTAGATTAGAGCAGCGCTTTTCCTGTCCTCCAGAGGAGCCTGCAGGTGAGGAGGTGAAAGGGGAAGAAGACGGTGGCAGAAACTGGGAAAGGCAGTCAGGGCAGCTTCTTTGATTCTAAGCACCAGATTAAAGGAACCTTAATCTCTGAGTTTGCTAGCCATCTGAATCCCACCTTCCTTGGAGATTGATGCTTCACAGTTTCCACGTAAAACAGGTTTAAAAACTTTAAACATATGTTTGCAGCTCCTCCTGGTCTTCAAGCCGAAATCAGAGTTGTGACTTTGTCATCCTGGGGGGTGAGTCATGGCCAGTTGGTAACTGAGTTACATAGAAGCTGCGATGTGCTCTAAATAGGTGTACATGAAAGTATTTAGAAGTTCACTGTTTCATGGGGTGGTTCTGGACCTTGTGCTCCATAGAAATGGGGAAGTGCCAACATTCAAGTTCCCAACTATCAGACATAACGTTATTTAAATGTAAATTCCACAAGACACTATTCTACCTTTTTCATTTATTGCTATGGGTAATTGAGTATTGAAATTTTTGATAACTATGTCAAGTGTGTGGGATTGCTGTTGTGTGGTTAATGTTGTTTGTCTGAAGCTTAAGGAATATTCCTAGTATTTGTCTTTGTAAACCTTTCTTTCTTTCTTCCTAGTTCGTAAAAAGCGAGTTGAAGGAGACCGAAGGTAAATTTCCACAAGAAAAGGCAAAGTGTCACCACAGCAGCATTTTAAAAAAAAAATTCTCCTTTGGGACCATTTTATCAAAGGTTATTCATTTCCATTAACCACACAACTCACAATTTAATTGTTATTGTTTTTTAGTACTACTTACTTATTTGTCTTGGATTTTTTAACATATACAATTGTTTTATTTGCTCATGGGCACTTCTGGCAATGTGGACCAATGGACTTCTGCAGATCTTAGTGGGTGGTAATGATCGAAAATGATTTAACCACTTTCATATTGCGTTGTCTTGCTTTTTTTTTTAACCACTGAAAGGAACTTAGTATATAAATATGTTTATAACTATGGTTGTGATAAAGGCCTATCTCTGTTTACATGCACAGCTTTAAGTTAGGCTAAATACATCAGAAGTGTTCAGCTGACCACATAAGAAGTTAGTATTGCCAATCTTTCACTGGGTGAGAACATGTGACCAGCTTAACACAAATTCTCCCTTTGTTCCAGAAAAATCACTTCATGCACACATGTTCTCCCCACTCCCCCGGTTGAAGATCAGTGGTGTCATCTTCATAAAAAAACAAGACAGCATTATGATACATTAATACAGCTTTAGCAAGTAAATGTGAAATATTTATTAACCCACAAATATAGCTTCAATCCAGACTCTCAGCTAGCACAATAATTAGCATACGTACCTTTACTGATTATTCCACATAAATTCGATCTTTAACATTGCTCTATGGATAACCTTACAAAGCAGTTTTAAAAATTTCAGACATGATGGGAAATTTTTAAATTTCAGGAAGAGGAAAGCTTTTAAAATTGTACATTCCTAAATAAAACAATAGCAATTGCAGCTTAAGTTTCTCTATTACACACAACTGCATTATTTTAGTAAGTTTTAGAAGCATTTATTGCTTTGTCTTTAGGGCAGCAAGATCACAGGATGAAATATGAACATTCAAATTAAATTATATAGATTTTGTCCATGGTGTGTATGATCTATCGAGATATTTGCAAACATCAGGGAAAATGTGAATTATCATTTATCCAGATGTTTGTCCTCTCAAGGCCAAAACCTGTAAAAGTACAACTGAGATGATTGTGCAGTAGATGCATTCATCTTTTCATCCAGCAGTGCAGTGTTGCAATATTAAACTAAGGAAACATGTGACTGCAGCCTCTGACACAAGCTCACAGGCCTTTGAGAACTGTCAGGGCTTGAGGCTAGAATTGGTGGCCCTCTGACACTGCTTTAGGCATCTCTCCCTTTCTTCCCCCTCCTTTCCTTTCAACTCATTCTCTTTTTTTCGTCTTTTCTTCATAATTCTGAACTTGTAAAGGTGACATCCCTTGTTCATCTGGAATGAAAAAAGTTGCTGATTCAGGCAGAAGGTGGGCCCAGTCCAGAATTCACTAAGTAATTGCATATCCCTGAGCTGCTTGATAGCAGTTAAACAAGTAAATGGGAAAACAATTCATGTGGTATTCTAGTTAGTTTGTAAAGCACATGGAAACTGTTTAGCATAAAAGCCCTTATAAAACTGGACATTCACCTATAATATAAGTGCCCACATGTTTGTCTCTAAAATTCTTTGAAACATGAGAATATTTTATATTTTTTGAGGGAATAATGAACAGAGCACATTGCATTGTGGAAACCTTAGAAATCCTTTGATTAGTTTTCTACTACGTCTCCATATCTATATATCTAAAGAAAGAAAAAGAAGTAATAGCAACTACTACTTGATGGTTTGCACTATGATTTTTTCTTTCCCTCTTACTCATTTAGGTGTGGTATGTTGGAGCCAGCTCATACAGGCTCACCCATTGTTAAATTATCAAGAATTTTGCAACCTGGTTGTTAAACACACCATTATTAAAAACTAAATGACAGGCACTTACAATTAAATCATTTTAAAAGCAAAAGTAATACTCAAAAACACATTTTACTGTTTTTCTACTCGAGATTATTTGCACCTACTGTGTATGTATGACAGGAGTACTATATAATGCTGTGCTGTTGTACATCTCTTCCCAACTCAGAAGTTCCGTACTTCTTGCTGGCAGTTTGAAATTGACCATGGTGGGGGTATTTATACCACGGAAATTAGCAAATATTATAAATCAGGGGTATCCCCCCCCAGCTTTCTGGTTAATAAATATTCATCAGCATATCCCTGGGTAAAATGTATACAATTTTGTTTTGGTTTGGTTACTATGTTGCCAAAGAAAAGAACACTTCTTTTAGTTGTTTTTCTCCTATCCCCTTAAATTTGTTGCAGATATAGTTAAGTGCTGAGTTCCAGACATGCCCCTCTAAGTAAGGCTTTTTCATTTATTTTCTCATTTACACTCTTTTAACTTCAGCCCTAAGAAATGTTGGCTCTCATAGAGTGTTCCCTGATGCCCCAAGGGCCTCTGGACCAGGGCTAAAGCCATTCTTGGCAAACCCTGGCAGAAAGCAAGAAAAAAAAAAGTAAGGATTTCATAGTGATGATGCTGCAGTTGTTGAGAGTTTTAAAGCAACATAACAGGATATTGTCAAGATTTAGCACTGTTTTTATCTTATAAAATAGTTGGGTCACGTGTAAATAGAATCTATTAAATCAAATATTTATTTATTATTAATCAATTTATCTTATTACCTATGTTTTCAAAGTAGCTTGAAAGGTAACATTTCCATGAGTCTTCATATAACTATTAGAAGAGAAACATATTTGGGGGAGCCTATAAATCATTGAATTAGCCTAGGATTTCCTGTCCCCCATCTGCCCCATGTGTGTTAAGTAGAAGCTCTTCCATGATCCTGAGCATGATCAATCCCTTACCATCCATCATGGCGGGCATGATGTGTATAAATTATTTTATATGTATGCATTTTGCCAAATATTAGGAGATATTTGGCAACATCTGGACAGTTGATTGAATGGAGATTATCTTTCCCCTTCCCAGATCACCTCCTTTCCCCTTTTGGACTTGTACAGGCCCACGCAAAGTGTAACTACTCACCAGGACCTACAGGTTCCTGTCACCAACATCCATCGTAGCATTTGTAGAAGTCTAGAGAGATCATATAATTAGCCCAGTACTACATCTCCCCATCTGCCTGGAATCTCTTTTATCCTCATCGGCATGATTAAAGCCCTTCCTTTCATCCTAGTAGGGCATGATGTAAATAAATGTCATGTGGTATGTGTGCATCTTGCCAAATAGCATCTAACTAGGTATTTGGCTACATCTGGACCACTGATTGAAGGGAGATACTCTCTCCCAGCCCCATTTCCCTTGTCCTTTTTAGAACAGCTTCGGGCCTAGGTTAAATGTGAAGATACTCCCTAGAGTTCATAGCTTAGGTCACCAACCACCAAAGTTCCTGGTCTTTACAGAAGATAACTCTTAGGGAAAAAAATATTAGAAACCTGGAAACCGTTTCATTGTTCCAGCACCAAATCTCTCCATAGGCCTGGAGAGGATGAGTGAAAGTGCTTTCATCTTCATCAACACGATCAAGCCCTGCCTGCCACCTTTGTAGGATATATTGTATATAAATATTTTGTACATAAAGACCACCAAATACCACAAGGAGGTACTCGGCTAAAGCTGGACTCCTGATTAAGGGGAGATGCTGTCTCCCAGTCCCGCTCCCCTTCCCCCTCGCAGAATTGCTGTGGGCCCTTCAGTGGCTCAGGCAGCTCACCCATCTTGAGAGTGCACAGTTCATCTTACAGTAAAGCCCATCTCCATTTAAAAACTCAGAAAGCATCCCAATGCCTATACTCCTCAAAACAGTTTCCCTAAGGGAAGCCTGGTGCATCAAACCAAAAGAACAGCTGCTTCTCTTCCAGACAGAAATGTGGCCCCTGGCAGGGCACCAGCATTAGGGAAACCAGTGTGTTCTGAATAACTACCATGGGAACATTTCAGACGGTCAAACTGGAAACCAACATGCTTTCAATGTAAGACAGCCCTTTAAAATTTACGAAAGAGTTTGTGGATATTTTCTTTCTTCATAGATGTGATGTACTTAACCCTCTTTGGCACTGTGAAAGAGAGAGGAAGTATAAGAACTCGATTAATATAATATGATCTGTGTTTCTAGGTTTTGAGGGAGAGTGCCTTTTTGAGAAGTGGTCAAGTATTATCGCATAAGCAAAAATGGGCAGGGGACAGTAAGTGAATACTGGGTTCTGCGCTGTGTTACCTATACTCCCTGGAACTGTTTCTGGAGTTGGGTTTTAAGTCATGATTCTGAAGCTTCCTTCCTCTCTTCCACTAATGAAGCATCTTAATTAACAGAAATATTTTAGCTCTGCCTTCCAATAGCAGTTTCCCTTTATTGCTCCTCACTTTAAATATCCCCACCCCACCCCCACTGTGCCATCCTCAGTCTAGGATTGAGATACATGCAAAGGAAAGGAGTGAAAATGCTTAGAACCATCAAGTGAGCCCTCTAGATGAAAATCTCATGACCAGATCTCCTGGTAACAAGCTGGAGAGAGAAAAGTATCCAGAACCTTAAGGATGGATTCATTGTTCCTGCTTCCAACTGTAAGTCAGATTGAATTTTGTTTTGAGGTTCAGGAATTTACTAGAATGGGGCAGAGAGTTTAAGTGTGGTGAGGAAGGAAGATGGAAATTAAGGTTTTAATTTGCTCAAGGGCAGAAGTGAGCTCTGCTCAGCTTACCTCTCTCCCATCTGCCCAAACTGCTATGAGATGGGTAAAGGAGGAGTAGATGCATGAGGAGGAGTTTCAAGGTTTAAATTTGTAACTTGCCTCTGGGTACTTGTCTGGGAAGGTTGTGCACGTACCAGAGGTTATCCCAGTTTTGCGATGCATCATTGACTTGGGGGAGAGTGAAGAAGTCGAAGACTTTTCTCTGGCATCTTCCATGGTAGTCATTCTGAGCACATTGGCTCTGCTAGTTGGCATGGTGGAAGGGCACCGTGCTAACAGATTCAGAGACTGACTCCTAATCCCATCACCAACACTTAGCAGGTATATGATCATGGGCAATTCATTCAATTGCCTGACAATTATAGACTATATAGGGGGAAGAGCACTGGATTTGGAGTCAAGAAACTTGAACACTTGGCTCCATATTTTTTTAGTTGGGAGACTTTGATGCAAGCCACTTAGTCTCTCAAGCATACGGTTTTTCAGCTATACTATAATGGGAATAATCTTCACTAACTACCTCACAGAGTTGTAGTGAGAATATAATCGGATAATGGGATGAAAACGCTCTACTGGAAAGGGCTATATAAAAGTGGGAGATCATTTTTATTATCTATTCACTATTGTTCACTGCCTCTTGAATCTATTTTATTTTCTTCTTACCAACACTTCCATCTTTCACATCTTTTCGAGCATGGGGGAATTGAAGCATGGGTACGATGTAGGGGACTGGGATTATTTTTTGTCAACATAGAGGTGGGAGAAGTGGTCAGTGGGCACAGTGGGTATTAGATATACCAGTGAAGTAAGTAGGTGGGCATTTTCCTGGGCCACGTTGACAGTACTCCGGGACATGGTCAGGACCCTTGCAGAGTTAGCTTAAGGCTGGACACAGGGGGAGCAAGCAGTGATTAAGAATTGAGGGGAGGGTCTAAAGCACAGCTGCCCTCCTGTCACCTCTGTCACTACTGGAGTGGGGGCAGGGTAGGTCAATACTTAAGGTGTGATTGGAAGCCTTAAGGAGAAAGACTGTCCTTAGGGCTCTACTGCGTGTGACAGGCTCGAATCCTGATGGTGAAAGGGAGAAAATGTCACTTGTAAGATCGCCTCTCTTGGACATCAGCTGCTTTGTTATCACCAGCAAATTTAGCCCTGGTCAGTATTATTTTTCTGCTCAGAAAGATGTTGAAACATCGCTTCAAGGGACTTTCGTAAGCACTGGGTGCCAGGGACTATCTCATCAATCTTTGTGTCTTCAGTAGCATCTAGTAAGGTGCCTTGTATATAATAGGTGCTTAATAAATGTCGCTTGAATTGAATTGTCCTCCAGCTTCACGAGAATTTTGTTCCATTTGCCTCCATGCAATCTGTTTGGAAAACAGTACTGATTTGGATATCAGCTGTGTGCGACTTCAGGGAGGTCTTTCCATCTATCTTGTCTTCATTTCATCTGTAAAATGAAGTGAGTGAATGAGATGCTCTCTAAGGTCCCTTCCAGCTCCCAAATGTTACAATCCTATGATTCTGAGTGTTTCCGTTGCCTCTGAACGTGGGTGAGCGATGCTCCCTTGCAGCTCTGTGTCTCCTCCATAGGCTTTGTTCAGAGGAAGAGATCTGGACACCCCAGGGTTATCTGTTCCTCTTCAGCAGTTTTTGCTGGCTTCAGAATAGTTCTGGAGGAGCAGCCTTTTTGAAAAGGACATTTGAAAAATACATAATATTTTCTCCTCAACACTGGTGAAGGAGGAAATGCAAAGAAAGAAACTGAGCACAGTAAACATGGCATAGGTTTTTATTTAGAGAGAGAGAGAGAGAAGGAGAGAGAGAGAGTCTGAACACATATTAACTGGATAACAGAAGCCAATCGAAGTACACTGTGCAATTGAGAAAAATTGGCCCAGGATTAAAACTTTCCCAAGGATAATCTAAATATGGATAGATAGGAATTGGCCATATGGTGAAATCAGATGGATAGAAAGTGTACTTTTGAAGGAAATTTTATTTTGATACCAAATTTTGCCAGTGACAATCTTTAGTTAAGAAAAAAATTATTCTGAACTAAAATTCTCATCTCTGCCACTTTGTTTTTTTTTTAACCCTCTATATTCATGGAATAATATTTATATTTGAATTAAACTATCTTAGTTCTGTTTCATCTATTTAAAGAAAACAATAAGCAGCATTTTTCATTGCATTAAAAAATGTAAAATACTTGCATGCCATTAATGTGTAATATTTTACCAGTTCAAATGCCTGTAATGTGTGACCTTATGTGTACCTGTATTGTTTTGAAGAAAACAAAGAAAATAATTTTTGGTAAACTGTTTCAACTTATATTGGCAACATTTATTTGGCTAAGCAGTTATTGAAAAATTCACATGGTTTCATTTCTCATTTTGAAACTTTTCAATCAAAGGTAAACATTGATTATATTCATTAGGGAATTAAAGACTAATTTGCCTTTTAAATGTGAAATTTAATATTGTGTGGAAATAAATGTGTGAAAAAGCAAAATGGATGAAGTGTGAAATACTTTCACCGTGATAATTAATAAGGATCCCAGTTGGCACAAACAGGTGCAGTGTTTGACCCTTTGGAATTAGCCAGCCTGACCTAATGCTAAGGTAAATGTATACTGTTTTAATTAATCAAGATCCTTTTGCTTTCAAAAATATAATGTATTCATTTGAGTCTAGAAAGACATTTCCAATGAAAAATGACAGAACATTAGGAATTAATAAACTTTTCTTTTAAAATGAAAGAAAGGACTAATTTAATCTGGAAAATTTTGACACATTGTCTCTTTAAAATAAATGGTTGGCACCATGTTTTCATATTAGAAAAGTACACTTGCCAGAAAGGACCATAGAGTGCCCTTATTAGGAGGAAGGTAAGAGGTAGACAGACAACCAGAAGTAGGCAGAGGAGAAACAAGAACCCCTTATTAAAATGAAAATACACAAAAGCACACATTAAACCAAACAGTTCACATTTTTTAGGGTAAATAGGAGCAAGAATACAGATAACCCAAATGGGTTAAGTGTTTTACCTTGAATTTTTTATTAATTTTAGAATTAATTTTTTGGTAAGCTATACTGGGACTCAAAAAAGAAACAGTAAAAATAATAAAAGTTACATTCTAAAACCTTGTCCTGGGAAAACAAGAAAACCTACTCTTCCTGTTGTCCTGCTGAACTCTGCTCTCTTTGTCACTTAGACTGATGATGAGGTCCAAGAAGCACAGAAGACTTGTGTTCTATGTTTGCTGTTTCACATCTTTTCCTGTTCAAGGAAGTATAGTAATTATTTTGTTTTAAGGACTCTATTTCAGTCTATGAGGCTGTGATGAAAAGAAGTTACAAGTGTAACTGTGAGGTCAGACTTGCCTAGTTCAAATCCCACTTCTGTTAAGTATGTGAATTTCTGCAAATTACTTAGCCTCCTTTTCTAGGAATCATGATCCTACTTCACAGTAGGACTATTCTGAGATTCACGTGTAAAACTGAGCAGTGCTTGGCATTTAGAGGGCACTTAGGTATTAGAATCCTAAAGTCTAACCTGAATAAATATCCATGGATATTAACAAAGTTCTCCATCTTAGGCTTACAATGTTGGGAATTTAAGCAGGGCTGAATCTTACTCATTTTTGTGTTTTCACTAGCCATTCCCTTCTGTCTGGCAGACAGACCCTCCCCCATCACTGCGAGAATTAAGTTTAAATAAGATAGAGTTGACTCAGAAGTTACTCCTGACTCACCCTCTCATTTAGCTCCTCACGACTTCCCTGATGTTTCAACTTGCTTTTGTTTGTCCTACTCTCTGGGTGCGTCCTTTGGATTTGACAGTCTGGCTTAAGAGCGACTCCATGACATGGGGGTCTACAGTATGTTAGACTTGACTCTGTTATGGACCACCCTCTCTCATTTTGTTCATTCAGCCTTCTCTATGGCAATAAGAAGTGGTGCCCTTCATCGTCTCTGGCCCAGCTACTAACCCACTTCCCAGCCCCTTTAGTTAAGGACCATGATCAGATGCCCACAGCCTCCTGGAAGTTTCCCATGTCTGACAAGACCTCCATAGTAACTAGGTGTGTGTGTGCTTGGAGGAGGTGGTGCTTTGCTTTGGGTCCAACCAACCCAAGAAGGGAGATGATGTAGGAAAATCAAGCAGGCGAGGGACTTGGAAGTGGTTATGGAGGCCAGGGTTTAGGGGGGAGGGTCTCCAGGCTGTAGACCACTGAACTGAGTAATCCTGAGCAAAATTTTAGAAAAGTGATTATCCGCTTTAGTGGTTTGTAAGCATTTAGAGGTGAAGCAGCACAGATTCACTTAGAATAAATGATATGAAATCATGAGAGTAGAGTCAAAAAAAAACATAACTGTGTGTGGATTTCATCCAATGTCAAGGCATTTGACAAAGTCTCACAACACTCTTGAGAAATGTGGGTTGCACAGTAGTGCAACTAAATAAATAAATGATTGGTTTAAACAGTATTTTTTTTTGAGTCGTGATCATAAGTAAATGCTGATGAATGGAAGAATTTCAACCAGAAGGGCTTAGCAGTCACTACAAGGCTCTTTCCTTGATGAGTTTTGATCAGCAGTTCATCAGTAATTTGGATTGATATTCCTAGAACACCGACTGAGTCTTTAGCTAGTGGGCACTGGGAGAGACAAGGAATATTGTAACAGGTTCAAAAAATATCTGGACAGGCCAAAGTCCAAGCCTGTATCTAATCAGATAAAATTGAATAGAAATAACAATACAGTTTTCTACTTCTAAACATCAACTGTAAAAGATAGAATGGGGAAAATATGACTTAAATGCCATCTGTGCAGATAAAGACTTTGCCATTGACTAAAAACTTAACTGTGAGTAAGAAATAGAACGTGCCTGCCTCAAAGCTAACTCTAGCTCAACTGACATTAGACAAGGAGTCTTGATATTTGACCAAAAATCTACTATTTGTCCTGGCCTTTGAGCCTCAGCTTTTGGAATACCTACTTCAATATTATTCCCATTTTCCTTTAGCTTTGTCATAGTTGGTGTTTATGTGTTTTTAAAGGTTATTCTTGTTCTAATTAGTCACCGGAGTCACTGATAAGAACAAAGTATGTATGTCATTTAGATTTGCTATTGTGATATGAATGTTCGCTTTCAGATACAGGCAGGTATTCTAGATTTAATCTGAGTGAAAAATCCGTTGTTTGTTGGACTTCTATCAAAGTATAAATGTGTATTGCTAATTGGATAAGCAAAATGCTGTAATAATTGCTGATTGTGAACATTTATTTTGTGTTCAGAATTAATGAAGATGTATCAATTCAAAATTATCAAGCACTTTCAAGGAGTTAAGTAGAGAAATAGGTTAACTATTACTACAAATATAGAAAGACTGCATTATCTAGATAAATTATGAAGAAAAATATATCTTTTTTAGTCAATAAATATCTTTCTAAATGTTTAAAATATTTTAAGGAAGAATAACCAGAGCTCACATCATAACGCTATTCTTTGTAGAAATCTTTGGTGTACCTAGCATATATAATTTAAAACCAGATTTTGTCTTATTCAGTTCAATTTACCACATGGATCTTGTTCATCCCATCCCCTCAGCTGAAATCTGACCCTCTTCAGTGTTTCTAGGAGAGTCTAACAGCTCACAGAGCTGGGAAATTGTTGTTCCTATGCTAATGTGTTAAACGTTATAATTTTAGCACTAACATTTTAAATAATATGAAAATAACAATTTAAATTTTGGCATAAAAAGTGAGGTTTATTTGTATATCCTAAAGTTTGTTTTTTGATAGTGATATTTGTGAGCAAGCTTGGCTTCAGTTGAAAATTTAAGTTCTTCTCCCTTCGGCATTTAGCTGAAATATATATTTAGTGCACTTCCAGTGGAGGCACAATAAGGTATGAAAATATGAGGAACAACAAAATTAGTTCCAGCTGATGACATTAGGGAAGTCTGAGTGAAAAATAGGCATTTGAGATGGACAGTGAAACATGAGGAAGTTTCTAGCAAGCATCAGTGTGGTGACATGGGAGGCTATTTTGAGTTAAAGGGTTTGCTTGAATTATTTCTATAAAATTGTATGTCTCAGCTATGGTGTTTGTCTTCTCTGATTCCTGCCTCCCACTGCTTTAGTCATCTCCAAGGGACCAGGAATGAAATCCTTACCTTTTAGTTACAACTTTATGTCTTTAGCTTAAGTCTTCTCAGCTCTCCTATAAAACACGTTAAAAAAGTACTTAGTTATAGCAAGGAAACTGCTTCCTAAAGTCACTCTTTGATAACAAGAAAATTGTTGCTGGCATTAATTTGCAAATGATGATTCAGTGTGACATGCTTTTGAGCTGGAAGAGTAAAGAATAGCACTAACTGGGGCTTGTAATACATTAAGTAAAGTTACAGTGTCATTTTATCAGTCACTTTCACTCTAACAAAACCCTGAAAACTAACAGGAAGGGTACTCTGTTCCTTATTCAAATATCTTACATAACAGTCTCAGATTTGTTCTCTTTCATATGTTGAATTTAAACTGTTTTCCATTACTTGATGTGGGATTAAATGCGTGGGGGAGGGGAGGGACCACTTCTATTTCAGAGGATTGCCTTTCATGGAAAAGGGACTGCAGTAGTCAGCTTTCCTAGATCAGTCTATAGTAACAAACAAACCTAAGTAATCTCAGTTACTTCTTGCTCACATTGCCTGTCAGCACCTGTATTTGGTGGAGGCTCTGATTGCATTTCTCATTCTAAGACCCAAGCAGAAGGACACCTATTTGGGACATGCCATTCTCTTGGTGGAAGGAAAGAGGAAGCACACAAGTGGGAAATGATACTATTAAAGTCTCCACTCAAAGTTGCCATATTGTCACTTCCACTCATTTTATTGGCGAAAACTGTCATGTTTGTAAACTTTGCTATCACAATATGACAACATTTGTGTGAAGATAAGGGAAAAGAAGCCTGAAAATGTCTACAGGGAGGCACTGCAAGTCAAATGACAGTGGTAAGACTGTCTTTTCCTTTATGGGAGAGCAAATATTTGGGAACAATATTGCAATCCACCACGGGCATTTAGTGGGTTAACATAATTTTCAGGTTTTGCCTTCTTTTTTCTCTTCCAGAACTATGCTTTTCTAACTATAAGCTAATAATTACAACCCATAAAGTATAGTCTTTTTACAAGAAAGCTCTGTTTCCATTTCAGGGTGAGTTTCACTGGATCTTGTCCTGTGAAGCCAAACCTTCTCACAGCAGGTGTTTATATCCATATCAGAACGCTGGCTGGCATTTACCACGAACCCTGTCATTCTGTGTCCCAAAATAACCAGGAGGGGTTATTTAAATTTTTTATTGAATACCTACTGTGTATATGGAATTGGTGGGTGTTCTAGGGAGCAAGGGGTAAACAATGCAAAATCCTTGAGCTTACCTTAGTAAATAAGCAAGATAATAGGTAGTGACAGGTGCTACAAAGACAAAGAAAGTGAGGAGAGAGACAGGGTAATCAGAGAAGACCTTTCAGAGGTGACATTTGAAAATGAGGGCATGAGCCACAAGTGTTTGGGAAGAAAGCATTCCTCTGTGCAGTGTAAAGAACTTGAAGCAGGAATATACTTGGCAGGATTTAGAAACTTTGGGGAGGCCAGTGTGACTGGAACAGAGT
>PVHT020001751.1:15202441-15216322 GCA_004024745.2 Catagonus wagneri
TTAGCAGATTTGTATTTGTAAACCTTGTGATTACAATATGATTTGTCTGAAGGAAGGAAAAAAAATCCACAACCACTTTATTTTAGAAAAAAGAATGAGATGAAGGCATTTCTTAGGAAAACCTTAAACTGAAGAGATAAAAAAGAAAATATATTTAATGTATGCCTAACACCCCATATTGGAAGGTCAGGGAGGAAATGTGTCATAGTTTAAATCAGTCAGACATTGAATTCAAAGCCCTCTCTGCCTAAAGAGCAAAGCAGAAGAAGCCATATTGTTGAAGGAAAAGTCCTTAAAGTAAACCATATCTGGATAGCCAAGGTCCTCAGTTTAGCCTTTTAAGGAATTCCATTTGGTCAGTTTCCCTAGGAGTAATGCCCCAGAGGCATGGCAGAAACTCACAAGAGACTTTTAGTTAGCCACAATACCTATATATTAACTTGTAATAAAATACAGAACTATCAAATGAATTCAGATATTCAGTTCATCAAGTCAGAATACCATCTCCCTGGATTGTGTTTGAGAAAAATGGTCATAGATTATTTTACTTTGTGTGATAATATTTAGGAGACACATTAGTCTGATCAACAGTGGAAAGCATGCTAGAATTTGAGTCAGGCTATCTGTATTTCATTTCTGGATCTACAGTTACTGGCTGTGTGATCTTTTACAGCTTACTTTTTCTCATCTGTAGAAATGGAGAATACTAATATAGTCTTTGTAGGGTTGTTTAGAGGATGGGATGAGCTATTATAAATGGAGTGCTGGCACAATTCTTGGTGTGGGTTAAGTATTCAATAAATATTAGTTGAACCTGAATGCTGAATTCTGTAGGAAATCGCTCTAAGATGTTATCTCCAAAAATATTTGAGAAACTGATTCCCACTAAGATGCTATAGAGAATGAGATGCAATGGCAACCAGGAGATTTGCATTTAGGAGGGTTTTTTTTTTTCCGTGAAAAAAACAACATCATCAGTGATTTTTATTGCTGGAATTAGTGGATGATAATTGCATGAAATTCCAGGGTATTTACTTAGGGTGCTCCTTGGTCTGAGGGGGAGAAGTAAATGCCAGGAGAGTCTTAACCATTAGTTGGCTCCCACACTGGTTGTAGCTGGAATGTATCTTAAGCAGGCACTTGAGTTCTCTGACTGGCTACATTTTTGAGAAGGTGTATCAAGGTTGAACATTACTCTTGAGAATGATTTATTCCTGAAGAACAGGCTAGGAAGATTACACGTCAGTGATTAAATGAATGACTGCAAAGCCCATCGCTGTTTCCTCCCCTCAGAGCCCTGGACAAAAGACAGCCACTTCGTACGCCACCCTAGAGTTGTCCTCCTCTGAGGTATTCCCGCTCTCTTCGTCTTCTTCAGAGTATCCATCTGCCCCTGTTCCTCTCTTTAAGCAGCGCTTCTCTTTTTCCTCCCACTTACATCAACCCAGCTCCACCGCCTGGTGCACAGCTTTGAAGCCGGAATGTGAGAACAGGATGAGATGGAAACTGATCGCTGCGACAACATCCCTGACTGCAAACCTAAGGAAATCACTAGGGTCATTACGCTCTTGAGGTGACATCCTCTTGATTTATGTGCCTCTCCTACCTCGGCCTTTATTTGTTTCCTTTACTATCAGTTTTTCATGATAAGTTTAAAGGGCTCGATGTCTTGTCCTCCCATTAGCAACCTAGGGTTTAAGTCCTGCGGTGTGTGCCTTTTGCCCAAAAAATCAAAGTGAAGAGGAAATCTAAGGAACCTCTAGTTGATGTTTATAGCTCCCAAAGGGTCGAGGGTAGATATTTCCACGAGTAGAGAGAGTTTTATTAGGCTACTGTAAGGCTTGACATTAGAAGCTGCTTCAACGTCCCGCACACAGTAAAGCCCAAGATCTGTGCTGAGCCTCGCCCTCCTGGCTCGAACTACAACTCCCAGGATGCTCCGCGCAGGGAGTACGCACGCGCGTCGGTGGTGGAGTGGGAACCAGCGCTGTCGAGTTGGGGGAGCTTCTGGCGGGTGGATCCGACAACTCCCTCGGAGGCGGACACAGGCGGACGGGCGGGTACTGGGAGCCAGGCGGCAGACTGTCCCCGCGGGTCTGTGAAGGAGGTCTGTGGCCTCAGCGGACGCCAGGCAGGTAAGCCAAGACCGGTGCTTTCCAGGAAGTTCGTCTGCGGGCGCCGGCAGTGAGTCGCACCGGCCATGGTGGCTGAGAAGGGAGAGGTTACTGCCTTCCAGCCGCCCGGCTCGAATCTTGTTCGCTCCCAGTCCCTCTCCGGGAGCGAGAGAACGCTGGGACTGCTTCGGGGCAAAAGGGCCGGGGAAGGAGTCCCAGGACGCGCGGGGCGTCGCCCGTGGTGGAGGCGCGCGAACCCAGATTGGCGATGAATCACTACGGGGCCCGCCTCGCCGGGTTCGGGACCGGCCCCTTACCTTCCCGGCTGGAGCCCGCGCCAGCCGGGACTGTTCGAGCTCTCAGTGCTTACCCTCCCCTTCCATCCCACCAAGGCGTTCTAGCCAGGGACTAGCGTCTGAAAGTTTTTTCACCGAGCCTCCTTCAAAGGCTTCTGCTTAGTGAAAGTCGAGAAAAGAGAAGAAGAAAGAAAAATGTAGGGCACACCCTTTTTTTTTTTTTTTTTAATTGAAATCTGGCTTGCCTTGCGTTCGCCGTTTTGAACTATCTGCTCTTAGGATAGATTCCTGGCTCCTGTGCAGCACAGCTGGACCCGGCTGTGAAGTTTGTATGTTGGTTTGTTTTGAGGACGTGACTGGGTCGTTATATTTTTGCTTACAGAAGTGGTGTGTTTCCTCTGCAAGCCTGTATTCTGATTACAAGCGAATGAGAAACAGCCGCTGGGTGGGGGGTTGTTTTGTTTTTTGGATTGGGGGGGGGTTTATGTTCAGTTAAGAATGGCATTTCCAACTTGTCCTTGGCGTCTCTTAAAACCAGAAGTCATCTGGTAATGAATACTGCAGTAAAACTTATCCCAGGAGGTCATACTTAAACAGGAAATAAGTTTGTGGAGATTTAGGTTAGTTATGTGCGGTCTGCCTTGGTTTGTAACATTTTAATGTGGTTCATGTTTCTTTTTCTGAGAATCCTTCATATTAATTTTTCCGTGAATAAAATTGTTAATTGGCCTGTTACAAAAATGTATCAGGCTTAGAAAAATAGTTTTGCTCAGCTTCATTTACCTTTGTTAGTTCGTTCTTTTCCTAGTCCTAGGCATCTTTTTACTCTATTACTTAAGAGCCCACAGTCATTTTATTAGAATACTTAGAATCGCCTTTCTAACACATTTCTAGGAAAGGAACAAAAAGGGAATTAAAATGTGATATCCAGTATATTTTAACTCTTTTAGGTTGCTTGTTTTTGAACCTCTCAGGATTTCTACTTTCTCATCTTTAAAATGAGATGACCCCAAGATTGTCAGCCCTAACCAATTTTTAAAATACGTTTATTTGATTCATTCAGGAAACATTGACCACATCTGTCATTCCAAGCCCTATGCTAGGCATGAAGGAACAAAAATGATATTACTGACCAATTATTACTTTTCAATTTCCTTTAATCATGTTTTTATGACTAATTTCTGGTATACCTTCCAGGTCAGATTACTCCGTAACTAATAATTACACCTAAAGTTAAATACATACAGGTCAAATTCTGTATTACTGAGTGTAATAGGGATCAGTTTCCTCTAATCAGAGATTTTTTTAAAGCTACTGGCCTATTTAAGTCAAACATGGGTTCAGTTGAACAGAAAGGACTTGTATGGTTTAGGGTGGGTGGTGCTTCTCAAACTTTACCAGGCATAAATCGCCCAGGAGCCTGTAGTTCTGAAACGAGGCCTTGGAATCTGCAGATATAATAGGGAATACTACAGTTGCAGTGGGAGACCACACTTTGAATATTAAGGGTTGGGAGATATCTTAAGGTGTTTATAATGACAGTTTAAAGAACAGTGCTGAAGGAGTTTCCTTGGCGTGGCTCATTGGGTTAAGGATCTGGCGTTGTCACTGCTATGGTTACAGCTGTGGAGTGGGTTCAGGCCCTGGCCCAGGAATTTCCACATGCTGTGGGCATGGCCAATAAATAATTAAAGACCAGTTCTGATAGCTGTGATATGTGATGCATAGCTATGGCTTTTTCCAACTCTCAATTTAAAAAAGTAATCCTACTGTAACAAAAATAATTGCTTTCACAAGTTTTTTTGTTCTCTCTCCTTTTCTTTTTTACTCTCTCTCCCCCTCTTCTACCCTCAACTGTTTTCATTCACTTGAATTCGGTAATTGACTAATTCAGCATGTGTTTTGTCCTACAATGCCTACAAGGCATTGTCTTAGGCTCCTGGTAAATGCAGACATAGATTTTTTTGTTTTTGTCTGGGAGCTGACTTTCTCTGAGATTAAGCATGTGTACTTGTTTATAGTTGAGAGCACTGTAGGAGTTGTCTGTAGGGAGTAAAAACATGTGGTAGGAGTTTTGAGAGACCTACAGCTGTGGGGGTGGGAAACAGATGAAGTCTTCTTTTTCCCACTTAACTGTCATCTCTTTCCCCTCCAGGCTATACTTTCTAAACTATTTGAGCATGTATATGACTTAGCAGAATAGAATACAACACAGTGTTATAAATTCATTTATTTGAAACCTGGGGTTGAGCCTGGGTATTTGAAAATCACTTAGATCTGAGCAATATCCTAGGGAGGGTGAAAGGTGGTAACCTGCATAGAGACACAGGGGAGGACTCAGTAAACAGTAGAAAGGGTTTTCAGGTGTTGGTCTGATGTTCACTGCTCTTGTAGTTTAGGCTGCATTTTTTTTTCTTTTCTTTTTAGGGCTGAACCCTCAGCATGGGGAAGTTCCCGGGCTAGGAGTCCAATCAGAACTGCAGCAGCAGCCTGCACCATAGCCACAGCCATGCCAGATCCAAACCACATATGTTACATACACCACAACTCACGGCAATGCCAGATCCTTTAACCTACTGAGGCCAGCAATAAAACCTGCATCCTCATGGATACTAGATGGGTTCATTACTCCTGAGGCACAACAGAACTCCATCTTTTAAAAATCAAATTAGCTGGCAAATTGTTCTTAATGATTTTCAATTGCTCTTTTAAGTATGACTCTCTCTTGATTAAAGTAATTGAGAGCATTGTTCTTTAGGCTCCATAAGTAGCCAAAGCACTATTGTCCTTCCTTCCTTATTCTCAGTTTTATCTCAGGCCTTCCAAAATGGCAACTGCAAAATCATATATATATTTTTTGTCTTTTTGCCTTATCTAGAGCCGCACCCGCGGCATATGGAGGTTCCCAGGCTAGGGGTCTAACAGGAGCTGTAGCTGCCGGCCTTTGCCACAGCAACGCGGGATCCGAGCCGTGTCTGCAACCTACACCATAGCTCACGGCAACTCCGGATCCTTAACCCACTGAGCAAGGCCAGGGCTTGAACCCGCAACCTCATGGTTCTTGGATTTGTTAACCACTGAGCCACAAAAGGAACTCCCTGCAAAATCATATTGATACATATTATAAATGTTTATATTCTTTGACTCAGAAATTCTACTTTGAGGAATTTACCCTAGAGATAT
The DNA here is from genome assembly GCA_004024745.2 of Catagonus wagneri. NCBI lineage: Eukaryota > Metazoa > Chordata > Mammalia > Artiodactyla > Tayassuidae > Catagonus > Catagonus wagneri. The sequence continues at coordinate 15,208,035 of PVHT020001751.1, forward strand.
ACATACGTAAGATGATATATATATGAAACTACTTAGTTCAGTATTATTTATAAACAGAAAATAATTGAAAGTAGCCTAATTGCTCATCAGTAGAGGGCTGGCTAAATAAATCTACATAATGAAATATTATATAGCTATCAAAAATAAAGAGGCAGGTCTGTGTCTATGGCAGTGGGGAAAATGCCAAGATTTATTAAGTTAAACAAGTAGTAAGGAGCTGTAGGCATTATATTCTACCATTTATGTAAAGTAGTGGAGCTAAATCATGAATATTTACTTTTGCATGTAAAAATAAATAAAAGAAAATATAAAATTTACTGAACTTCTCATAGTCCATTCAGTACATATTGAAACTGAAGAATCACACTTGATTTGCCATTTATGAAAAACTAAACATAAACACATATACTTGTGTCAGTGTATATGCATCTGTGATCCATTAGGTGATTTACCATAATAAAGGAATAGAGATTTGAATAATCCAAAGTGGCAAGTAATTGAACATGTATGTGTGCTCTTCTAGAATTTCTTTCCCTTTTTTTGGCTGTGCCCACAGCATGCAGAAGTTTCTGGGCCAGGGATCATACCCAAGCCAAAGCAGTGACAAAGCTGGATCCTTAACCTACTAAACCCCAGAATTTCATTTGAAACAAAATCATTAACTGATATCTTGAAGCAGAGTGCTACTCTGTATTTTTTTATTGAGGTATAATTAACATTCCCTAAAATGCTCCTATCTTAGGTGTCCCCTTCAAGGAATTCTGACAGTGTTATACATTGTAACTTTTTACCAAAACCACATGGAAAATACTTTTTATCACAATAGAAAGTACTCTCCTGCTCCTTTCTAGCCATTGTCCTCACCCACCCTCCAAAGTTCACTGCTTTCTTATTCCTTATTTCTGACAGTAAGTTTGTTTAGCCTATTCTTGGACTTGACATAAATGGAATCACACAGTAGTACCTGGTGTGTGTGTGTGTGTGTGTGTGTGTGTGTGTGTCTGCTTCTTTCCTGTAACAATGTTTCTGAGATTTGTCTTTGTTGTATGTATCAGTGGATTGTTCTCTTTTATTGATGAATAGTATTTCATTGTATGAATATACCCCAATTTGTTTATCTCATTTCCTCCTGATGGCTATTTGAGCTATTTCCAGATTTGAGCTATTAGGAATGAGGTTGTTATGAACATTCTTTTGTTAAGTCTCTTGTGAATAAATGTTTTCATTTCTCTTGATAGATACCTAGGAGTGGAATTACTGAGTCACAGGGTAAGATGTATGTCTAACTTTATTAAAAAAATTGCCGAAATGTTTTCCAAAGTGGTTTATATATGATTTCCAGTTGCTCCACATTTTTAATGTTACCAAATTGGCGTTCTGTCAGACTTAAAAAAAAAAAATTATGCCATGCTAGAGGATGTGAAGTGGTACCTCATTCTGGTTTTAATTTGCAGTTTCTTTTTATTTTGTTTTTTACTTTGCATTTTCTTGACAATTATGGCTGTTGATTGCTTCCTATATTTTGTGAAGCATCTGTTCCAGTCTTTTGCCTGTTTTTTCATTGGGTGGTTCATCTTTTTATTGTTGTTTGTAGGAGTTCTTTATATATTCTGAGTAGAAGTCCTTTGATACATCTGTTGGTGATATTTTTTACCAACAGATTAGTCTTTGGCTTTTCTATTTATTAATGATGTGATGAGTAGAAATCTTTATAAAATGGATTTATTTTATCAATTTTTAATTTTATGGTTAGTGTTTTTTATGCATCTCCCCAGGGTTGCAGAGATATTCTGTTTTCTTCTTAAAAGCTTTCTTATTCTATGTTTTACATTGTAGGTCTGTGATCCTTCTTATATTAGTTTTTGTGTTATGATGGGAGGTGGAGTTGTTTTAGGTTTATTTTCCCTTCAAACAGATACCCAGTTATTCCCGCAATGTAGTAAAAAAACTTACTTTTATGTGAGAAAAAGAATGTATTTATATATATCTATGACTGGGTCACTTTGCTGTACAGCGGAAATTGGCAGAACATTGTAAATCAACTATGATGAAAAAAAAACTGAAAAAAAACTTTATTTTCACCATTAGATTGACCTGGCAACTTAATTAAAAATCAGCTGAGGGGAGTTCGGGCTGTGGCGCAATGGGATTGGCGGAGTCCCTGCAGCACCAGACTGCAAGTTCTCTTACCACCCCCACCCAGCCCTGCACAGTGGGTTACTGGATCCAGTGTTGCCACAGCTGCAGCTTAGCTCGCAACTGCAGCATAGATCTGACCTCTGGCCTGGGAATTCCATATGCTACAGGGTGGCCAATAAAGAAAAAAAAAAAATCACCTGAGCTGCTTTGTATTATAGTTGTGCTTATATGTCAGGTTCTTAAGAAGGTCCTGGATCTTTAAAACAAACAAACAAAACAACTAGAACTTTTATGCACCTCTTCCATACTGCAACTAGACTGAGATTGATCCAGGAAATTACACGTGTTTCTTTCTTTTTCTGCCTTTTTTTTTTTTTTTTTTGCTTTTTAGAGTGTAGCTTACGGAAGTTCCCAGGCTAGGGGTCATATTGGAGCTACAGCTGACGACCTACACCATAGCCACAGCAAAGCGATATCCAGGCCTCCTCTGCAATCTATACCACAGCTCGAGGCAACACCGGATCCTTGACCCAAACTGAGCAAGGCCAGAGATCGAACCCGCATCCTCATAGATACTAGTCGGATTCATTTCCGCTGTGCCACAACAGGAACTCCTACCACTTATTTTGTGATGGAGGAATGTGAATAATAAATCTGAATTTTAAATAGCTTTTCTGTGGGTTGAGTTAATGGAGCCAGCTTCATTTCAGTAGCAGTTGTACCCCAAGCAAGCTATAGAGAGCTTAGTATTTTCTTGTTTACTGACTTGGTCAGAGTAGATTAAAAATATATATGTATAAAATATACATATTATATATTAAAGGTATATAACATATAAACTTTATAAAATATATAAAGTATATATAAAAATATAAAATATTTATATATAAAAAACCCCATGCATTTTAGTTTTCATCTTTCTGTTACACTACCCTAATCCAGTCTTTCTGACACACAATTCCTGAATTTGTCTTGGAGCAATTTATAAGTAGATAACTTGCTTTTTTTTTTCTTTTGGATTTTATTGAATGATAACACAATAAAAGGATAACATTTTAAAAGAATGTCACCTTAACCATATTACTCTAATTTAACTATTTCGTTTTTCCTTGTTTCCTTCCAGGCTTGGTTCATCCTCATACATATTTGTATATGGCAGTAATCGTAGTGTACATGTGCTTTTCTGCAGTAACCAGTGAGTGCTGTGTCCTATATGTAGGTCACCCTTGTTGGTAAAGACAAAATAAAGCTGGAGGTGGAGATGAGACCACTAGGGGACTTAACAGTGGGAAATCTTGATCAAAATAGAAGCAGAACAAAGTTAAGATTTTCAAAGACAGGGTTACAACTTCCTTGGAAATGCAGGACAACTTTGGTTTCCTTATTCTTTCTCTCTTTCCTTTTTTAATGTATAGTAGCCTTATTGAAAAATAATTCACTTATACGATTCACTCATTTAAAGTGTACAAGACAGCGGATTTCAATATATTCACAGAGTTGTGCAGCCATCGCCACAATTAATTTTAGAACATTTTCACCACACCCAGAGGGGACCCCTTTCCCATTAATAGTCATCACCTACTTCCTCCTAACCCCCCCAGCCATAGGCAACCATTCTGCTCTCTGTCTCTATGAATTTGCCTATTCTAGACTTTTCATATAAATGGAATCATACAATTACATAGCCTTTTGTGACTGGCTTTTTTCACCCTTATGCTCTCTCTCTCTCTTTTTTTTTTTTTTTTTTTGGCCACCCAACAGCATACGGAGTTCCTGGGTCAGAGATCAGATCCAAGCCGCAGTTGCAGCCTATGCTGCAACTGCACCTGTGTGGGATCCTTAACCCACTATGCCTGGCTGGGGATCGAACCTGCATGCCAGCACTTCAGAGATGCCACTGATCCCATTGTGCCACAGCAGACACTCACCCTTATATTCGTAATAGTTTGCTTTGAGAATCATTGAAATACAGGCTAGGTTCCTCCACAGGTATGCACACTTTTTAACCTGTAGAGATATACACTCCCTCAGGTACCTAAGCTCGAAAACACCTACACCTACTCATTAAGGAAGGAACACAAACACACCAAGACAAACTTACAAACTAAGGTAACTGATACATAGAGATAACTTTTTATAAGTAAGTAGTTTCATATCAGGGCATATCTAAGCACAAATATCACTGTAAGTACACACAAGTGAACACAATTTCTGAAGTATACGTGAGAAAATAGGTGGAAATATGGTAAGCTAGGAGGAAATGAGACCTGAGTGGACAAGAGTGTGATGGCAAGTTGAATTTATTTCAAGTGTATTCTCCTGGTGTTTAAAATATTTCCTAGAGCTTTTAGTCTTTTATATCAGTAACATTTGTCTGATATGTTTGTATTATTTAGTATGTAAATAGGGTTGTTAGTAAGATTGTTGTAGTTAGTCTATTATGTAGTGGTCCCTTTGTGAAGGCTGTTATTAATTGTAAACTAGGGGATTTCCATGTGGAAAAGTACAACCAAAAAATATTTTAGTTCCCTGGGTGTGGTATTATCATTTTAATGAGGAGTTGTTAATATTTTATTTTACTCTCAAGGAATATTTCCTTGATAAACATACCAGTGAAAAGAGAGGAGTCCCTTAGACATATAAGCCTGGCATCTTCAGGCATCCCTTACCCTGGGGCAAGCATGGCAAGATTTGATACAAGCTCAGGATTTATTTTTGTTCATGGTGGGTGGTTATTAACCCAAGTTAGTTTTTTTTTGTTGTTTTTTTTTTAGGGCCGCACCCATGGCATGTGGAGGTTCCCAGGCTAGGGGTCTAACAGGAGCTGTAGCTGCCTGCCTCCGCCACAGCCACAGCAATGCATGATCTGAGCCGTGTCTGCAACCTGCACCACAGCTCTCGGCAACGCCGGATCCTTAACCCACTGAGCAAGGCCAGGGATCGAACCTGCAACCTGGATACTAGTCAGATTCGTTAACTGCTGAGCCAGTTTTGTTTTGTTTTTAGCTGGGCCGCAGCATGTGGATGTTCCCAAGCCAGGAACTGAACCCAAGTCACAGCAGTCACCTGAGCCATTGTAATGACAATGCTGCATCCTTAACCCACTGCACAACAGGGGACCCCCCCCACCCCCAGTTAGTATTCTTAAAGAACTATTCTTTTTTTTCCTTTGTTTCATCTTGATTTTAATGGCCACTGGGAATGCTTGCTTGGCTTGAGTTTGGGTGGGGTGGGGCATAGGGAAAGAAAGTTTACTTTGGGAAATATTAGCAAGTGATTATGTAAAAGTCAACCCCCACCCCCGCCCACCACCTTTTTTTCCCACTCATTTGTCACTAAGATCTATAGTTTCTTAGAGAAAATCACAGAACTGTTAGGGGACCATTGACTGAAACTGCCCACCTTGGCCAGGCATGAGTTGTCTCACAACAGGAGGTCCTGGTAAGGAACATGGTGCCCTCCTGAGGACTAACCGGTAGGATTGAGGAGGGGCCAAAGGGAGGGAAGACACAACCAACCTCCCAGAATCCTTGGCTCTGGAATCCATCTTGGCTGAGAGGTGCACATGCCACCAAGAAGGACCGAGTTAGACCAAGTATGGACCGAGCAAGACGATTGGCCAGAAACTAACCCCATTCCCATAAAACTTGAGATTTCGAGCCACGTGGCAGAGCATTTCTCCTGGGTTCCCTTACCTCATGCTCTCCTGCCTGGGTACCCCTTCCTAATAAAGTGTCTTGCTTTGTCAGCAAATGTGTCTCCTTGGACAGTTGATTTCTTAGACAAGAGCCTATTCTTGGGCCCTGGAAGGGATCCCTCTTCCTATAGCAAAGCCATACACAGAAATGGACCTTGATTGATTTGCTCATTTTTAACTCTGCCAGCTCTTCTGTTAGTTATCAGCACACCCTCTATACCTGCTTTTTCTTTGCCACTTTCTTGAGCCCCCGTTACTCCTTCTTGTCAAACGATTTCACTTCCTGCTGTCCTAAGACATTGGACAACATCACAAGTGAACTCCTGGATATAGTTTGCTCTCCACCAAAGGACAGCCCTGTCACTGCATTCAGCTTCTTAGCCTTTGCTTCTGACAGATACTCTATCTTTTCCCACTGCCAAATAGGAATTCTGGCCTATGTCTCCTTTTAATTAGGGTACCAGGGGAACCTATTCAAATAAATACTGTTTGAATTAAAACAGTTATGCAAAGGACAACTGGCCTCTGAAAGATGGGAAAGGATTTAAATATGAGAAGAGAGGGGAAAAGATATCTCAGGTGTAATGAACAGTGTAATGAGGGCTGGAGGGAGAAGACCATGAAACTGTATTTACTTCTTTGGCTATAATACACACCCTCCCCTTTACTTTCTTCCTTTCCTTTCCCTGGCTCCTTTCCAGTCCTCCCAACCACTCCTTTTTAGCTTGTACTTTGATCTCTGTGCTTAGGATACTATTCCTCTCCCAACCCAAGCCCACCCCCACACCCCCATCCAGCTAAATGTATCCTTGCCTGATACCCACAGGGATCTGTGAACTTCTGTAGCACTAATTGCCAGTACCATTCTTTTGTCAGTTAATTATATGTTTCCGTGATTAAAAAAAGAAGTTTTATGTACATGTCTCATTTTCCCAAATAGAGGTTATTAGTCAAGGTTCTTAGGTCTCAGGGAACACTGCCCACTTAAGCTAGCCTACTAGATAGTATGGTGGCAGGGCGGGGAGTTGTAGTGGGTTACAGTTGCCCAGTTAAGGCAACTGAGCTCTGTGAAATGATTCAGCTGGGACCTAGAGCATACTCTTGGAAAGCCCCTGTCTTTCCTCCCCCTGACTTCAGTTTGCATGGACTCTGGCTTCTTTCTGTGCCTCTGCTCCATTCTAGGACAGTACTTTGGATTTTTAAAAATACTATGCATTACACTGTTTAACTATCTTGATTACTGAGTTTCTTGGCACCCTCTTAAATCATGCACCTGAAGCAAGTGCCCCAGCCCTGCTCTAGTCTCTCCTTTAAAGACTAGCTTTCTCTGCTCTCTTCTGGCTTCTGCTTTCCCCTTAGCTTCAGCTTAAATGTGACTTTGGTTTGCTCTGATGCTTGCTGTGATGCTGCCTCCAGACTAGACTGGATGATATATAGTCTTTTAACTCAGGTTTTATTTGTCAACTTTCCAAATTCCTGGAGAAGAAGTGGATTTGATCTGTCTTGCTTGGGCCAGGGTACTACCCTTGTAGCAAACATCTGTGAGGGAAGGAGCCTTATTATGGTTGCTTAGGCTCTGTCTGCACAGGGCCTAGGCTGAGGGTGGTCCCAGACAAGGGGCTTTAGGGTTGGTCATCCCCAAGCATGCTTCCTTTGGTACTAGAGGTCTTTGTATCTGTATTGCACCTAGCCCATTAACAGCTAAAAAATAGGTGTGTTTCTTATTTAGTATCTGTTTATTGCCATGACTCTGACCATTTGACCATTAGTATTAACTTTTGAGCCTAATAGGCTAATCAACAATATTTTTATTTATTTATTTTTTGCCAAGCCCATGGCATATGAAAGTTCTGGGCCAGGGACTGAACCTGAGCTGCATCTGTGACCTACACCACAGCTGCAACAGTACCAGATCCTTAACCCACTGCTCTGGGCTGGTGTCCAAACTCAACCACTGTGGAGGCAGTGCCGGGTCCTTAAGCTGCTGTGCCACAGATGGAACTCCCATTTCTCGCTTTTTTACATTCTCTTTTTTATTTTTAGTCTTTCCTGTTACGCAGTCTCTGTAATTATCTAGAGTATATGGATCTCAGTATTGTAATATCTCTATTTACCTAGCATGAACTAATGAAGCATATAGTAATTAAATATTCCTTAAAAATGCACTTTGAAAGTTATTTTATTAGCTCAAATTTATTGAACACTTGCTGTATGTCAAAGAATTGTTCTAAGTGTTTTACACATATTAAGTTAATGAATTAGTATATCAGCCCCTGAGATAGGTACTATTATTATTCTCATTTTACAGATGAGAAAACAGAGACAAAAGGTAGTTCACAGTCTTGCTCAAGATTACAAATTGAGGCGTTTCCGTAATGGCACAGTGGTTAGTGAATCCGACTAGGAACCATGAGGTTGCGGGTTCGATCCCTGGCCTTGCTCAGTGGGTTAA
>PVHT020001751.1:15225789-15247710 GCA_004024745.2 Catagonus wagneri
TTTTTCTGTCCCCTTCTCTCTCTCTTCTCCCTCTGGCACCCCTATAATACGGATATTGGTGCGTTTAACAGTATCCCAGAGTTCTCTGAGACTCTGCTCATTTCCTTTCAATCTTTTATCTCTTTTCTCTTCCGCATTAGTGATTTCCACTAATCTGTCCTCCACCTCACTGATTCGTTCTTCTGCCTCCTGTATTCTATTGTTGGCTGCTTCTAAGGAATTTTTTATTTCAGTTATTGTATTTTGCATCTCTTGTTGTTTAATTTTTACAGCTTGTATTTCTCTGCTCAGTGTTTTCTGTAAATTATCAATCTTTGCCTCCAGTCTATTTCCAATGCCTTGCATCATCTTCAGCATCAACAGTCTAAAGTCTCTTTCTGGGAGTTCCCGTCGTGGTGCAGTGGTTAACGAATCCGACTAGGAACCATGAGGTTGCGGGTTCGATCCCTGCCCTTGCTCAGTGGGTTAATGATCCGGCGTTGCCGTGAGCTGTGGTGTAGGTTGCAGACACGGCTCGGATCCTGCGTTGCTGTGGCTGCGGTGTAGGCCAGTGGCCACAGCTCCGATTAGACCCCTAGCCTGGGAACCTCCACATGCCGTGCGGGTGCGGCCATAAAATGACAAAAAAGGCAAAAAAAAAAAATATAAAGTCTCTTTCTGGGAGGCTGATAATCTCCTCATCACTGAGCTGTTTTTCTGGGCTTTTCTCTTTCTCCCTTATCTGTGATATAGTTTTCTGTCTTTTCATTTTTATAGGTTTGTGGTGTGGTGACCTTTGTGTCGATAATAGAGTTGTAGCCTCTCTTAGTTCTAGCGTTTGCCTCCCCTGTGACTAAAGTTGGTATGGGTGGGGCTTGCTGTAGGCTTCCCTATGGGAGGGACTGACGCCTGCCCACTGGTAGGTGGGGTTGATTCCTAGCCCGCTGATGGGTGGGGTCTTGTCTCTGGATGAGATTAGAGGCTGGCTGTGTGCCTGAGGGGTCTTTAGGCAGCCTGTTTAGTGATGGGTGGGCTGAGATCCCACCTGAATTATTGTTTGGCCTGGGCTTCTCAGTGCTGATGGGAGGGACCAGATTTTCCCAGAAATGGCCACCTCCAGAGAAATGCAGGCTAATGAATGTTCCCGAGAGCTTCACCTCCAATGCCCTTCCCCTACCACAAGCCACAGTCACCCCTGTTTTCCCAGGTGATCCTCCAAGAATTGCAGTCAGGTTCCACCCGGATTCCTATGGAGACTGCTTTGCCTTGGGACCCAGTGCACGTGAAAGTCTGTGTGTGCCTTTCAAGGATGGGGTCTCTGTTTCTCCCAGTCCTGTGGAGCTCCAGCACACAAGCCCCGCTGGCCTTCAATGCCAGATGCTCCGAGGGCTCTTTCTCCCTGTGCCCGATCCCCAGGCGTGGGGTTTTGACGTGGGGCTCAGAACTCTCAGTCCTGTAGCTAAGTCTCTGTGCTGCAGTTAGTTTCCAGTCTGTGGGGCTTCCCACCCAGGAGGTATGGGGTTGCTTCTATCACGTAATTGCCCCTCCTACCTCTTGATGTGGTCTCCTCTTTGTCTTCTGGAGCAGAATATCTTTTTTGGAAGTTTACAGTCCATTTGGTTGAAGGCTGCTCGGCATTTGGTTGTAGTTTTGCTGTTTTTTGGGAGAGGAGTTGAGCTCCAGTCCTTCTATTCCGCCATCTTAATCAGAACTGAGTTTAAGATCTGTGGCCCAATTGTTGAAACATAGCATTGCTAGAGGATAAGATTCTGTGTACCCATGAATATAAAAAGGGAGGGCAGGAAGAGAAGGGACATCCCAGTGATGGATTCTTTTCAGTGCTCCACCAGACTGCTCTTTGGATTGAAGGTGGCAAGAGGGTCTGGAGGAGATTCAGATTTACTTTCACTGTTAGCCCAACTTTGCTGGTCACGACTTTTGTATATTGAGAGAACTCAACAGTGTATCCACAGAAAACTAAAGAGTTGTTTGAATCTACATTTAACATTAAATCTGCAGTTGAATATTACAGTCTCTGTACCCTATTTTTGCTATGTCTTTGATTCTTATGATCATTTAAATTCCAGTTTGAGAAACATTATAAAGCAGAGAGAGAGAGAACCACAGTCTGTTCTAGGAAATTTTCCGAAAATCTTTCTGTGCTTCCTCTTCTCTCCCTTTGTCCTCCTCCCCTCCAGTCCGGTGCCTCACTTCCCCAGGACAGCACATGAATGTAATTAATAGGTACTTAGTAAATATATGCAAATATGTATTGACTCGAAGATGGAAAATTGATAAAAGGTTTTCAGAATGAAGAAGGGAAAAGTCTGCCTGAAGCCTAGGAAATTCAGGAGGAATGAAACCGAGGAAAGATGTTACTGTTCACCTTTTGTTCACTGCATAAAACTCAGCCTGATCTCAGCATGATTTTTTAGACCTAGCCTGGTTTATTTTAGGATTTTATATATAGTTCAATGCTTACTAACTGGATGTATTAAGAAAACTCTTGCAAGAGGAAGAATGAGTCATAGTGATACTTCTTTTTGGGAGAAAAAGAAAAAGAAAACCCTGAGTCTCTCCAGTATGTACTTGGAATGGATTCAGCATATTGATTGATGGCTGAGCACAGATAAGCTTTCCTTTCAAGCCACCTCATATCATATTTGGTTTTGTCCACAGTATAACTGGTAGAAGGATCTTTTAAGTTAACCAGCAAAGATAAAGAGCTCTTGTAACCTTACTACCCTGAGAGATTTGTTTATGATGTCATTTCTACTTTGAGTTTTTTTTGAGTTTCGACAACTTTTAGAAAAGCATGAGCATTTCCTAGCCTGCCCAATCTATTAAACAAACAAACGAAAAAGAAGACTGGAAAACATTTGGTAAGGAGAAACTGTGTATGCTGAGGGCGTGGCTGGTGTGGCATCTATCCAAGCACAGGGTGGGTTCCTCTCTGGCCTTGCCTTGTACCTCTGATGCTGCAACACCACCAAGAAGAATAAAAAAAGAAGAGGTGGGCTGTGACTGGGAGCTAATTGGCTGCTTTGAGCCAGAAAAGGAAGTGGGGGTACTCACATGGGAGCCACAAAGTCTCTCAGTAGAGTCTTGTTGAAAGATTGTTTTTGAAGTGGTATGAGTAACCTATGAAGTATTTTCTCCTAATAGTTACAAAACCTGGCTGCTTTCTACCTTAAGGTTGCCCTCAGTAACCCACTTCCAATTAAATCTCTTCTTTGTTCTGGCCCTAACAAGTTTTTCTGGACTTCCCTCAGACTTCAGACTTTTTCTTTCCTTGTGCTTTTGGTATTTATAGATATCACTAGAATAGATAAATAAATAAATAAATCAGGATTCCATCAGCAGTAGTGGGAGGAAAGACAGGGCTACTTAGCTAATCTCATATTTAGTGGGGGTGTAAAGTTTCCATGGGTGGAAGCACCATTTTATCAAACTGTGTGCAAAGAACTACCTCACTCAGATGTTCCACATCTGGGTCCTAAAAGCTCCACAAAAGTCATTATTTAATGTGTTGCCTTTTAGGGGTCATTGTATAGAAGATGCAGTGAATAGAAGGATAGATTTAGCATTCAACTTATTTCCCTTAAAAAAAGTTTTGTTTACTACAATAGTAGTACATATTATATACAACTAAAATAAAATGGTTTTCATTTTTAAAGTGGTAAATACTGTGTGCACAGTGCTTTGGATGCAGTGAACACTAAGTACATTTTTTTGGTTATAATTAAGTGTTATCTAGAATCATAAGCTCATAAAAGGAAATGACCTTATGAGACTCTTAAAATCCCTTGTAGTTGAGGAATCTGCTGCACAATATCCCTGACAGATATTCATACTCAGCCTGTGCTTTAGCAATGCCAGGAATAAAAAGATGACTTTATTTACTCCAGCCTTCAACATCAAAGAGAATGTTCCTTAAGCCAGCAGAGATGAAACTCAAGGCTGACTTTAAATAGTAGAGCATCTAGATGCCTTAAATATTAAAATCTCCAGGTAGAGATAACTTATATTAAAATTGTTTCCAGATTAATTCTGAAGCCAGGCCCAAACAAACAAACAAAAAAAAAAACCCCCAAAAAAGAGAGAAATGTTGTTTTGAATTTTTTTAACCAAAGCAAATATTTATCAGCAGATACTTATCAAGTTTTGGATGGTAAACCATATTCAGTTCAAAAGATTAATGGATATTTATCCAGAGGGAATATTTTGATCCTAACTACTATTATCTAATATGTATCAACATTGACATACTTTTGTTATTTAAAATTAAAGATAATTACTAAATTTTCTTTAGCATGAAAGGATAACGAGATTACCAGTCAATAGTCAATATCTGAAACAAAGCCAAAGCTGAATTTAATACCCACTCTAAGAAGGGAGAGCTATGCTAGCCAGGCACAGTCTCTCTGAGTGGGGAAGACTAATTTCTTTTTTTAAGCATTTTTAAAATTTTTGTCTTTTTAGGGCTGCACTCACAGCATATGGAAGTTCCCAGGCTAGGGATCAAATCGGAGCTGTGGCTTCCGGCCTATGCCACAGCCACAGCAACGCCAGATCCTAGTTGTGTCTGTGACCTACACCCCAGCTCATGGCAACACCGGATCCTTAACCCATTGAGCATGGCCAGGGATTGAACTCGCATCCTTGTGGACACTAGTTGGATTCATTACCGCTGTGCCCTCACTGGAACTCCACCCGATTTCTTATATAGGGTTTTTGGGAAGAGTGGAAGTCTGGAAGTGGCAAATGCTGGATTCTTAACCCACTGTGCCTCAAGAGAGTTTGCTGTATTTTTATTTTTAAAAAGGCAAATTTTGAAGGAAAAAAGCCCAGGCCATCTTAGCATTTTAATGTGAGAAACTTAAAAATAGAGTTAGGCACTGAATCAGGTGTTAACCCTTCATATTAATTCTTAGTTAATTAATTCATTTCTTAATAAGCCTTGATTTATTTCTTAAACAGCTTCTTTTTTTAATAATGACTTTTATTTTTTTTCCATTATAGCTGGTTTACAGTGTTCTGTCAGTTTTCTACTGTACAGCAAGGTGACCCAGTCACCTTTCTAGGGCTACACCCATGGCATATGGAGGTTCCCAGGCTAGGGGTTTAATTGGAGCTGCAGCTGAGGCCTACATCACAGCCATGGCAACACATGACCTGAGCTGCATCTGTGACCTACGCTGCAGCTTGTGGCAATGCCGGATCCTTAACCCACTAAGCAAGGCCAGGGATCAAACCTGCGTCCTCATGGATACTAGTCAGATTCGTTTCCACTGAGCCATGATGGGAACTCCTAAAGTGACTTAATTTTAGATGGAAGCTCCCTTATGGTGCAGTGGGTTAAGGATCTGGCATTGTAACTGCATTGGCTCAGATTTCTGCTGTGATCTGTGTTCAATCCCTGGCCCAGGAACTTTCCACAAGTGAGGGACATGGACCAAAGAAAAAAAGGACTTAATTTTAGAAATGAAGGGCAGATCAGTTGTTTGCCAGGGGTTAGAGAAGGAAATGGGTGTGGTTATAAAAGGGCAACGTAGGAAATCTTTGTAGCATTGAAACTGCTAGGTGTCTTGACAGTGTTGGATACACAAACTTAAAAGGTGATAAAATTGTACTACACACATGTACACAAATATGACTACGAGTAAAACTGGGGAAATCAGAATAAGATCAGTGGACTATATCAATATCAATATGTTCATTGTGACATACTATGGTTTTACAAAATGCCGCGGTCAGAAGAAATTGGACCTGTTAAAGGGATCCCTCTGTGTTGTTTCTTACAACTGCACATGACTCTATAACTAACTCAATAAAAACTTCAATTAGAAAGAATAAAACAGCTCTGGTACCATTGCAGAAGGTAAACTATAGACTGTACGGGCGTTCGAGTAGGAGCAAGAGCCCCCCTTAGAGGGCGATTGCTGTAGCCCTGGAAAGAGATGATGATGGCTTGGATCAGAGTGGAAGCAGTGGAAATGCTAAGACATAATATTTTGCCGATGGTTCCAAATGCTTGATGGATCGGATATCTGAGAGAAGTCAAAGTTAAGTCCAAGATTCGTGGCCTGAGCAACTAAAAGAGTGGAGTTGCTGTTTATTAAATGGTAAAAACATGGCAAGGGCAGATATGGGGGAGAAATTTGAGAGTCTTTTTTTTTTTTAGGGTTTTTGTTTCTTTTTGCTTTTTAGGGCTGCACTCGCAGTACATGGAAGTTCTCAGGCTAGGGGTCAAATTGGAGCTACAGCTGCCGGCCTACACCACAGCCACAGCAATGCTGGATCCTTAAACTCACTGAGTGAGGCCAGGTATCGAACCCTTATCCTCATGGATACTAGTCGGATTCGTTACTGCTGAGCCACAATGGGAACTCCCCAGAGTCTGTTTTGTACATTCACATTTGAGATACCTGTTAGCCACACATGTAGAGATGTCACATGGGTAGTTATTTTTAAGTCTGGAGTTTGAGAGAGAGATCCAAATTGGAGATATAAATCTAGGAGTTGTCAGTGTATGAAATCAGCTAGGGAGTAAGTATAGAAAAAGAAGGTGTACAGAGAACTTAAGTTCTGGGGACACTCCAACATTTAAAGCTAGAGAAGATAAGGAACTAGCAGAGGAGAATGAGGTGGGCCAGTCAAAGAGATAAGGGAGACCAAGAGAAAATAATGTCCCCACAGCCAAGTAAGAAAAGTGTTTTAGGAGGAAAAGAGTGATCTGCTGTCAAATGCGGCTTCTCATAGATCTTGCAAGATGAGACCTAGGAATTGACAGTTGGATTTGGCACCATGCAGGTCATTGCTGAGTTTAGGTGGAGTAAGTGCTGGGAGCAAAAGCCGGAGTGGAGATGGTCTGAGAGAATAAGATGGAGAGGACTCGGGGTACTGAAAACAGTCACTTCTTTCGAAGAATTTTGTTATAAAGAAGAGCCAAGAGATAGTTGGGGGGGGGGCGTTATGAAGTGTCTGAAAGGGGCCAGGAAGTCAAAGGAATGTTTATTTTTATTTTGGGAGATATATAACAGTCTTTATGCTGATGGGCATGATCCTATAGGGAAAGGGCACAATTAATTGGAATGATCTTGTGTAAATGAGCATGGATGGGATCTGTCACAGGCAGTTGGATTGACCTTAGATGAGAGTCTGGACAGCTTATCTATAAAAACAAGAGGGAAGGTAGAGTATATGGGTACAGATTTGGGTTGGTTGGTAGATGTAGCAGTGGGAGCTTAGATGTCATTTTATGATTGCTTCTATATTCTCAGTAAAATATTGAGAGCGCCTTCATCTGAGAATGATAGGTAAGAAATATTAAAGAGAAAAGAAGTCAAATAGGCATGTAAGGTTGTAGGAGAGTGACTGGACTAGGAAAATGCAGTAGGATTACTAGGAAGTGCTCTTTGATGTTGAACGGTGATAAATATTAAATATGGCTGGTCAGTTGTGTGTTTTCCTCATGCTTTATCTGCTACCTGGTACAAGTGAGTAGGGCTAGCATCTTAATCAGGATAGAAGTTTTGCTAGATGAGTTCTAGAGAAAGAGAAAGGATCAAAGAAATTGAGAGTTAAGGGGTACAATTATTGGTAATGATTAGAACTAGGTTACTGTCATGGGTATGAGAGCTGAGGTATGGCAACAGACTGGATCATCAGAAGAGAGAAGGTCAAGGAACTCAGAGACTAGATGTTTGAAGGGTCCGCTGTGTAGCTTTTGAAATCACAGTAATTGCTGGGTGCCAAATTCATGATCATCTCTTCCTCAGCAGTTTGACTATAAATATTAAAAATATTGGAGAGAAAATAAGTTAGTAATTGCATAATCTTAAAAAATCATGGCAGATTATTTCCTGTTTCACTTTTTAGACTCAGCTCTTTGCAGAAGATGATATCAGAAGTAGTAATAACAAAGACATGCACTTTTGTTTAGCCTACAAATGTGTGCATGAATGTATGTGTACACACACACACTATATGTGTGTGTGTGTGTATATATATATATATATATATTTTTTTTTTTTTTTTTTTTTTTTTTTAATCTCCCATGGCATGCAGAAATTCCCAGGCCAGGGATCAAAACTGAGTCACAGCAGTGACAACACTGAATCCTTAACCTCTAGGCCACCAGGGAACGCCTAGCCTACAAATATATTTAAAGGCCATAGCCAGCAATTGTTTTATTTAGCAATTCTTAATTGATCTTTATTTATTTTGTTTAGTTAATTGGTTATTATCATTATGAGTTCAAAGTGTGTCATATTAGACCAGGTTTTTTTTTTTTTTTTTTTTTTGTCTTTTTAGGTCCACACTAGGGGCATATGGAGGTTCCCAGGCTAGGGGTCAAATTGGAGCTGTAGCTGCTGGCCTTCACCACAGCCATAGCAACATGGGATCTGAGCTGCGTCTGTGACCTACACCACAGCTCATGGCAATGCTGGATCTGTAACCCACTGAGCAAGGTCAGGGATCGAACCTGCATCCTCATGGATGCTAGTCAGATTTGTTTCTGCTGAGCCATGAGGGGAACTCCTAGACCAGTTCTTGTTGTGTATCTGAAAACAAACCGTTGTGGAAATATTAACCAAGAACCTTTTATTCTTTTTTTTTTCCAGACATAGAAATAGAGGTGGCATAGGGCCATGTTCAGCTCTTCAAGTTTGGAACCAAAAAGTATTATTAAATCCCAAGTGAAATTAACATAGGGGTTATCATTTGGTACATCTCCTGTCCTGATCTTCTTATAGCTAGTCTGTGAATAAGTCCTTCTGGCTTTGCTTCTAAAATATATCACACGTTTTTTCCGCTTCCATCTGCACAACAGTGTCACCATTGTTTCTCACCTAGATTGTTGCTGTTAGCAGAGTCCTAGGCTGAGAGATTTGCGAGAGACTTTTAGATCTTGGCTCAAAAGTCACCTTTCAGGAGGAGTTCTTGTCATAGCTCAGTGGAAGAGAATCTGACTAGTATACATGAGGATGCAGATTTGATCGCTGGCCTTGCTCAGCACGTTACTATGAGCTATGGTGTAGGCTGCAGATTTGGCTTGGATCTGGAGTTGCTGTGGTTGTGGTGTAGGTCAGTAGCTATAGCTCCAGTTTGACCCCTAGCCTGGGAACCTCCATATGCCACTAGTGCAGCCCTAAAAAGACAAAAAAAAGAGCTGGTCTAATATGACACATTTTGAACTCATAATGATAATAACCAATTAACTGAACAAAATAAATAAAGATCAACTAAGAGTTGCTAAATAAAACAATTGTTGGCTATGGCCTTTAAATATATTTGTGGGCTAGGAATTCACTGGTGGCCTAGAGGTTATGGATTCAGTGTTGTCACTGCTGTGACCCAGTTTTGATCCCTGGCCTGGGAACTTCTGCATGCCATGGGAGCAGCCAAAAAAATACACACACACACCACACACACACACACACACACATACACACACACATTTGTAGGCTAAACAAAAGTGCATGTCTTTGTTAATACTACGGGTGCGGCCCTTAGAGAAAAATAAAAGTCGTCTTTCAGAACACTGAATCACTTTAAAATAATTTTCCTGACCCTCGCTTCCCCCATTGTCCTGGGTTTTTCCTTGTCATATTTATTGCTGTCTGTTATTACGTAGGTTTTTTTGTTTTTGTTTTTTGTCTGAGTGCTTCCTTTAAAATAAATTGGAGCAGGGCACTTGTCGATCTTGTACACTGCTTATGTCCATTGTCTGGAACAAGTTGATTCCTGGTCCAGGAGATGTTTGAAAATATTTGTTGAATGAACAGTGAGTATATTGGAAAACATAATCATCTGGGAAGCTTGAGACAGAAAAAAAGTTTCTGATCTAGTGGGTTAGGTTGGTTCAGTATCCAGGGGTCCTAGGAGAAGCCAAAGAGGAAAAGACATGCATTTTAAGCCTAGAACATCTGGATAGTGAGGCTTGGTATCTTTCTAGGAGGAAATTCACTTCTGTACTCAAAAGAAAATCGAATCTTCATCAGGGCATGTATTTAATTTGAGGTCTAATGACTAATAATCAGGTGTTTTTGTTTTGTTTTGTTTTAACTGGGAAAGATAGCAGAGAACTCTGAATATCAAGCCAAAATGGTTTGACACTGGGGGGAGAAGAAATGAATAATGCAGAGGCTGTAAAGGATTAGCGGAAGTATCGAATACTAATTATCAGTGCCTTTTTGGTTGTGATAAGGGAAATAGAATGAGGGATCAAGAGAGGCACTAGAAATCTGGGGGAAGTAGAGAGAACTACCAAAAAAGGGAAAAGGGAGACAAATATATGATTCAGTTAAGTCAAATTTGGCTTAACTATGTCTAACCATGTCATGCACCTGGTGATGACAATCCAGTGAGAAATGAGGTCTAGGAGGGAATCCCTTGCTCTTCCAGGGGCTTATAGTGTCCAGCCAGAGAGACCAATGAAGATGACTTAATAGAGTGTCATTGCTGGCTTGGCGTTAGGTAGAGGGTGTCTTGGGGAGTAGCTGGCTAGCCAACCCTCGAATAGTTTTATGTGTGGTGGTCCTCAGCTTTGTTTTTGCATATACCTGATTTCAGTCCATCAGTAGGTGCCTAATTTCTTGGCCCATACTAATCATACTCATAAAAGACTGGTGAATAAGTCAAAATGTAAGTTTATTAATTTACCGTGAGGAAAGCTATGTGAATGAATAGTCAAGTTTTAATTAGAAGATTACTTGGTGAGCATGGAGAAGAATAAGGGGAATTAAGTGATGTAAATGTTGAAAGACATCAGGCACTGGCCATCTGATGTTTCTTCATAAGAGGAGTGTAATAGCCAATCACATCTGTTGGTCAGGATACCATGACTTCCCTGTGCTTAATGAACATGGCCAAATCTTGCTTGATGAACTCATTTTCTTCTATCTGCCTGCTTACTGCCTTCTCTCTATGGTTTTGTAACCACCATTCTATAGTCATTTATTCTACTTTTGGGGGGACACACTCTCTAAACATTATATGTTGCTATTATTAGTTAAACCCCTAGATTTTGAAGATACTAATCTTTCCTAGAGGTGGGAATGGAGAGCAGGGAAAATTTCAGGGAAGAGATGTATGACATTTTAGCTAGGCCTTAAAAACTATGTAGGGGTTTGAATGAGGTCAGAGGAAGATGACAAAGAGTTCATTCATTGTAGAGAGAGAACGAAATAAGCAAAGGCCTAGAGACCTAAATTTGGGTGTGTTTGGCATATTGGCTATGTGATGGGATCAGCCAGATAAAATATTAGAAAGATAGCTGGGACCTGGTTGTGAACTATGTGTCTCATGCTGAGGAATTTGAACTTTATCATGTAGGTCAGGGCTTGGCAAACTTTTTCTGTAAAGGGCCAGATAGTAAATATTTTAGATTTTGCAGACCATATCATCTTTGTTGTATTTATTCAACTTTGCCATTGTAGCATAAGAGCAACCATGGGCAATATATAAGTGAATGAATGTGACTATGTTGCAGTAAAACATAGTATATGGAAACAGGCAGCAGGCCAGATTTAGTCTACTGACACTGTAGTTTGCTTAATCCCATTGAAGGTACTGTGCATATAGATTAGGGTTTGTTATTTTTTAGGGCCGCAACTGCAGCATATGGAGGTTTCCAGGCTAGGGGTCTAATCTGAGCTGCAGCTGCTGCCTACTCCACAGCCACAGCAACGCCAGATCTGAGCCGCATCTGTGACCTACACCACAGCTCATGGCAACGCCGGATCCTTAACTCACTGAGCAAGGCCAGGGATTGAACCCGCAACCTCATGGTTCCTAGCCGGTTTGTTAACCGCTGTGCCACGACAGGAACTCCTAGATTAGGTTTTTGAACCAGAGAACAATGTGATCACACGTATGTATTAAAGAGAGAACAGATAAGAGGCTGAACTCTGAGCCTGCCCTGTTGAAATAATGATGAAATAAGGGTTAGCACATCAAATACTGAGAGACTGTTATCACTGAATCTTGTGGTTTCAGTTTGTTTTTTAAAATATAGTCACTATAAAAAATGTGAGACCAGAGTTCCTGCTGTGGTGTGGTGGGTTAAGGATCTGGTGTAGCCACTGCTATGGCATAGGTCACAGTTATGACTTGGATTTGATCCCTGGCCTGGGAACTTCCATATGCCACAAATGTGCCCCCCCACCCCCCCAAAAAAAGTGAGGCAAAGAAAATAAGTGGAGATTGGTTAAATAGAGTAGTGTTTCTCTTAAGAAATCATCGTGGATCCTAGTGTTAGCTGGTGATTTTTGCAGAAAGCAAGTTGCCATTCATGGGAATATGATACTGACTGCTTCAGTTCTCTTTGAGTTCATTGTGCCTGTCCTGCCATCTACCATATGCAAACATAACTTTCCTATGATATTTCTTTGTTTGAAACAAATGGATCTCAGAAACCATCCGTTACATAGTGTTTTGTCTCTGTTTTGTGCAGATGCATCATTTAGGTATTAAGACCGTCTCTTAGAACAATTAAAGCAGTTCTACCTGGTGCTGGTGCAATGATAAATATAAATGTAAATATGGCATCTGAAGTCATGACAGTGCTTTGTTTTAAGTGACCTACAAGATCTAGAATATAGCTATTAATTTTTAAAAATTATCTAAATGGAAAGCTAAAGTTTAAAACGTCTGTGACATGAGATGGCTGAGAATCCATCTGGAAATTAGCAGGGTCCTGGAAGTCTTGTGTGAAAACTAAGGAGGATTCTAGAGACAAGTGGTAAATGAAAAGGAAGTTGGTTAATGGGATAAAGGGTTTGAGTTTGAGTTCCCTCATGTTCCTCAGTATTGCCTCTGATAAATAAAATCTAGTGAAGCGGTGGCAGAGTGAAAAGGAAAGCATATCATGAAAACAGTGCCCATAGGTTTTGGGGAGTATTTTAACAAAGTTCTTCAGCCTGTGAGTAGGATAGGATAGATTGCCTTAAGAATGTGAGACCTAATTATCAGAATTTACAAATTGCACCCCTCCTGAGCAGTGGCTTTCAAAGCCTAATTCCAGACTAGCTGCATCAGCACCTTCTGGCAGCATGTTAAAAATGCAGATTTTCAGCCCTACCCTAGACCTACTCAATCAGTGAACTAGGGATGGGGCTTGGGGTGGTGTCCTAACAAGCCCCCCAAGTGATTCTGTTTCACTCTGAAACATGAAAACACTGCTCTAAAATGGTAGTTACGGATGAGAATTTAACAGTCTGACTCTACCAGAATTTCAAGTTAAAAACTTTACTTTTGCCTGAAAGTTTGCCTAACTGACCTGGCAAAACTAATTTTCGCTTATATACAACCTTTTAAAAAATGACTATGAGAATATTATGTTTAAAAAAAATCTATTCCCGTACCATATAAATTATAAAATGTGTTTTTATGAAACGTATTTTACATTAGCTTGGGAATTTATAGATTTAAAGTATTTTTCTAGCACACTGGTTGTGCTAGAAATGGTTGAAACCATTCTGAATTTGTTCCCTCTCAGTTTATAGATGTCAAAGGACAAGCAAGAGAGGACATGTTATTTACAAAACAGAAAGCCAAGCAAAGCACGGCTTCCAGAGCTTCCCTTCCTAAGGAATTCTCAGCTTCTCTTGCTACTACGTGGCGCATTGTCAGTACACAGATAATCCTGAGTCAAAGATGAGAGTTGAGAGGGAAGTTACAGTCAAGTTAGAGAATCTGAGGGTGTGGATACTTTTGGTGAGTTTTGAGCAACAGTAGGCAGGCTGAAGAGCATTCATATGCTTTATACCGAAGCAGAATAGAAACTTCTGGGAAACTTGAGTATATTACGTGGAAGTTCCTGCCTCCTAGCAAAATTTCATAATCCAGATTTGAAGAAAATGCCTTTCTGTTGCTTTGAAAAGGAAAAAGCAAGCCAAAGAAGTAAATTCTTTAAAAAATTAAATGAAAAACCCTTAGATATGTTTCCCCTAGAAAATACCATAATAAACTAGTGAGAGTTAAAAGAAAATGAAAGAAGAAATTTTTAACATATAACTGACAAAGGTTAGTATCCAGAATATAGTAAAGAGCATCTACTGTCTTTAAAAGATAAACAGCACAATATAAAAATGGGCAACAGATTCTTCACAAAGGATGCCACTAAGTACCCAAAGCAAAGAACATATGAAAAGATACTCAACCTCATCATAACTCAGCAAAATGCAAATTAAAACCACAGTGAAACATCAGTTCAGATCCACCAGAATGGGCCAAACTGGAAACCTCTGATAATACCAACAGTTAGCAAGGATGAAGAACCTGAAATTGTCATGCCCTGAATCTTCTAGGAATGTGAATTAGTATAACTACTTTAAAAATAGTCTGACATTACCTAGTAAACCTGAATAGTAACCATACTCTTTTCCTAGCAATTCCATTCCTAGGTTTAAACAACTTGGAGAAACTTTTGCTCGTGTATACCAGGAAATAGGTAACAAGATTGTTTATAGCAGAAGAAAAGAGCAGGAAAGACTACACGTAATTGAGATGTTCATTTGTACAATGGAATATGACATAGAAATGAAAATGAAAGAATTACAGCTTTAAGCATGAACTCAAAGCAATGCTAAGTATAAAAAGTAAGTCACAGAAGGATACATACTGTATGTGTCCATATAGATAGCAGTGCTTCCCGTCGTGGCTCAGTGGTTAACGAACCTTACTAGTAACCATGAGGTTGCAGGTTTGATCTCCGGCCTTGCTCAGTGGGTTAAGGATCCGACGTTGCTGTGAGCGGTGGTGTAGGTCGCAGATGTGGCTCGGATCCCACGTTGCTGTGGCTTTGGTGTAGGCCAGTGCCTCAACTCCTACTGAACCCTTAGCCTGGGAACCTCCATATGCCGTGGGTGTGACCTTAAAAAGACAGAAGACAAAAGACCAAAAAAAAAAAAAAAAAAAAAAAAAAAAAAAAAAAAAAAAAAAAAAAAAAAAAAAAAAAAAAAAAAATAGATGTAAGTGCAAAAAAAAGCAAAATTCAAACTGTTTAAAGTTATATACATTTAAGGTAAAACTGTAGAGATAGAATGATTAATTCAAAACTCAGTACAATGACTAATTCTTTATCCAAACATTTAAAAAATAGCAAAAGCTAAATAATTACTCTTGGTATGTATTCACTTTATTAATTTCTTATACTTACCTGTCTCAAATACCATGTCATTGGTATTTTTAATGAAAGGGGTGTTTTTTTCAAAATGTTCTTATAGGATGTTCTTATAAATAAAATTGTTCTTATAAATAAAAAAATTTTCCCCTAAAATTGCCTGCCATCTTCTTTAGAATTGCATTTTATTGCTAATATACTTGAAAGTACTGATAATCTTCTATTGAATCTTCTCCGCAGTTTTTATTTTTATTGTTTATCTTTTTTCTTTTTATTTCTGCACCTGCGGCATATGGATGTTCCTGGGCTAGGGATCAAATCGCAACTGCCGGCCTATACCACAGTCACAGCCATGCTGGATCCAAGCTGCATCTTGTGGCAACTCTGGATCCTAACCCACTGAGCGAGGCCAGAGATAGAGCCCACATCCTCGTAGAGATGACGGGTTCTTAACCTGCTGAGTCACGATGGGAATTCTGACTCTCTTATTTTTAATTAAGAGAGTACACTCTCAGGATACCTGATAAGCTGTTGTCTTGAAGTTGGAAGTACAAAGGAGGTTTACCAGACTTAATAATGACACAGTGATAATAATTATGTGTTCAGTAAGTGAAAAAATCCAGAGTTACTTCCAGACCAGAGGAGGTGCCAGTAAAACAGGTGTAAGTAAGCCAGTCCTGTCTTGGGCAGTTACACAAAATGTCTGCAGTTTAACATCTGCCTAAGCACAGCTCTGTTAATTTGCTTGTTATTGGTCCCAGATGTTTGCTAGCTGACAGACTCCTGTGGTGAACCTTCCTTTCTTCTTAGAAGATGAAAACATATAAAGGGACCCATAAAATGTTACTGTTTTGAGAAGGAAAATATACTAGTTAAAATACTAAACTTGGGAGAAGGACATGGGAAGTATATCCCAACTTTGAAGTACTGGGCATTTTGCAGCCAAGAAAAATTTAGCCAAATCACTAAATCTAAGGATTATTTCTTATTCACATAGAAACATTTATGAGACAAATAATTCACAGATATGGCTTTATTTTTACTTCACACTTTTTTTGTGGGACTTAACCGTAAGTAATTTTTCCTATGGAACAGTCCTGCTGTATTTGGAAAAATGATGCTTGTTGAGTCACTTTGTAGCTGTTTAGGAGGGATCTCCATGGTGAGGAAATGGTGACGATCCTTTCCCATCATCAGACCCTTCTGACCAGACTTCCCAGTTAGTGGATAACATTTCCCAGCATGGCTTTGAGTATTTTATTGAAATATTTTCAGAATGCTGTATATTCTTTCTTTAAAAATGCCTTTTCAAAAAAAAAAGGCTTTTTTTTTTTTTTTTTGGCTGTGCTTGCAGCCTGCAGAAATTCCTGGACCAGGGATTGAACCCGAGCCACAGCAGTGACAATGCCAGGTCCTTAACCCACTGAGCCACCAGGGAACTCCAAACAGTTTTTTTAGACGCACCATCTTCAAAAAATATTTTTTTCCAATGGCCACTCCTGCCATGGAGAGTATTTTAATGTCCCCTCTACAATCATATCGAGTTAGAAAATAATGTTCTTCTAAGCAATTTACAGTAAAATAAACATGCCTCAAACATACTCTGCTTAAGCAGAGTGTTCTGGTGGTAATCATTTGAAGTAGTTGATGGAAAAAAATTGTGTTTTGGCACTTAAGTTCTTCCTCCCTAAAACTTAGTTTTTAGAAAATCCAAATCCTTTCAAGTTGTTGTTTTAGTAGATTTTAATTTTATTCCCTCCTCTCTCTCTTTTTTTTCACAGTTGTGTTTTTTTGTTTTTGTTTGGCTGCTTTTTGTTAATGAGAGACAAAAGGTAAAAGCATTGAATGATTATAGACAAGGGTAGTGTGTAATATATGGTCAAAGCATATATGACACATGGAAGTTAGATTTCATTTAACCTAAAATAGGTCTAAGTAGGTGGAGGTAACTTAATATTTTTGTTTCTTCTCTCCATAGCTGTAAGAAAAAATAGAAATTACTTCTGACTGTACTGAATAGCAAAAATTAAGTGATTTACTCTACTCCAAATCATGGCACTATCATTCCGGAAGGACTTGGAAAAGTACAAGGACCTCGATGAAGATGAACTCCTTGGGAATCTATCAGAAGTAGAACTGAAACAACTGGAAACTGTTCTAGATGATCTTGACCCTGAGGTAGGTGCTAGGTAATACAGAGAAATGAAATAATTTTTCAAGCCCGTTGATACCAAGTAGCTACCTTTGAACAGTGAGCTTTTTCATGACTTTTCCCTGACCGCTGCCACCTCCTCCTCCTCGTTACCCTGATGAACTTTTTTCCTCCTTTCCATTTCTCCCACTCTTGCCTCATATTTCTACTCACGTCTGTTCTAAACTATTTTCTCCAATATCTTTATTTTCAAACATCTCCTGAAATTTTCTCTCCTGTAACAAATCTTTTCTCTCTCGGCAGGGGAGAATGTCTTTGGTAAATGCAGCCGATGATTAAGTTTTTTTTCCCCTTTTTTTGGCCACTCCATGGCATATGGAATTCCCAGGCCAGATCTGAGCCAGAGGTGCAGCCTATCTATGCTGCAACTGTGGCAACGCCAGATCCTTAACCCATTGTGCTAGGCCAGGCATTGAACCTGCATCCCAGTGTTCCAGAGATGCCACCGATCCCATTGTGTCACAGTGGGAACTCCTGGTCCAGAATTTTATTGTGGTTCCCAAGGGAAGGAATAAGTAAAACAGGGTAGGCAAGTTTGAGCAACTTTAGGATTGGATAGTTTGAATAATTTAGGTAGCTCCGGGCAACAGGAATAGCCTCTACCTGGCCCTGGGCAATTTAGGGCAGGGGAAATATTGGCTCGGTGTGTGAGAGATAAAAGGTGTTTGGGGGTATGGGCTCTGAATTGGTTGGCTTTTGTATGAAAGGTACACTGGTGCGGTGGCAAGGGGGAGTTGTTTGATACCCCTAGGAATTGGCCCTAGGAGGGGGTAGTCTTTCCAGGGATTAGCAAAGCCCTCAAGATGTCAAGGCATCATAAAATACGGAAAATAAAAAATGTGATTAATATGCCCTTCCCCTAGTTTTGACAATCAAAAATGTTTCCAGATATTGCCAGTTGTCCCCTGGAGGACATTAACACCCCTGGTTAAGAAACATTGATCTGGCACTTGCCCTCTGTTTCACAGATGGAAAATGAAAGTTAGGTGATTTGCCTTGGTTATTACAATTAGGGAAAGAACTGTGACTAGAACCTTCACTACTGACTGAGCCCTGGCAGAGTCTAGTGATCTTTCTGTTAATCTGAAGAGTCCCCTTGAACTAGTGGCTTTATGCTACACGTCTAAAAGTTGATGGCATATGTCTTCCTGTTTGTAAATCCATGGCCTGCGTCTATGGGGAGGATTGAATTTTAACTTCTGGCTGTATTTTGCAAACTCCCCCAACCTCAGATACTGTTAGTTGAGGCTAGAAGAACTGTGACATCCATTGACCACTTTGCCACTTTTTGGCTGAAGTTTTTGGAAACTGTGCCAGTAGAGGCCCAGAGAAGACAAGAGGGCCTGGGTAATAGCAGCTCCTTTTGCCAGAGGAACGCACTGTACCTTACAAAGTCTCAGAAGGTAGATAAGAGAAAGTGAAGTTTGTATGTGGTGCCTTATTATATTTCGGAGGGCAATTTTGCTTTTCTCATGTTGCACTCAGTATATTTATTTGATAACTTAACAGCGTTTTCTCAAAACGTCTGTCTCCAAAAGCCAGCCAGCAAGCCTGGGCAAAAGCTATTTTTTCATTTCCAGCACTGGGAATATATTATTAAAATTCCACTGAAAGGGAGAAGCATGTAATTTTCAGTGACAGACATTTTAATGAGATTTCCATCTATTTGTTAAGTAATTATGATCCATTAACTTACTTGATTAAAGTGTACTTCTAGTAAAGCTTAGCTCATGGCCTCCAAAGCCAGTTAGCTGTCCTTTATTTTGTGGTCAAAGACCATATTTAAGGAGCCAGGATTACAGCTAGCATATCATTTAAAACCTGTATTTTTGATGGGCTTGATCAGGCAGGTGGAATAATACAACTCCATTGCTATCACTGTGATATAGCAAAATGTATATATGTGCCTTATTGATGGGGAAGGAAAGTAACATATTAATTTGACTTAATGAACATTTTTCTTTAAAAGTATTCTCAAGTCTTTATTAATAAGTATTGGTGGGAGGAGGGCAACCTATAATTTTAAGTACTATGCTAGGCTTAGGGACCTACACCATGGCTCACGGCAACCCCGGATCCTTAACCCACTGAGCGAGGCCAGGGATCGAACCCGTGTCCTCGTGGATACTAGTCAGATTCCTTAACCACTGAGCCACAATGGGAACTCCTGAAGTTCACTTTTGAAGTGCTATATTTTCTAGTGATAAAATGAGTATTTCCTATTATCATTTCTATATAAGATCACCTTTTGTAATGAAAAATCATAATACCCAGGAGATTCAACATCCTTTCCATTATTGGGAGATGTTGCAAAACAGAGTTGGCCCTTTTGTGTGGCTTTCTGGCTGCCTCCCATTTTCAAAGTAAAGAATGCTTGGGAATTTTGAGACAAAGCATTATCACCTCTTTGGGTTTTGATAAGCAAAAGGCCGGACTTCATGTTGTCTAGTCACTGCTTGTTATTCCTGGGCTAATAGAGTAAGGACAACTTTAGTCCGTCACCTCCCACCACTTCCCCACTCTCTGTCACTCCATGCACTCAAAATGGCTGTGCCCATGCGGAAACTCTTGCTATGAGTATTTCTGGGTGTGTTGATGCATGAATAGTACTGACAGTGGTTGCTATATGTACATCTTTGTGCTGATGTGTATACATACACGACACATACATCAACATAGAAGTTGAACCTTTCAGAGTGCCTTTAAACATAAGCAAGTAATTGCTTCTCGGCCTTTTGGCTAACATCAAGTGTGAACATAAGCAAGTAAACTAATTGCCTGGTATCCTACTGTATGGTATACATGTTTTTCTTAGGAGAAAGTCTTTATGATGAAATAGAAGTCATTAAGAAAGACAATGATATATTTAGTCATTTGGCATTTTTTGTGATGGGATTATTTTCTGTATATACATACATGCTGAAATGTTATTATTTTTTAATGTTTTTTCCTTTTTTATCTTAAGGTTGCACCTGTAGCCTGAGCTGTTACTAAGCATTAAAAACTTTTATTCTGTCCTAAGACATTTAAAAAGTAGCAGTTCCCAGGAACTTCACTGTGGCTCAATGGGTTAAGAACCCTACTAGTATCCCTGAGAATGCGGGTTTGATCCCTGGCCTCAGTGGGTTAAGGATCCAGCATTTCCACATGCTGTTATAGATGCAGCTTGGATCCGTTGTGGCTGTGGCGTAGGCTGGTAGCTGCAGCTCCAGTTCTTCCCCTGACCCAGGAACTGCCATATGCTATAAGTGCAACCCTAAAAAGGAAGAAAAAAGAAAAAAATAGTGTTTCCTGTTAGTAGAGTACTTTCTGAAGAAAATGTGAATGTGCCTATTTTAATAGTAATGTAAGTGAATTATACCTAATTTAAAAAAGCTTTGCTTGGAACATTTACATTTGCTGCCTTAAAACCCTGCAATGAAATCTTTAATGCCTGCATCACATTCTAATCAATAATTCTTTCTTAGATGGGTAATATCTGGAAGCATAGTATTGTCAGTCTTGATGGTCATTATGGTTGATTCATTCTCTTTGGCAGAATGCCCTTCTGCCTGCAGGGTTCCGGCAGAAGAACCAGACATCAAAGTCTGCCACAGGGCCATTTGATAGAGAGCACCTCCTTTCATATCTGGAGAAGGAAGCTTTGGAGCATAAAGACAGGGAAGATTACGTGCCCTACACTGGAGAAAAAAAAGGTAAACACACAGTTTTGAAGTCATTATTCAATACTGGTTTTTATTCTTATAGATAGGACTGAAGAAAATAGTATTTTTAAAGGTGCATCATTGGAGTTCCTGTCGTGGCTCAGTCGTTAACGAACCTGACTAGTAACCATGAAGTTGTGGGTTCGATCCCTGGCCTCACTCAGAGTGGATTAAGTATCCGGCATTGCCGTGAGCTGTGGTATAGGTTACAGATGTGGCTCGGATCCTGCATTGCTGTGGCTGTGGTGCAGGCCAGCGGCTACAGCTCCAATTGGACCCCTAGCCTGGGAACCTCCATATGCCATGGATATGGACCTAAAAAGACAAAAAAAAAATGGTTCACCATTGGTAGCCTTAAAGATATGATACTATTGACTTAAAATTATTAGATAATTTGGGCATTTTCTTTATATTCACCAACTTGGCCAATAAGTTCCTTCTTAGTGGTTTGTTAATGAGGTTTCATTACACAGTAATTTTTAGTTCTCTTTAGAACACTTTAGTTCTCTACTGTAACAGATATTAACAGTGTACTGAGGGAAATTTTTATTTTTTTAATTTTTTTTATTTTTATTTTTTTTAATTTATTTTTTATTTTTTTTGCATTATAGCTGGTTTACAGATTTCTGTCAGATTTTCCAACTGCACCGTGTGGTGACCCTGTTACATGGACATATATGGATTTGTCACATGTAATTAGATATAGTTCCCCGTGCAATACAGTTGGATCTCCTTGCTATTCCATCATTAAAGCACTAGTTATCCCCATTCCCTTCCACCCCTCCCCCACCCCTCCCCCGCCCCCCTTGGAAACCACAAGTCTGTTCCCCAAGTTCATGATTTTCTTTTCTGTTGAGATGTTCATTTGTGCAGTGTTTTAGACTCCAGTTATAAGC
>PVHT020001751.1:15254761-15266110 GCA_004024745.2 Catagonus wagneri
AAAAAGGTCTTCACAGAAACATCCAGATTATTTCACCAAATACCTGTATGCTATGTCTAGCGGAATTGGCAAGTAAAATTAACCATCAAACTACTGTTAGTGCTGGGAATGTCGCGTTCCTCTGGTGTTTGGGGCCAGAAAAAGGCTTGTAAACCAGTGCATAGTGAAATGTGAAGAATCACAGAGATAGACAAAAACATCAGTTCCTTTGTCATAGAAAAGACTGCTGGCTGTGTTTTCATATGTGCCGCCTATGAACACTATAGCGTCAATCCTGTTTATATAGGAGAACGTAATTTATGAGATCACTTTTATGTGTGTTTCATGTGGAACCTGGGGGTATAATTAGGAAGAATAATTGAGGTAGAAACAGGGAGAGATAGAAAAAGAGATGGCAGGAAGAATATGGAATTTGAAGACAAGAAGAGAAATAAGAGATATGGAAGAGCTACATTGTCCTAAGCTGACCCAGCAAGTGTCCCAGTATGCCCTTTTTCATAATCTCCAGTTACCTAGGAGAAGATCTTGAAGGACTAGATGTGGTAGGAAAAAAGGTAGGGAAGAACTGTGGACAATAAGAAAGAAAGGTAGAAGTGAGGAAGATGGGTAACAGTAGAAAAAAATGTTATATCCTTAACTGTATGTAATAGTTTTGTTTCCTTTTATATATTTTCTCTTATTTTTTACCTTGTGTATGGATATGAAGTAAATGGAAGTGGTTGAATTGGAAAGCTAAGTAATTTTGCATTCATAATCAGTGGTTTTCTTTTTATAATACATTCAGTATTTTTACTGCTTCTTTTGCTATATATATATATGCACACACACACATATGTGTGTGTGTGTGTGTGTGTGTATATATATATATATATATATATGGTGCAGTGATTAAGACTATGGCATCTTTTAAAATAAGGAACTTTTGGAGTTCCCATCATGGTGCAGCGGAAATGAATCCGTCCAGGAACCATGAGGTTGCGGGTTCGATCCCTGGCCTTGCTCAGTGGGTTAAGGATCTGTTGTTGCCGTGAGCTGTGGTGTAGGTTGCAGACGCGGCTCGGATCCTGTGTTGCTATGGCTGTGGCCTAGGCCAGCAGCTACAGCTCTGATTAGACCCTTAGCCTGGGAACCTCCACATGCCACGGGTGCAGCCCTAAAAAATGACAAAAGACAAAAAAAAAAAGGAACTTTTTATTGAAGTATAACATGCTTATGGAACATGCACAGAAGAGAAGGATACAATCACAGCATTGCAAGGTGAGAACACCCATGTAGTCACCAGCCAGGTCAAGACATTATCAGTTCCTCCAGAAAGTCCCATCATGGTTCCTCCCGGTCATTGTCCTCTTTCTTCTTCCTGAAAGTAACCACCATCATAGCTTTTAATACAGTAGGTTAGTTCTGCTTATCTTGACATTTATGTAATAATGGAATCATACCGTCTGTATATCTGCCTTGCCTACTTCATGCAATTTTGGGGCTAGATCCTTAACCCGCTGTGCTACAAGACAACTTCCCAGAAGCTTATTTTTTTAAGCTGCCCCTCCAGTGACCCTTTACCCGAACACCTGGGTTAAGTCCCGATTTCTTAGTTAATGGCTCATTTCATAGGAGATAGACTTTGCTAGACAGAAGAGGTTCTCCTGGTTCTTCTTTTAAAGTTGGCAGACCTGTTAAGAAATAAAAGCATTTTACCTTTTTTTGTGTGCTTATAATGGTTAGAATCCGTAAAATGTGCCATTGGCCTCTAAACTGAATCATTTTTCATGCTAAGATGACTGGTCTCAGAGTTCAGTCCCCAGTGGCAGTATTAGCTTTCGCTGCCAGAGAATGTTACAGCAATTCACTCAGTTCCTTGAACTCCTTCCAAGTTACATGCAAAATCACATAGTGGTCTCTCATTGTCAGTTATTTTTAAAGATCAGTCAGATGACTGCTAACTTTTTTTTTTAAAGGAAAATCCTGGGAACCACTTAAAGGAATAGTTATCCAACTATTTTCATACTCTTAAGACTAAATGATGGCTAATTGAACTTGTTAATTTTTTATTCAAAGACATACTCTCTTTCTGGAGCTAGAATTGCACATAACTGGTGTGACAGAAGGGAATCCCCATAAAACTGAAACGTGGACATTTCAAGATTTTTCCTTTTGACCGTGAACAAAAGCTATATACTCCTGCCAAAATGTATCTCTCTAGATGATCTCAGAATGCCTGTAAAAGACTTATGAAGTAAAAACACTTGAGAGTTGTTATATAGTGATAAATTAGTGATTTCATTTTGTGATTTGTGAAATGATTGTTTTGTATTTGTACATTTTACAGAATTAAAAGTATATGTCAACATCTGAGGAGGAGCAATTAATCCTAATTAAGTGAAATTCAGGGCATTATGTGTTCAGTGCATTTTGGGGAACATTTTGTCTTATAGAAGTAAATGTTCTGCTTTTAATAATTGTAGTTTTGTTGGAGGTCCCGTTGTGGCACAGTGAAATGAATCCAACTAGTAACCTTGAGGTTGTAGGTTTGATCCCTGGCCTCACTCAGTGGGTTAAGGATCTGGCATTGCCATAGCTGTGGTGTAGGTTGTAGACTTGGCTTGGATCCTGTGTTACTGTGACTGTGACCTAGGCTAGCAGCTGTAGCTCTGATTCACCCCCTAGCCTGGGAACTTTCATATGCCATGGGTATGGCCCTAAAAAAAAAAAAAGAGAGAAAGAAAAAAGAAAGAAAGAAAGAAAGAAAGAAAGAAAGAAAGAAAGAAAGAAAGAAAGAAAGAAAGAAAGAAAGAAAAGACAAAAGCTTTTAAAATTTACGCTGCACCACGACGGGAAATCCAGATTTCCTGCTGTGGCTCAGTGGGTTAAGAACTGACATAGTGTCCATGAGGATGCAGGTTTGATTTGCAGCCTCGCTCAGTGGGTTAAGGATCTGGTGTTGCCACAAACTGTGGTGTAAGTCACAGATGTGGCTTGGATCTGGCGTTGTTGTGGTTGTGGAGTAGGCCAGCAGCCTCAGCTCCGATTTGACCCCTAGCCTGGGAACTTCCATATGCTGCAGATGCGGCCATAAAAACAAAAAAATACCTACTCTGAATATTCCTTTTCCTCTGCCATTTCTGTATTTAATTTACATACCATAGAGTTTGATGTTAATCATTCCAGAATCATGTATTGTGAGGCACTGTTATTAGTTTTTTTTTCTTTCTAATTGATTTAAGATTGTTATGTCCTTGGCGAATTGCCCATTTTATCATTATGAAATGACTTTCTTTATCCCTGGTAATATTCTTCCCTCTGGTTGTTTCCTCCCCCCCCCTTTTTTTTTTTTTGTTTCACGTTGTCCATGTAGCCTTACCTGCTGAATTTATCATCTGTCATTGCTAAGTGAGTTTTAAAAGGTTGATATATTTTTTCTTTCCCTTATGGATCAGAGTTCCCTGCTTCTTTGCATGCTGGTAGTTTTTTGTACTGGATACCAGACATTATGAATTTTAACTTTTTGGGGGCTGGATATTTTGATATCCCTATAAATAGTCTTGAGTTTCATTCTCAGACACGATGAAGTTACTTGGAAACAATTTGATTCTTTCAGGTTTTGCTTTTAAGACTTGGCTAGGTAAGACTGGAGCAGTGTTGGGTACAGGGCTCATTGTTTCTCCACTACTGAGGCAAGGCCCTTCTGAGTTCCCTACCCAGTGCCCTGTGACTGATGAGGTTTCTAGTCTGGCTGGTAGGACCACGTTCTATTCCCAGCCCTGCATTACTCTCGGCAAAATTATTTCTAGTCTTTTCAGATGTTTTTGCTCTTGGCGTAAGGTAGTTTGATCACACAATGTGCTGGTCAGTACTCTGCTGAACACTAAAAGGCAGCCCTTTGCGTATTTCCAGAGTGCTCTTCGTGTAACTCTCTCTTCTCTGGTACTTTGTCCTTAACAGATACTGGCTGCCTTCGTCTTTCTGGACCTCAGCTGCATCTTCTCGGTTCATAGCTCTGCCTGGGTTATGCTCCCTGTGCTGTAGCCTGAACACTTTTCTCCAGGCAGTAAGCTGGGCAGTCACAAGGCTCATTTTGCTTCTCATCCCTCAGGGGTCACTTTTTTTTTTTTTTCCCTGAGGATCATTGTCTTGAGAACTTCATTCTTAAATTTTGTTCATTTTGGGGTTGTTTCATTCCTGAGTAAATCCTGTCCCTGTTACTCCATTTTGACCAGAAGTGGAAGTCTCTAGAATCTTTTTTTTTTTTTTTGGCCTCGCCTGCAGTGTGTGGAAGTTCCCAGGTCAGGGATCGAACCTGAGCCACAGCAGTGATATTGCTGGATCCTTAACCATGGCCACCAGGGAACTTTCAGTATCATGTATTAGAGATGTCCTATTTCCTCAACTAGAGTACAAGTTCCTTAAAGTAAAGGATTTGTAAATTTTTTTTCCTTATGGTATCTTTCTAGGTCATTATCTAATATATACAAACTCACTAAACAGTTGTTGAATTAAGAATCACTTATTGGTGATCATATTGCAGCATTGAGCAGGTGTCCTGTGTTGCGGTTGGGTCAAAACAAAAATGCCTTTCCGGGATCTGACCTCTCATCCTTTGATTTGGTTGATTTGAGGTTTGTGTACTTCCTGCCCGAAGGATGTCCTGAAGCCCTCTGTGGAGATTATAGTGGCCTGGGTCCCTTAAATCTTTTCTGGAGCAAAGTAGCTTATAAAATAAACATAGTAAAATTAGCTAGGGCCTTTCATTTCTGTAAAGTTGAAATAACTAAGGTACTTCTATTTCTAGTTATTGCTCTTTTTATATGCTCAGGGAGGATGAGACTATGACTAAAGTAATTCTTAACATTGTGGTAGTTGTAGCTTGATAACAGAGCACAAGAGATGAGGACTGGTGAAAAAAGGGTCTGGAAGTGAAATCATTAACATGGTTCACTATATCTTACTGATTTGGAAATAGTAACAAGGATCTTGGCAAGATAGTCCTTGCCCCCACACCCCTTTGGCACCAACAGGTTTGGATAAGTGCCATGCTTTTAAGTTATACTATGATTTGAATTCTTATCTTTGTTTCTTTTATTTCCTTAGCTGCAATTTTGTAGTTGCAGAAACATTACTGAACTGTTTTAACATTCTTAGCAACCAGGAGTGCTAACCCTGTTTTTGTTTGATTTGTTTCATTTGGGGTGGGGAGCGTGTCATTGCATACTAGTCTGAGATTTTTTCTGATCTCGTTGCTTATTTTCATATTTTGCTGCAATGTAAAGAAATATAATTTTAGTTTTCAAAAATCCAATTTTTGACTTTGTTAAATAAGAAAATTAAAATCATTTAAATAGAATGCTATCTACTGAAGAATAAAAGTGAATAATAATTTTTAGACATTATTTCACATTAAAAATTATAAGCCAGGGCTTTTTAACTATATTTCAAGGAAAGGAGAAGTAAAATTAGATCAATACAGGATTACTCATCCTAATCTTTTCAAAGCTGTAATTATTACAGATTAGTGCTTTATCAACTTAAGAATCAGAATAATATATAGGGAGCTTTTTCAGAAATATCCATGCCTAGCCAATCCTCATTTCCTGAGTGTAAGTATATGTGCTGCCGAAGCGAGTACCTCATTTCCTGAGTTTAAGAACCACTGATACAGACAGTTGGGACTCTGCGGTTTTCAGTCCTCCTGGGTTGTTTGTTTTGGAAAACAATCTGTCTCACTTATTTTACATATGCAAGAAATTCCAGAGGAAGTAAGAGTAAAGATTAAGGAGTTCCCTTTGTGGCTTAGTGGTATGAACCCAACTAGTATCCGTGAGGCTGTGGATTCCATCCCTGGCCTCGCTCAGTGGGTTAAGGATCTGGCGTTGTGAGCTGTGATGAGGGTCGCATACTTGGCTCGGAACCTATGTTGCTGTGATTGTGGTATAGGTCAGCACTAAAAGGCCAAAAAAAAAAAAAAAGGGTAAGGATTTAACATGTGTCTACTATGTTTATTATATACCAGTTCTTTTATATATGTTTGATCATTTTATCAGAATGAGATTGAAATTTCTGTAAAGAATAGTCCATGATTTGAAAAAAACACATCAGAAGAAAGATGATCATTATAGAATACTAATAAGTTGGCAGATGTGGATAAAAGCAGTATCAAATATAAGCATTTTCCTACCTTCTGCAAACACACACACAAACACACAAACCTTACATAATGCCCTGTATCTGATAAAAGCCTAACATTTCTTGTATCTTTCCAGACATTGAGGGCACAAATCACATTGATTTTTGGCTAAGAAGCACAAACATACTTTCTAGCTAACTGTGTCTCAGAAAATTATCCCTTTTTTTCCTCTTTGCATTTTAGGGGACCAAGCATAAATTTACTCAGGAAGACAAAAAAGCCCATATTTAATATGTCAGCACTTTAGTATTTTTTTTAAATCTTTACTAAGATGCAACCCACATCATAAAATCTACCCAATTCAAGTGTGCAATTTAGTGATTTTTAGTACATTCTCAGGATCATGTAGCTATCATCACAATGATAAGTTTAGAACATTTTTATCTTAAAAAGAAACCCTGTACACATGAACAGTCAGTCTCCATTCCTCACAGTATTTTCCAGTCCCAGCCTTAGGAAACCAGTGATAACTTTTTCTCTCTAAACATGCTTATTCTGGATATTTCAAATATATATGTGTGTATATATATATGTATATATATTCTTTTTCATATTCTTTTTCATTATGGTCTATTACAGGACATTTAATATAGTTCCCTATTCTATACAGCAGGGCCTTGATGTTTATCTGTTTTATATGTAGTAGTTTGTATATGCTAATCCCAGACTCCTGGTTTATCCCTCCCCTACTCCCATCCGCTTTGGTAACCATAAGTTTTCAATATCTGTGAGTCTATTTCTGTTTTGTGAATAAGTTCATTTGTATCATATTTTAGATTCCACATAAAAGTGATATCATATGATACTTGTCTTTATCTGAATTATTTCATTTAGTGTGATAATCTTGATCTATTCATGTTGCTGCAAATGGCATAATTTCATTCCTTTTATGGCTGAGTAGAATTCCTTTGTATAAATGTACCACATCTTTATCTGTTCACCTCTTGATCGACTTTATGTTGTTTCCACGCCTTGGCTATTGTAAATAGTGCTGCAGTGAACATTAGGGTGCATGTATCTTTTTGAATTAGAACTTTGCCCGAATATTTGCCCAGGAATGGAACTGCTAGACCATATGGCCCCTCTGTTTTTCATTTTTTAAGGAACCTCCATACTGTTTTCCACAGTGGCTGTAGCAGTTTACATTCCCACCAACAGTGTGGGAGGATTCCTTTTCTCCACACCGTCTCCAGCTTTTATTATTGTACAATATGTATTTATGACTGGCTTCTTTCGCTTAGCCTAAAGCTTGGGAGTTTCATTCATGTTTTTGCATATATCAATTCTTCATTACTTTTTACGGATGAATAATACTTCATTGCATGGAAACTAACTTTTTCTAATCCGTTTATGAGTTGACGGACATTTGGATTATTTCCACCTTGAATTACTGTGAATAATGGTGCTGTGTATGTGTGCATGTTATGTGGATCTATAAATAGACTTGCTGGTCATATGGTAACTGTTTTCTAACAATTTAAATAACTGACAGATTGTTTTTCAAAGTGGCCGCACCATTTTACATTTCCACCAGCAGTGTATTATGGTTCCAATTTCTCCATATTCTTGCCATCATTTGTGTCTTTTTTATTATAGCTGTCTCAGTAGGTGTGAAGTGATAACACACGTTGTGGTTTTGATTTTCATTTCTCTAATGACTAATGGTATTGAGCATTTTTTCATGTGCTTTTAGACATCTGATATTGTCTTTGCATAACTTTCTTCATGTCCTTTGCCCTTTTTTTCATCTTTTTGCCTTATCTAGGTTCGCACCCGCGGCATATGGAGTTTCCCAGACTAGGGGTCTAATCAGAGCTGTGCCCACTGGCCTACGCCAGAGCCACAGCAACGGGGGCTCTGAGCCGCGTCTGCAACCTACACCACAGCTCACCGCAACGCCGGATCCTTAACCCACTGATCAAGGCCAGGGATCGAACCTGAAACCTCATGGTTCCTAGTTGGATTCGTTAACCACTGAGCCACGACGGGAGCTCCTCCTTTACCCATTTTTGAATTGGGATGTCTTTTTTATTACTGATTTGATCAGTCAATCCATAAGTAGTTGATTTATTATGGATAAATTTTTTTTATATATTCTAGATATGTTACTTATCAGATACAGGGTTTGAAAAAATTTTCTCTCATTCTGTACCTTGCCTTTTCACTTTTTTGATGATATCATTGTCCACAAATGTTTTATATTTGATTATGATCCAATTTATCTATTTTTTCTTTTGTTGCTTATACTTTTTTTTTTTTTAAGCTTATTAGGACCTCACCTGTAGCATGTAGAGGTTCCCAAGCTAGGGTCAAATTGGAGCTGTAACTGCTAGCCTTCGCCACAGCCACAGCAATGCCAAATCTGAGCCGTGTCTACGACCTACACCACAGCTCATGGCAATGCTGGATCCTTTAACCCACTGAGCGAGGTCAGGAATCGATCCTGGGTCCTCTTGGATACTAGTTGGATTCGCTACTGCTGAGCCTTGATGGGAACTCTTACTTGTACTTTTATTGTTATATCTAAAAAAATCATTGCCTAACTCAAGTCATGGAAATTTACTCTCATGTTTTTTTCTAAGAGTGCTGTAGTTTTAGTTCTCACGTTTAAGTCTGTAATTCGTTTTGAATTATTTATGTATAGTATGAGATGAGGGGTCCAACTTCATTCTTTTGCGTGTAGCTATGTAGTTGTCCCAGCACATTTGCTGAAAAGACTCTTTCTCAATTGTATTGTCTTGGTATCCCTATAGTAATTGACTTGACCATAAATATAAGAGTTTATTTCTGGATTCTCAATTCTGTTTCAGTTTTCTGTAACTAGATTTTATATCTACACATTAAAGGATAAGTCTTACTGTGTATTTGTGTTATACCAATCATTAAGAAATATGAAGGGATTACTTTTCATATTGTTAAAAACACAATTCTGTATAAGCTAAGTAATTCTGTAACAAAAAAGTCTACATACAGAGAAACTATAAAGAGGAGTATCATGTAAATCAACTATACTTCAATAAAACTTTAAAAAATGAAAATAAATTTAAAAAAATAAAGAGGACCATCAGGGAATGAGGACCTGCAGTGTAGCACGGGGAACTGTATTCAATACTTTGTTGCAAACTGTTATATTTGGAATGGGTGGGCAATGGGGCCCAGGGCACTGTGTGTGACTGGGTCACTTTGCTGTACAACAGAAATTGAAGACACTTTGTAAATCAACTATACCTTAATAAAAATTTTAAAAAAATAGTTTGTAATATCCTATAATGGAAAAGAATCTGAACAAGAATATATATATATAAAACAAAAAATTTATGTATAACTGAATCACTCTGCTGTGTACCTGAAGCAGTATAAATCAACTATAGTTCACTTTAAAAAAAGAAAAAGAAAAAAAGGGTGTTATCAGAAGAGGCACCAAACTGATTTCAGAGCTATATAAGTAGAGCAAAGTTCTGTATCACAAAGTTTCTACAAGCCCTTGGAAATTTTTTTTTTTGTAGTTTTTTTCTGATGAGATTCATTTTGTTTTTGGAAATATGAGGGAAAGTTTATGTATGGGGGAAAAATTAGCTATGAATAATGCCTCTATGGAATGTGGATAGAGATTACAAAAATAAACATTTTAGATTTTTGTTACGCTTTAGATTCCGTTGGTCCCTAGAATGAGACTTGGGCAGCTATTTTATTATTTTTATTATTATTATTATTTTCTTTTTATGCCCACACCTGCAGCATATGGATGTTCCCAGGCTAGGGATCAAATCAGAACTGTAGCTGCTGCCATTGCCACATTGGACTTGAGCCACATCTGCAACCTGTGCTATTTTATTATTTTTATTATTATTATTATTTTCTTTTTATGGCCACACCTGCAGCATATGGATGTTCCCAGGCTAGGGATCGAATCAGAACTGTAGCTGCTGCCATAGCAACACTGGACTTGAGCCGCATCTGCAACCTGTGCTGCAGCTTGCAGCAAAGCCAGTTCCTTAAGGCACAGAGTGAGGCCAGGGATTGAAGCTTTGTCCTCACAGAGACAATGCTGGGTCCTTAACCCACTGAACCATGATGGGAAGTCCAGTCCAGTGGTTCTTAACCTTGGCTGCTCTGCATTAGAATTCCTAGAGAGCTTTCGAAAAGTTCAAATGTCCCACACAACACATCAGACCAATTAAATCAGAATTTATGGGGTGGGACTTGGACATCAGAATTTATTAAAGTTTCCCACTTGAATCCATTGTGCAGCCAGTATTAGCCACAGGCATAGGCATATGAAAATGCTGTCAAGATTTTGCTCAGGAAAATGTGATTAACCTGAAACAGCAATTAAAGGCATGCCATCTGAATTGTATGCCCGTTTAATTGTTATATCAACCATTGTGAAAAGTATTATGGAATTATGAGGATGTAACAATTTGGATTTGACCTTTTCTGTGAACCAGTGATAAGAGATTATCTAATAATTGCCCAAATTCCAAAATTTGGTACTAAGAAGATCAGTTAGGTACCACCGCATGGTTAGAACTTTGTTGGAGCTGAGAAGTTCACTGCTGAAGAGTTAAATTTGAAAGCCACCAGTTTATTGAAGAAAAAAAAAAACAAAAAACACTGGATTGAGAGTTTAGGAATCTGTGTTCTAGTGTTAATTCTGCTATGTAACTTTCAACCAGGGGATTTATTTTTATTTATTTGGTTTTTTTTTTTTGCTTTTTAGGGCTGTAGGTGCAGCATATGGAAGTTCCCAGGCAAAGGGTCAAATTGGAGCTACAGCTGTCAGCCTATGCCACAGCAGTGCAGGGTCCAGGCCATGTCTGTGTGGCCTACACCACAGCTTATGGCAATGCTGGATCCATAGTCCACTGATCGAGGCCAGGGTTCGAACCTTCATCCTCAGGGATACTAGTTGGGTTTGTTTTCCCTGAGCCACGATGTGAACTCCCTCAACCAGGGGATTTAAGTTATGCTTCATACAATGAGGTAGTTGAGCTGGTGGTGATCACCAAATTATTTATTCGAGAAATTGTATTGTCTTCTGTGTACTAGCAAGGATGTAGAGATAGAACAGAATATTGAAACTCACAGAGAACAAACATACAAAGTGTTTAAGTGTAGCTATAGTGAAATGTTCAGGGAATTAAGTGAGCACAGACATACTTCATCTTGCT
>PVHT020001751.1:15267110-15289652 GCA_004024745.2 Catagonus wagneri
CTTTTTGCCTTTTCTAGGGCCACACTCACGGCATATGGAGGTTCCCAGGCTAGGGGTCTAATCGGAGCTGTAGCCACCAGCCTATGCCAGAGCCACAGCAATGCCAGATCCAAGCCACGTCTGCAACCTACACCACAGCTCACGGCAACGCCGGATCCTTAACCCACTGAGCAAGGCCAAGGATCGAACCCGCAACCTCATGGTTCCTAGTTGGATTCGTTAACCACTGAGCCATGATGGGAACTCTGGTCGTTGGCTTTTAACAACCATTCGCAATTGCCTTCTTCCTTAGTGGCAGAACCCGTCTCTGAAATAGACTGAAAAGACCGGATGCTTGCTTCCTTAGCTACCCTTACATGTGGAGTGTGGACATGTGACCCAGTGCTGGTCAGTGAGACCAGAGGAGAATTCTGTCTGACAGTTTTCCTTATAAAAATTAGCAATCGAGAAAGTGTCCTTCCTTCCTGTCCTACCTTGTTGCATGAGGATGTGATACTTAGTGTCACAAAGGTCATCCTGAGACTAATGGCCTGAGAAAAACCTCCATGCTGGTTACAGCCTAAGAGATAAATGGAGCCTGGGTCCTTGACATCAACATTGGGCTGCTGAACCAACTCCTCAAGCATCTACCTGTGGACTTACTAAGTGAGATTAAAATACTTGTTGTTTGAACCCTTGCTGCTTTGAGAGGGGTTTTTGGATCAGCAAGGTCAGCATCACCTGAGAGGTTGCTTAGAAATACTGCTTCTTGAAGCTCACATCAGAGCTACTGCATCAGAGTCTTCACTTTAAGATCACTGGGTTGATGAGGTGCACATTAAAGCTTAAGAAGCACCAATTTAAACCACTTTGAACTGAGTATTCTGTTATATGCAAGTTAAAACATCCTTGCTAATATAAACACATTGCAGATTTGCCAAGTGCCATTTTTTAAATAAGAA
Source organism: Catagonus wagneri (assembly GCA_004024745.2). Classification (NCBI taxonomy): domain Eukaryota; kingdom Metazoa; phylum Chordata; class Mammalia; order Artiodactyla; family Tayassuidae; genus Catagonus; species Catagonus wagneri. The sequence goes on from PVHT020001751.1 coordinate 15,268,052, forward strand.
AATAACTTGACTAGAAAGACTTCTGATTCAGATGTAGAAAGTTGCAAGAGACTTTTTAAAAAAATCTCACCAAAATAAGCAATATTATCTACCTAATTACAGTTTAAAAAAAAGTCAAAGAACTTGAAGACATAAATCTAAGTGACTCTAGGAAGGGACAAGCCTTCCATGAGAGAGGTGATCCACTGTGCCTCCTTTCCTGACTAAATTGTAGGGGAAAGGAGGAAACCACCATAGAGAGGGGGACGGAGAAATTAGTCTACCTTTTAAACTTTTAACGGCTGTGTTTAGTATAGCAAGATAGATTAGAAACCAGAGAGACCCTAGAGCAGTGCTGTCCATTAGAACGTTAGCCATGATGGAAATGTTTTTTTTTTTAATTACTAAATGAGCTTTATTGCATTTATAGGTATACAAGAATCATTACAACCAAATTTTATAGCATTTCCATTCCAAACCCTCAGTGTATCCCCCACCCCCCAACCTGTCTCATTTGGAAACCATAAGTTTTTCAAAGTCTGTGAGTAATTATCTGTTCTGCAAAGAAGTTCATTCTGTCCTTTTTTTAGATTCCATGTGTAAGTGATAGCATTTGATGTTGCTGTCTCACTAACTTCACTTAGTGTGGTAATTTCTAGGTCCATCCATGTTGCTGCAAATGCCATTATTTCTTTCCTTTTAATGGCTGCTTAATATTCCATTGCATAGATATACCACATCTTCTTTAGCCACTCCTCTGTCGATGGACATTTAGGCTGTTTCCATGTCTTGTCTATTGTATAGAGTGCTGCAGTGAACATTGGAGTACACGTATCTTTTCGTGTCATGGTTTTCTCTGGATAGATGCCCAGGGGTGGGATTGCTGGATCAAATGGTAATTCTGTTTTTAGTTTTCTGAGGAATCTCCATACTGTTTTTCACAGTGGTTGCACAAATTTGCATTGCCACCAACAGTGTAATAGGGTTCCTTTTTCTCCACACCCTCTCCAGCACTTATTGTTTATAGACTTTTTGATGATGGCCATTCTGGCTGGTATAAGCTGGTACCTCATAGTGGTTTTGATTTGCATTTCTCTAATAATGAGTGATGCTGAAGATCTTTTCATGTGTTTTTTGGCCATCTGTATGTCTTTGAAGAATTGTTTGTTTAGATCTTCTGCCCATTTTTTGATGGGGTTGTTTTTTTTGGTATTGAGGTGTAGGAGGTGTTTATAAATTTTGGAGATTAATCCCTTGTTAGCCGATTCATTTGCAAATATTTTCTCCCATTCTGTGGGTTGTCTTTTCATTTTGTTTAGGGTTTCCTTTGCTGTGCAGAAACTTTTAAGTTTAATTAAGTCCTGTTTGTTTATTTTCATGTTTATTGTCATTACTCTAAGAGGTGGATCTGAGAAGATGTTGCTGTGGTTTGTGTCAGAGTGTTTGGCCTATGTTTTCCTCTAAGAGTTTTATAGTATCTGGTCTTATATCTAGGTCTTTAATCCATTTTGTGTTTATTTTTGTGTATAGTGTTAGGAAGTGTTATAATTTCATTCTTATACATGTGGCTCTCCAGTTTTCCCAGCAGCACTTATTGAATGGGCTGGGCTGTCTTTTCTCCATTATATATTCTTGCCTCCTTTTGTCATAGATTAGTTGACTGTAGGTATGTGTATGATGGAAATGATTAGCGTCTGTGATAACCACTGTGGTAGCTACTGGCCAAGTGTGGATAGTGTGACTGAAGAACTGGATTTTTAATTTTAATTAACTGATTAATTTTTGAAAGTATAGTTGATTTACAATATTGTGCCAATTTCTGCTGTACAGCAAAGTGACCCAGTCATACATATATAAACATTCCTTTTCTTTAAAAATTTTTTTTTAATTTTAAATTTTTTTTTTCTTTTCATGACTACATCTGTAGCGTATGGAAGTTCCCGCAGGCTAGGGGTCGAGTTGGAGCTGTAGCTGCCAGCGTATACCACAGCTTGGAGCAACGCCAGATCATTAACCTACTGAGCGAGGTCTGAGGTCAAACCTATATCCTCACTGACACTATATCAGGTTCTTAACCTACTGAACCATGCAAGGAACTCCTGCATTCCTTTTCTTAGATTATTTTCCATCATGGTCTGTCCCAAGAGACTGGATATAGTTCCTTGTGCTATACACTAGGACCTCATTCCTTATCCTTCTAAATGTAATAGTTTGCATATACTAACCCTAAACTCCCAGTCCATTCCACAGGTTTAATTAATTTAAATTTAAATAGTCACATATGGCAGTGGCTACGTATTGGACAGTCCTAGAGACAGAGTGAGACTGCACTACCCCGTAGTTCTTTGCTACAGGTCTTTAGTCTGTGCTAAGGATGCTATTCCAAGAACTGAGGCAGTGAAGCAGAACTGAGAGAAAATTCCTGAGGCATTGATTTTTAGTGAGAGAGACAGGAGAGCTGAGAGAGATACCTTTCAGGTCATCTCCAACTTCACAAAATGTAGAGCAGACAACACAAGAATGGGGCTGGAAGATCTGCCAAAACTCCAAAAGAGGAGAGTGGAACTGAAAGACAGAGCCTCTGGAAAGCTGGCAGCCAGTACTGCACACAAGGGTAGTCTCACTTCTTTACAGTTCAAAAAAATAGGCCCCTCAGGAGATCTCCAGAACCTCACCAGAGTTCTCATCCCAGGCCTTGCTGAGGATTAAGTGCTAATCCTGTCTTCAAAATGTTTCAAGTCAGTAAGGAAATGAATGAAACTGAAGTTGCAACAAAAAACCCAGGTTCAGTTCAACTTCAGCCCTGACTTGAGTGGCATGCTCCTTTCGGAAATAAATGTAATTTCTGTTAGTCTCTGCTATGCTTTTATATAAAAATGCCCAGTATGAAGTCAAAGATCTTAAGACACATGTGGCCCATAGTCAGAAAAGTGAACAGTGCATAGAAGACCCAGAGATGACCCAGATATTGGTGTCATCAGTCAGGAACTTTAACTATGACAAAAATGCCAGAGATTCTGGTGGACAAGGTACACAGCATGTGTGAAGAGCTGGAAAATTCAGAAAAGACATGAAAACATTTTTTAAGAACCAAATGGAAATACTAAAAATAAGAAATATTAGAAATTAAGACCTTTAAATGGGCTTAGCTGAAAATGCCTGACGAACTTTGGCCAGACTCTTGGGAGCAGTCTGTTATGGGAGGATTTCTTTTGAGTTATGCCGTTGATATTTACTTTGAACAAGAATTAAACAACACTCACTGCACAGATTATTAATCCCACAAACATTTCTTTTGATAGAACACTGCCTAGATTTATCAGGCCACGTATTCTCACATATTTTCTGATAGAAAGGAAAGTAATCGGCACTTGTGTGAATCCACACATAGGCCTTTCTAGATCATTTAGTTAGAATTTTCACCTGTCTCAGGAAAGAAATCAGAGACAATCTTCGTACTTTAGTCTCACCATGTGTAAAGTACATCTTGTTTGGTCAGCTTGTGCCTCAGTTATATTGTCAGTTTCTATTCCATTCATGCTGTCGATTTTGCATTGAGCATATGGTAATAAAATAATGGTTGTCACATAGTAAATACTGTAGGTTTCTAGAATAACTAGTTTTTAACAGGTTGTTAAGTGTCCACTGAGGCTTAGAAGAACAGTGACAGAAAATGTCAGACTACCACTCAGGACATATAAAAATCTCTTTGCAATTGGAACTTGAATTTCTGGAATTATAATTGCCTCTGCCATACCCCAAGGGAGTGAAGCAGTTTGTTGCTTAGGAATAAGAAAGTAAATTCTCTTTTTTTCTTAATGTCATTAAATTTTTATAGATTTTTCATTTATTCTTTGATTTAGTATTTATAGAATAACTCATAATTACTGCAAAGAGAGCCTGTTTTTACTTTCACAAATGAGAAAATTGCTCAGATGATTTCTTTTCTTCATTCCAACTTATATGGCCAGAGTACTGCCTTGGAAACTTATAAATACGTATTTTTTTTTGCCTTTTTTTTTGTCATTTTAGGGCCATAACCACGGCATGTGGAGGTTCCCAGGCTAGGGGTCCAATCGGAGCTGTAACCACTGGCCTACGCCACAGCCACAGCAACGCAGGATCCGAGCCGCGTCTGCAACCTACACCACAGCTCACGGCAACGCCGGATCCTTAACCCACTGAGCAAGGCCAGGGATCGAACCCGCAACCTCATGGTTCCTAGTCGGATTCGTTAACCACTGAGCCACGACGGGAACTCCTATAAATACGTATTGAAGATGAAAGAAAATTGTTGTAGATGTTAGTCTTGACTTTTTGTTTCAGATTAGTTGCATATACTTTTTTTTTTTTTTGTCTTTTTAGGGCCGCACCCATGGCATATGGAGGTTCCCAAGCTAGGGATCCAGTTGGAGCTGTAGCCGCCTGCCTACACCACAGCCACAGCAGTGTGGGATCTGAGCCACGTCTGCAACCTACACCAGAGCTCACAGCAATGCTGGATCCTTAAACCCATTGAGCGAGGCCAGGGATTGAACCTGTGTCCTCATGGATGCTAGTCGGATTCGTTTCTGCTGGACCACGATGGGAACTCCCTACTTGTAATAATTTTTGTTAGAATAAAATGGTAATGAATTATTAGCAGTAGCAGTGAAATTAACAAACTGCTTTGTTTTACAGGGAAAATATTTATCCCTAAGCAGAAACCTGTACAGACTTTCACAGAAGAAAAGGTATCTCTTGATCCAGAATTAGAAGAAGCTTTGACAAGCGCTTCTGACACAGAATTGTGTGACCTTGCAGGTATCTCCTAAAACAAGTCAGTTTGTGAATGAGTGTAGGGGGCTGGATACTGCACACACCTATGCACACGTTACAGATGCTTGCTCTGCCTGGCAAAGTGCTGTTAAATAAGTAACCATATGTCTGGCTTTGTTTTTTACACTATCAGTCTGACATAAAGGATTTTGTTTCTTTAAATTCTCTTAATGGTGAATTTTTTATGTTAATGGAGTTTATTATTTGACCTCTTTTCCTATGTTGCCATCTTTGAAAGTCCTTATAAAAATCTTTCATCAGCTGGGGCTCAGCTAGCAGCTGTCTCCACGGTTTGCTACTATCCCATTTTATCAGAAGATTCAGAAATGGGTAACCGGAAAATAGATAAAATAATCAATCCTGAGCTATACTTAACACTTTCTCATCTTTTCTGAAGTGTATGTGGAACATTGTAAATCTCCCTGTGATTTTCATCATTACAGGTTTCTTATCTAGACCAATATCTCTCCCCAGCTACCTCCACCCACACCCATTTTTCTTCATAGAAAAATAAGATGCATGGGGAGATCTTAGTACCAGATAACCCCAAGAACTAACATGTTTGGAAGGAGCATGAAGGTTCTTTGGGAAGGACCCAGGGCTGGGACAGTCAAGTTGTGGTACCACAGCTTTAGTAGGTATCTTATTCCTCGGAGGGGGCTGAGGACTAATGGATTTGTGACTGTTACATTCATCAGAGTGGAATGGGCCAGAGGCGCACTGCGGCTTCTGCCTTACTTGTGCAAAAGGGCATCAAAAACAAAACTAAATTAATTTCTCCTTGTAAGTATCATTTTTGAGGGATCCTACTTTAATCTTAACTATGAATATCCACCTGTGATTTTGGTATTCTACTCTTAGCTAAAGTACAAATGTCAATACGAGAGTTAAGTTGAAAATCTGCCTTTTACTGCATTATGTTTGCAGAACCCTTATGAGAAGGATGAACAGCAATAGAGCGTTTTCACTTTCTCTCTTGGCCACCAGATGGAGCTAAGTATAGGTTTAGGGTAAAGCTGGCTCCAGCTGTGTGGGGAGAAATTACAAGGGTATTTATTGATAAGAAAGAGATTGTAGGTGGTTTTTAATTGTGTTTTCTTTTTTTGGCTGAAAAAATGTATATTTAAATGAATAGGAAAATGTCCAGAAAAATGTTAAAATCATTGATAGAAATTTTGGGGTATAAAATGAATTATTTATGTTTAAAATTGATGGAAGCAAAAAATAACTTTATTTTTCTATATTTATAGCTATTCTTGGGATGCACAACTTAATAACGAATACACAGTTCTGCAGTATAGTGGGAAGCAGTAATGGTGTTAACCAAGAGCAATTTTCAAGTGAGTACTTATTATGCTTTGTGAATCCATGTAACAACTTCAGTGTATACAGACTAAATGTGATGCATATGTACTTGAAACCTAAGATTCCAATTAGATAGTCTTGACACAGAAAATCATTGAAAATAGAATATTAAATACTTCATGCTTCATATGTCACAAATGTAATAGGAACCACTTACCTCACTAAATAATACTAATGGTAAACACTATAAAAACTAGTCAGACTTGGCTTTTATTGACATTTTGTTTTCAATGTCACTGGTTTTTAAGGAAATACACAACAGTGCTGACAAACTATATTATAAAATTAGATTCAGGAGGAACCACAGAACTCTTCAGCCACTAAACCTTTTATTCTGATGTAAAATATTAGATAGCCTAAAGCAAAGCTTTTTAAAAATTTTACTTACAGGATATTTTAAGATCACTGAAGTAATGCATACTTTTGTAGTAAATTTAAACAAGTCCTTAGTGCATAAGGTTAGAGGTAAAAGGGTCCCTATTCACAGCCATCATGCCATCTATTTCCTCGCACACCCACCTCTACCCTTAACGGTTAACAATTTGGAATTTATCCTCCTAGACTTTGTGTTATGCTTATTTATATAAACTTATATATGTATACTTTTATATGCAAAAGTAGGATCATACTATATACATTTCTTGTAACTTAAGTTTTCAGTAATAATACTATTGGCTAATTTTTTTGAATGCTTGCCATGAGCCATGCTCTTCTGTGCACACTTCTTGAATGTGAATTATTCTTAATCCTCACAACAGTTCTATAAAATAAATATTATTATTGTCTTTAATTTGTATATGAAGGAGCTGAGGTTTTAGAATGAGTAAATGACTAGCTTTAATATTCCATGAAGTTGGTTGTGAGAATTTTAATTCATGCTATAAAGTGTATTACTTAGTAATACATCACATTTTCTAGCTAGTACATATAGATTTACCTCATTCAAACATCTGCATAACATTCCATTTTATGAATGTTCTATAATTGACCATTTCTCTGTTTTTTAAAACTTCATTGTAGAAAGTTTAAGCATACAAAATAGAAGAGGGAATAATATATCCATCATCTAGCTTCAACTATTTTTCACGTTTTGCCAGCTATGTTTCATCCTCCAAAAGATGCTCTCTCACCCCTTCCACTTTTTTCCCTGGATTTTTTTTTTTTTTTGCTTTGCTTTTTGGGGGTGCATCTGCTGAATATGGAAGCTCCCGGGCTAGGGTTCAAATCGGAGCTACAGCTGCCGGCCTTCACAGCCACAGTAACGTGGGATCTGAGCCACGTCTGCGACCTACACCACAGCTCACGGCAACGCTGGATCCTTAACCCACTGAGCAAGGCCAGGGATCGAACCCACATCCTCATGGATACAAGTCAGATTCGTTTCTGCTGCGCCACAATGTGAACTCCCTCCTTGAAATATTTTAAAGCAAATCCTGTTTGTGAGTGTTACTTTACCTGTAAATATTTCTCATGAAGGCTTTTCTTGTAACATAATCACAATACCATCATCAGACTTAAAAATTCCTGGTATTTCCTTCATCATCCAGTACCCAGGCCATGTTCAGACTTTCCCTGTTCTCTAAAAAACATCATTTCACACTTGATTTGTTTGAGATTGAAATAAAGATCACACATTGCATTTGGTTTCAGTTCCTCTTAACTTTTCAAGTTCTCCTCAGCTTCTTCCTCCCTTTCTTCATTCCATTTCTTTCTTGAAGAAACTTTCGATCCTAAGGGTTGTCATGTAGAATTTCCACATTCGGGATTTGGCTGACTACAACCTTGTGGTATCCTTTTACATGTTTCTGTTTCTCTGTGTTTCTCTAAACTGTTATTTTTCTAGAGGCTTGATCAAAATCCAGTGCAACTTGTTGGGGGTTTTGTTAAGAACACTTCTTGGGTGATGATTGAATCACATTAGGAAGCATACCAGGTCTGGTCCTTCCTCTTTGGGGAAAGTGTTAAGATTGATCAATGGACTCAAATATCGGCTGGCTGATCCACACATGTGCAGTTCCCTCACGAACCTTAATGGTTTCAGCATCCCATTGACTGAATCCCTGTTTTCATCACTGACCAAGGCCCTTCACATGTATATTCTGTGGAAAGGGAAAGATATCTTTTGGCTTCATAAAATTTAGCATTGAGGAAATGCTCATTCAGTTTTCCACTTGGCAAGGAAGCTCTTCTTCAGCTCCTTGACCTACCGTCTTGAAGAAGACTGCCTTGCCGATCTTTCAGCTGTCCTCAGGAGAAGAATTTTCAGAGATGTGTCTAAGTTGTGCTCCTCAGGATGCTGTGTGTGTGAGTGTGAGAGAGATACTTAAAAAGAACAAGGTAGTCTTAGATGGAATTTTTAGGACAGGGAAGCAGTATACCTTGTCTTGAGGTGAGTTTTGCTCCTAAAGACTGGAAGAGGGCAGAAGGGAATAGCTAACTATGCCAGGCAGGGACCCTGTCACCTTTCCATGTCACTTGCTCTTAATGTTTTTATGGTCATTCTTCTCTTTGAGAATCTGATGTTATAGATGTTCTCTCCAGAAAATGTGTCCATAAAAGTTTGACTGTCCATAGGCCTCTGCATACATCAGGGTGAATTTATATCTCATTAGAGGGCTCAAGGCTTCTGGGTCCTCTTGCAGCTTGAATAACTGTATTGTGACTGTGTGTGATTATAAATGGTGAAGCATTGGAGTAGGAGTGAAGGAGGGTAGTAATTTTTGGAATTTCTGTCTCAGTAGCTATTCCATGTGCCATTACCTTTCTCCACCTCCCCTTCCCCATTGCTACTCTTCTTCCTAATGGAGTCCTTCCCCATTGCCCATTGCAGAGTACTCCCAAGGGAGGATGGTACCGTGTCCTTCCAACACCTCACTCTTCTCACGGAGGCTAGGTTTGTTCCAGTCTCTGGTTCTTACTGCCCTTATATTAATTACTAGTCAGGCGTTCCCTTGTTGCACAGCAGGTTAAGGATCCAGCGTTGTCACTGCAGCAGCTCAGGTTACTGCTGTGGCGTGGGTTCTGTCGCTGGCCTGGGAACTTCCATGTGCTGTGGGTGTGCCAAAAAAAATCACTAGTTAAATCTTAGAGAGTGATATGTTAGATTTTATCATATAGAACTTTATTCTGAACATTGCTAAAAATACATGTGATCACCAGCTTGTATGACCAAATATATTTTGATGTAATTGACCAAATGGCAAAAAACATTGAAAATATTCATTTTTGAAGGCTGATATGTTGTAAACAAATTAAACGTTGAGTTATCTTTGGTATTTATATTCAGTAAAATTTTATTTGAGTGCTTAATGTATCAATACATGAAAGATCTTATAGAAATATGGGGGAAGAAACTTATAACTTGGTTCTAATATATGTGTGTGTGTGCAATATGTGTTTTCAAGTTAATATATACATTCGTTGTGATAGTATCAACCAGTGACATTCTTGTTCTTTTCATTTGTTACTGCAGATGTGGTAAAAGGTGAAAAGATCCTTCCTGTTCTTGATGAGCCCCCAAATCCAACCAACGTTGAAGAGAGTTTAAAGAGAATTAAAGAAAATGATGTTCATCTTGTTGAAGTTAATTTGAACAATATAAAGGTAGGTGTGAAAAGCAAACCAAAAGTTGTTTTGAATTGCTTTGAGTCAGTTGAGTCCAGAATGGGAGCCGGGCAGTTTTGATATAGCCTAATCCCTTCTACTCAATGGTAAGATTTTTGTTTTTAATACTATGCCAGCATAGATTCCTTTGATTTTAGAATTTAAAGTATTACAGTATTTTTCTGATTTCCTTGTTAAAGAATATCATATAGAAGTATAACCTGCAGGAGTTCCCTTCGTGGCTCAGTGGTTAACGAATCCGACTAAGAACCATGAGGTTGCAGGTTCGATCCCTGGCCTTGCTCAGTGGATTAAGGATCTGGCGTTGCCGTGAGCTGTGGTGTAGGTTGCAGATGCGGCTCGGATCCCGCGTTGCTGTGGCTGTGGCGAAGGCCGGCAGTTACAACTCCTGTTAGACCCCCTAGCCTGGGAACCTCCACATGCCACGGGTGCGGCTCTACAAAAAGGCAAAAAGACAAAAAAAAAAAAAAAAAGAAGAAGTATAACCTGCAGACTATCAGAGTAAATCTCTCTGGCTCCCAAAGTACTACCCGTTTTTAAAAAGCATTTTAGTCTTTCAGGTTTAGTTTTTTTATTCAAGCCTCTTGAGGTAAAATTTATACCTAGTAATATTATACCTAGCCTGCACTTCTTTAAGTTAAGGCAGATGCATACGCAACCACCACCACAATCAGATGTAGAACCTGTCACACCTCTGTCATCATCGCCTGCCACTAGCTCTACCCCTGACAACTACTGGTCAGTCTTCTTTACCTATCATTTTGCCTTCTCCAGAATTTCTTTCCTTTTATTTTCTTTTCTCTCTCTCTCTCTTTTTTTTTTTTTTTGTCTTTTTAGGGCCTCACCTGCGTTATATGGAGGTTCCCAGGCTAGGGGTCTAATTGGAGCTGTAGCCGCTGGCCAACGCCACAGCCACAGCAACACCGGATCTGAGCTGCATCTGCAACCTACACCACAGCTCACAGCAACACTGGATCCTTAACCCACTGAGCAAGACCAGGGATCGAACCCGCAACTTCATGGTTCCTAGTTGGATTTGTTTCTGCTGCACCATGACGGGAAATCCCAGAAATTCATCTAAGTGGAAACATAAGGTGTACAGCCATTGAGTTTGGCTTCTTTCCCTTAGCATAATGCATTTGAGATTCATCCGCGGTACTGTGTGTGTCAGTGCTTTGCTCCTTTGTAGGGCGGAGCGGTATTCCTTTGGATGTGCTGTAGTCTGTTTATCTGTTCACCAGTTGATAGGCATATAGTTGCTTCCAGTTGGAATGATAAGTAAAGCCACTATACACATTCACATATAGGTTTTTGTGTGAGCATAGGTTTTCATTTCTCTTGAATAAAATCTGGAAGTAGGCTTTGTGGAATTTTATTGGGATTTTTAAAATGCAACTCTTCCTTGCAGTAAAGAAAGAAGAAATGAGTTAGGACGGCATAGGGATACTTAATTACCAAAGAGTAAACACAAGTGATCTCTTAGATATCTATTATTACCATTGTATAATAGCTTCATTATAAATTCTTCATTTTAAATCTTAATTTGTCTGAATTGGGGGTGGAGACAACATCTGGAAGTTATAGGAACCTAGGAAATAAGACCTCTGTGCTCTTTTCATGGGTGTTCCTGTGAGTAGAGGGGAAAAAACCTTGGAAAAAAGCTAATATCCTTAGTTGGTTATTAATCTTTTTTTTAAATTAAGTTCTTGTGCATCTCTGTCTCTAAATCAGTAGTAATGCTCTAAAAATAAATTAAAGGAAATTAAAGTCTCAGTACTAAAAGGAAAGATCATTGTCTCCTAAAACTATCTCTTTCCTAATTTTAAGTAATGTAGGCTTAATCTCTCTTAATACCTGTATCTTAAATGTCTGACAGCAGCATGTCATCTGCCTCAGGAATCATCAGAGGTAGATTTCCACATCTTTCTCTTTGTAAAAAAGTGTGTCCACTTTGAGTACTCAAGGGTTAACTTCTCATAATATAAATAATTAAAAATAGAATAGTGAGAATTTCTTTAATCTCAGTGCTAGGGAAACAATGACATATGCTCTGCTCCATGCCAACAGTTTGTGCAAATGGACCATAATAGATAAGTCAGAGGCATGAGGAGGAGGCTGAGTTGTTTTAGTTTGTAGACCAACGGTTGTATGTAATATAATTTCTGAGTACGTTTTAATGCACAAAAAGAAAGTACAGCTGTATCCGGTTAATGGATTAAATTTGCTGAAAAATAAAAAGTAATAATGTTTCACATTTTTGTCTTTCAAGAATATCCCAATTCCGATCCTGAAAGATTTCGCAAAGGCTTTGGAAACCAACACCCATGTGAAATATTTCAGTCTTGCGGCCACCCGAAGCAATGATCCCGTTGCTGTTGTAAGTAAGCTACTGCTAGTTACATCAACATTACAACTATATAACACCAGGGTGTGTTACAGAGGTGGTTAAACCGTATTAAACCACATCAAAAGTGACTCTTTTATTTACTTATTTTTGGCCGTACCATCGGCATGCGTAAATTCCCAGGCCAGGGATCGAACCTGCTCCACAGCAGTGACAACGTCGAATCCTTAACTGCTAGGCCACCAGGGAATTCCAGAAGTGATTATTTTAAAACTAAGTGATCTTGTTCCTCCACTCAAAGCTTCCAGCAGTTCCCTTTCTCACTAAATGAAAATCAGAGTCTTTCTGTGCCTTAATAAGGCCTTGCGTGTGCAGACCTCATCTTCCTTCTTGCTGTTTGTTTCATTCTACTCTATCTGTACAGCCTCCTCACTCTGCTTAAAACCTGCCTTGCGTGCTCCCATCTCAGGGCCTTTACACTTGTTCCTCCTGCCTAGACCTTTCTTCCCTGAGGATATTCCACATAGTTTCACTTCATCACTTAAATTATTTGAGTCCTTGCTCAGATGGCCTTTCCTGACCCCTGTATATAAAGCACAACCCACCCCCCCCCCAGCATTCCCCGTCTACCTTGCTCTGCCTTTTTTCTTCCTCTGTAGCCCTTTTTACCATCTGGCATTACATTTTGCTTACCTGCTTATCTATCTGGGCCCTCAGTAAAATGTAAGTTCCATCAGGTAGAGACTTGTATGTTTTATTTCTGAATCTATGGAACAGTACTTAAATAATAGGCCACCAGTAGTATTTAAGTAAACGTGTGCATAGGTGGGTGGATAAGGGATTTGCTCCAGGTCACATAGCCAGTTGCTGCTAATAGAAAGTTCAAGTGTGTAGGTATTCGTCCCAGGTTTTTTCTAGTATCACTGCCCCCTGTTGCTTTTTCTTTAACTTGACTTTAATTTTAACCTTGATCTTACCCATATACTTTGGAGTCTGGCCTTTCTTTTAACCCCTCTGCAGGTCTGTTTTAATAAACTCACTCATATTCTTCCTTCTCCACTCCTCCCTTCTCTTTCCCCTCTGCTCACTTACAGGCTTTGTTAAGTAATCAGTGTGGTACTTATTAAGCACTGGGTCCAATGCCTAGCAATACTATATCCTGTAGGCAATGTAATGAAAGCAGATAGAAAACATACCATTCTTTGAGGAATTGGATGTTTAGTTAGCCCCTTGTTCTCCATAGTTCTTTTGCCGTAGCAGTTCTAGTTACCTCTGCTCTTTCCTGGCCTTCTGCCCTAGGCATTCCTTTTGGTCCCTGCCTTGGAAATTAATCTATAATTTACCCTCGTTTGGACTTTACTATAACTCAGCTGCAGCAGGACCCAGTGAGAAAAGATGTTTCAAAGAGACATTGAGGAAGTTAGTCCTACACAGAGGCTAAGAGAGAGTATGAGAAACAAGCATGGAGTAGAAGAATGAATGAACATAGGAATGAATAGCAGTAGGGGACACTACCAGTAGGGAATTACATGGGGCCAAAAAAAATCTAAGGATTATGACAGAGTACATGTGAAAAGTAGATACATGTGAGAAGTAGTGTGTCGAGGCTGAAACAATCTGATAAACATTAAGGCAGTTTTATCAATTCGGGTATTTGTTTCAGGCTTGTACAGTATGTAATAAGTCCTGTCAAGCTGTAATTCCAAACTTTTTTTTAATTTCCAGGCTTTCGCAGATATGCTAAGAGTGAACAAAAATTTGAAGAGCTTAAATATGGAGTCCAATTTTATTACAGGAGCTGGGATACTAGCACTGATTGATGCTCTGAGAGATAATGAAACCCTGGCCGAGCTGAAGATTGACAATCAGGTGAATGTTCTCCAGCAGCAGCTTGGAGGAAGCTAAAGGCCACACTCTGTGCAGGACTTGGGGGCCCAGGAGGCGGGTGGGAGGAGGAATTTCAGGGAGCCCTTGGGAAGGTGGTGGCCTGAAGGGAGGGAGAGGACATTTGGGGCATACAGAATATTATCTTAGTGTATAGAAAGGTACGCGAGCAGTTGTCCCAGATTTTTTTTTTTTTTTTTTGTCTTTCTGCCTTATCTAGGGCCGCACCCGCGGCATATGGAGGTTCCCAGGCTAGAGGTCTAACAGGAGCTGTAGCCGCCAGCCTTGTCCACAGCCACAGCAACGCGGGATCTGAGCCGCGTCTGCAACCTACACCACAGCTCATGGCAACACCGGATCCTTAACCCACTGAGCAAGGCCAGGGATCGAACCCACAACCTCATGATTCCTAGTCGGATTTGTTAACCACTGAGCCACGACGGGAACTCCTTCCTGACTGATCTTAAGAGAATTTAAATGGCTGGCTATATTGAACTGCAGGGATTCTTGCAGGTGACAGTCCATCTTCAAATTTTTCATCTTTGATGGCAAGATGCACATAATAGACTTTTTGTACCTGTAGCATGTCATAGTCCCAGACACAGCAGTGAATAGAATAGGTTCAGTGAAAAACAGAAAACTCTAATACCCATGTTACCCTGAGGGCACAGGCTTCTGTCCGCTACCTTCACTGCTGATGCCACAAGGTAATGCTGGGTCCCCCAGACCTGGGTGAACTTTTCTTTAAAGAATCAGAGAAATGTACATGTTAGAGTGTTTCCATTCAAAGCAGTAATTAACTAAAAATAAAACAATAGGAGTTCCTTTGTAGCACAGTGGGTTAAGGATCCAGCTTTGTCACGGCAGCAGCTTGGGTCACTCCTGTGGCACAGCTTCAGTCTCTGGCCTGGGAACTTGCACATGCCATGAGAGCAGCCAAAAAAAAGAAAACCAAACAGACACACACACACACAAAAACCAAACTACATACGCATTTGACTGAAATACTTCAGTTTACTTTATTTGAAAAATAACTTGTTATTGAAGAAAATGTGGTAAATGCCTCCTTCAGTCCTTCAAAGTAAATAAATTTTGTAGATTATGAAGGTAGAAAGGATTATATCTTAAAATTTAACCAGAATGCTATTGAATCAATTTCCAGTTTTTTATTGGGATATAATCCACATACGATAAAATTTACTCTTTTAAAGTCTACAGTTAAGTGGCTTTTAGTGTATTCATGGAGTTGTGCAGCCATCATCACTCTCGGACTCCAGAACATTTATATCACCCCAGAGGGAAAGTCCAGACCCACTAGTAGTCCCTCCCTATTCACCCCTCTCATCAGCCCCTGGCAACCACTGATCTACTTTCTGTCTCTGTGTGTTTGCCTGTTTTGCACAGTTCATATGAATGGAGTTATAATATGTGAACTTATGTGTCAGCCCTCTTTCACTTAGCAAAATGTTATGGCGATTTATTCATGTTATAGCCTATATCAGTTCCCATTCCTCTTTATAGTTGAATAATCTATTATACTTGGGTTGTTTCCACTTTTTGGGTCTCAGATATAGGCTGCCTTGAACATTCATGTACAAATTCTTGTATGAATATGTACTTTCATTTCTCATGTGTCTGTACCCAGAAGTGGAAGTGCTGGGTCATATGGTTTAACCTGTTGAGGAATAGTGAAATTCTTTTCCTTAATACCTGTACAGTTGCACTTTCCTACTAATATGTCTGAAGCTTCCAATATTTCCATATTCTTGCTAACACTTATTATTGTCCATTTTTTTATTATAGTCATGTTAGTGGGTATGAAGTGGTCTCTCATTATAACATTCTACAGTTTTTTGTTTTGCTTTTTTTTTTTTTGCTTTTTAGGGCCACACCCATGGCATATGGAGATTCCCAGGCTAGGGGTCTAATAGGAGCTGTAGCCGCCGGCCTTCGCCACAGCCACAGCAACGCAGGATCCAAGCCGCGTCTGTGACCTACACCACAGCTCACGGCAACACCGGATCCTTAACCAACTGAGCAAGGCCAGGGATCGAACCCAACCTCATGGTTCCTAGTCAGATTCATTAACCGCTGCACCACGACGGGAACTCCTGTTTTGCGTTTTAGGGCTGTACCCACGGCATATGGAGGTTCCCAGGCTAGGGGTCTAATCGGAGCTACCAACTGCTGGCCACAGCCACACCAGATCCGAGCCGCGTCTGCGACCTACACCATAGCTCATGGCAACGCCAGATCCTTAACCCACTGATCGAGGCCAGGGATTGAACCTGCATCCTCATGGATACTAGTTGGGTTTGTTATTGCTAAGCCACAGTGAGAACTCCTAAACTTACATTTTTGTTTCTCTTATGTATATTGTAAGAATTGGGAAATTTTTTTCCTTTTTTTTATTGGCCATACCCGCAGCATTTTTTAAGTTCCTAGGTCAGATATTGAATCCAAGCTGCAACTGCAACAACGTCGGATCCTTTTAACTCCCTGTGCCAGGCTGAGGATTGAACCCGCACCTCCACAACAACCTGAGCTGCTGTCATCAGATTAACCCACTGTGCCACAGTGGGAACTCCTGGAAAATTTTAAAAGAATCACCATATACCAAAAATCTTAGACTTGACCTACCTCGAAAAGTATTTTGATCTAGTTTATTAATGCTGTTCTTTGTTTCTGATTATTCCAGAGGCAGCAGTTGGGGACGGCTGTAGAATTGGAAATGGCCAAGATGCTTGAGGAAAATACCAATATCCTTAAATTTGGATATCAGTTTACGCAGCAGGGACCTCGAACTAGGGCAGCTAATGCTATAACAAAAAATAATGACTTAGGTAAGACATATTTGGAATGAAATTGAATTTCTGAATTGTATCATTAAGTTAATGTATTGGAGGAACTTTGTTTATTTAATGTTTTTTTTTTTGGCTGCACCTACAGCATGTAGGTGTTCCTGGGCCAGGGATCAAACATGTGCCACAGCAGCAACCTGAGCTCCTGGAGTGACAACTGCAGGATTCTTAACCTGCCATGCCACAAGGGGACTCCTGGAGGAAACCTTTTTTTTTTTTTTTTGTCTTTTGTCATTTTAGGGCCGTACCCACATCATGTGGAGGTTCCCGTGCTAGGGGTCCAATCAGAGCTACAGCTGCCAGCCTACACCACAGCCACAGCAACGCTGGATCCTTAACCCACTGAGGGAGGCCAGGGATCGAACCCGCAACCTCATGGTTCCTAGTCAGGTTCATTTCTGCTGCTCCATGACAGGAACTCCATTTGTCCTTTGTTTCTAAAATCTGCATAGTCCTTTTCATACTGACTGAATTCGAGTTCAGTTTAAATGGGGTTGTGGTGATTATTAGGTTAGTGGATAAAATCGGCTTCCTGTGACAAACATATTTCACAGCTTTTAGTGAGACAGTTTTCTGCAACAAACATTAAAAAATGCTTCCTGTAACATTTTGTTCAGTTACAAGTCATCTCTTGGAACTATTAAAACAAAGATTTCAATGTTATAGGAAAGTTTTGCCCTTTTGATCAAACAGGCCTAGATAGAAATTCAGTCTTACATGGTAGAATATAGAATACTTACGGTTTTAACCCAAGTGTTCACCTCTGTGTGATGTGATTGATTTGCTATATTTACTGGCCTCCCTGAGCCCACTATTCCTGGGTGATGGGTCCTCTCACTGCACACATGCAAGTTACTAGTCTCCTTCCCAAGTTCCTGTTGAACTGCCCAGGCTTGTAGCTTCCGTTTGAAACAAATTTTCCATCCATGGCTGAATTAAAGAATTTGGGGAGTTCCCTGGTGGCCTAGAGGTTAAGGACCTGGCAGTGTCAGTGCTGTGGTATAGGTTCAATCTCTGGCCTGGCTGCAGGTGCTGCCAAATATATATATAAAATATATAAAAAAGCAAAAAAAATGATGCTTATAATTTCTACATGTTTCCAAAAATTGACTTTTAGGTTTGGTGTTTGTCATTGAAATATTTTAAAAGATACATTTAGACAAGGATTAAAATAGTACTTCTTAAAGGGAGTCACATTTCTCTGAGACACACAGTTCCTTTAGGCTTTAGCCCTATTTGAGTTTGTATATTTATTTTGCCATGCCCGTGACATGTGGAAGTTCCTGGGTGAGGGATTGAAGTGACAACGCCAGATCCTTAACTTACGAGCCACCAGGGAACTCCTGAATTTGCATTTTTTTAAGATTTCTAGAGTAGAAAATCTAGAGCTTTGGAGTTCCCTTCATGGCTCAGCGGTTAACGAACCCAACTAGGATCCATGAGGATATGGGTTCAACCGCTGGCCTCGCTCAGTGGGTTAAGGACCCGGTGTTGCTGTGAGCTGTGGTGTATGTTGCAGACAATGCTTGGATCCCATGTTGCTGTGGCTGTGGTGTGGACTGACAGCTGCAGCTCTGATTCAACCCCTAGCCTGGGAAACTCCATATGCCAGAAGCACGGCCCTAAAAAAAAGAAAAAAAAGAAACCCTGTAGCTTCATTCCTTTAATCCAGATCACTGAAAAATAGTAGTTCCTTTGATGGCTGTAGTTTCCCATAAAAGATTTTAGCTTCTTGCTTTTATTTTTATTTATTTTTTTGTTTTTTGTGTTTTCAGAGTCGCAACCTGCAGCGTATGGAGGATCCCAGGCTAGGGGTCAAATCAGAGCTACAGCTGCCAGCCTGCACCACAGCCACAGCAATGCCAGATGTGAGCCGCATCTTCAACCGACATCACAGCTCACGGCAACGCCAGATCCTTAACCCACTGAGCAAGGCCAGGGGTCGAACCTGCAACCTCATGGTTCCTAGTCGGATTCGTCTCCGCTGCGCCACGAAGGGAACTCCACTTCTAGCTTTTAAAAAGAGAAGTTTGGTGTGTTTTGGTGTATTGTTGATTTTAGATGTAGTTTGCAAAGCCATGCTAATATTTTAGAATGGCCTCAATTTTTTTCTTTCAGGAATTTAGTTTTGCTTTTTATAGCAGTATTTCTCAAGTCTGTCTGAACTTCATGGAGAATTTTTAGAACATATACATTATTAACTCTAAAAAATTTAGTTTTTTACCTAGAAAGTTGGTTGTACTTGATTGTTATAATCTATTTTCAATGACTCTAAGCTTTTGGAGGTTAGGGGTCACGTCTGTCTGTTGAGTCCACAACTCTCTTAAAACCATGCCTGACATTATTAGGTACTTAATAAGGATTTATTAAGTAAAAAAAGAAAGTGGTAGAATTTGAACCTGCTCAAAGTTGCAATTTTCTGGTAACTGCATAGCTATAAACTTAGGTCAGAAGTGTCTCCATTCTTCCTGTCTTAAGAAAGCACCTTAGGAGTTCCCATCATGGTGCAGCGGAAATGAATCTGACTAGAAACCATGAGATTGTGGGTTTGATCCCTGGCGTTGCTCAGTGGGTTAAGGATCTGGCGTTGCCGTGAGCTGTGGCGTAGGTCACAGGTGCGGCTCGGATCCCATGTTGCTATGGTTGCGGCGCAGGCCAGCAGCTGTAGTTCCGATTAGACCCCTAGCCTGGGAACCTCCATATGCCACGGGTGTGGCCCTAAAAAGAAAAAAAAAATCACCTTAGCTTTTCCGAGATCCAACTAACAAATTTTTCGCTCCACTCAGCTGTGTCCCTCCCAGAGAAGCCGGTGCCAGCAGCTGTCCCGCGGGAGCGGCAGAGCACAGGCCCGCACGTGCATGTCCCTGTATGTGACAGGGACAGCAGCCTTTCACGCCTCAGCGCTTGTGCTCTTCTGTAAGCCTGTTGTGGCAGACGCTGTGCCCAGACCTCTGTGAGAAGGGAAGGCCTGATGTTAGAGTAAGGGAGACTTTGGCAGATGGAAGATGAGGGGAACAGATGAAAACTGTTTCCTAGGCTACTTTATGTCGACACTGCGCAGTCAAGTAACTATCCACACACAGGCAGTGTAATAGAGGACGAGGAGGCCGTGTTGAAGAAGCTGTGGTCTGACACGAAGCAGAGGTGGCAGAGGGCAAACAGCTTTGTGCTGGTAGCTCTCTAGCCACCCCCACCCCCACCCTGTCCCCACCTTGCCATGCTGTTTCATTCTGGTCCAAACCAGATTTTCAGATATGGGTCTCAGGCATGAAATGAGAATAAGGACATTCCTGGAGTGTGAGGCCTTGTAAGAATTAAAGCTCAAATTTGAGAGTAAGCACGTTATTTATGTGGTGAAGACAGCCTGCAGATTTTGAGAACTGACTCATAACAGGATGCAGGATCCAGACAAGTACTTGCTAAAAAATGGTGCCAGGAGATTAAGAGGGAATGCTGATAGGAGGCTCTAAAATGATGTGCTAAGGAACTTAGATTCCTTTGGATTTTATCTTGAGGCATTTGAGAGTCATTGCAGGTCACCGAGTGCATGATTAAAATGATATTCAAAACACAGTTCTTAGCACTCTTCTAGAGATAGAGAGGAAATGGTAATAGGATTCATTGGCAATTGACTAATCAGGAAGTATTGAGAACTTAGTGGCGCGGGTTTTGGAAAGAAATTGCCGGAGTTCCCGTCGTGGTGCAACGGTTAACGAATCCGACTAGGAACCATGAGGTTGCAAGTTCGATCCCTGCCCTTGCTCAGTGGGTTAGCGATACGGTGTTGCCGTGAGCTGTGGTGTAAGTCACAGATGCAGCTTGGATCTGGCATTGCTGTGACTGCTGCATAGGCTGGCAGCTGTAGCTCCGATTCGACCCCTAGCCTGGGAACCTCCACATGCCACAGGTGCGTCCATAAAATGACAAAAGACAAAAAAATAAATTGCCAAAGGATTTTTTTTGCTTTTTTTAGGGCCACACTCACAGCATATGGAGGTTCCCAGGCTAGGGGTGGAATCGGAGCTGTAGCCGCTGGCTTACGCCACAGCGACAGCAATGCCAGATCCGAGCTGCATCTGTGACCTACACCACAGCTCACAGCAACGCCAGATCCTTAACCCACTGAGCAAGGCCAGGGATCGAACCCACAACTTCATGGTTCCTAGTCGGGTATGGCCAATAAAAAAAAGGAAAAAATTTTCCCAATTCTTACAATATACATAAGAGAAACAAAAATGTAAGTTTAGGAGTTCTCACTGTGGCTTAGCAACAACAAACCCAACTAGTATCCATGAGGATGCAGGTTCAATCCCTGGCCTCGATCAGTGGGTTAAGGATCTGGCGTTGCCATGAGCTATGGTGTAGGTCGCAGACGCGGCTCGGATCTGGTGTGGCTGTGGCCAGCAGTTGGTAGCTCCGATTAGACCCCTAGCCTGGGAACCTCCATATGCAGTATTTGTTAACTGCTGAGCCACAATGGGAGCCCCCAAAGGATTGTTTTGTTTTTTTTTTTGCTTTGACTTTATTTTTTTTTCATATTAACAATGAATTTTATTTCAGTTATAGGTGTACAAAGATCATAAGTCAATACGATAGATTTTGTGTCCCAAACCCACAGTGCATCCCCCCACCCCCCAGATTGTCTTAGTTGAAAAACCAAGGTTTTCCAAAATCTGTGAGTCATTGTCTGTTCTTCAAAGAAGTTCATTGTGTCTCTTTAGTTTCC
>PVHT020001751.1:15290652-15303800 GCA_004024745.2 Catagonus wagneri
TCATGCCACTCCCTTCTGGCCTGTAGAGTTTCAGATGAGAAATCTGCTGATAACCTTATTGGGGTTCCCTTGTAAGTCATTTGTTTCTTTCCCCTAGCTGCTTTCAGTATTTTCTCTTTGTCTTTAATTTTGGTCATTTTGATTAATATGTGTCTCGGGGTGTTCCTCCTTGGGTTTATTTTATATGGTACTCGTTGCGCTTCCTGAATTTGACTGAGTGGTTCCTTTCCCATATTAGGGAAGTTTTTGGCTATAATCTCTTCAGATATTTTTTCTGTCCCCTTCTCTCTCTCTTCTCCCTCTGGCACCCTTATAATACGGATATTGGTACGTTTAACAGTATCCCAGAGTTCTCTGAGACTCTGCTCATTTCCTTTCAATCTTTTATCTCTTTTCTCTTCCGCATTAGTGATTTCCACTAATCTGTCCTCCACCTCACTGATTCGTTCTTCTGCCTCCTGTATTCTATTGTTGGCTGCTTCTAATGAATTGTTTATTTCAGTTATTGTATTTTGCATCTCTTCTTATTTAATTTTTACAGCTTGTATTTCTCTGCTCAGTGTTTCCTGTAAATGATCGATCTTTGCCTCCAGTCTATTTCCAATGCCTTGCATCATCTTCAGCATCAACAGTCTAAAGTCTCTTTCTGAGAGGCTGGTAATCTCCTCATCACTGAGCTGTTTTTCTGGGCTTTTCTCTTTCTCCCTTATCTGTGATATAGTTTTCTGTCTTTTCATTTTTATAGGTTTGTGGTGTGGTGACGTTTTTGCCAACAGTAGAGTTGTAGCCTCTCTTACTTCTGGCGTTTGCCTCCCCTGTGACTAAAGCTGGTATGGGCGGGGCTTGCTGTAGGCTTCCTGATGGGAGGGAGTGACACCTGCCCACTGGTGGGGTTGATTCCTAGCCCGCTGATGGGTGGGGTTTTGTCTCTGGATGAGATTAGAGGCTGGCTGTGTGCCTGAGGGGTCTTTAGGCAGCCTGTTTACTGATGGGTGGGGCTGTGATCCCACCTGGATTATTGTTTGGCCTGGGGCTTCTCAGCGCTGATGGGAGGGACCAGATTTTCCCAGAAATGGCCCACTCCAGAGAAATGCAGGCTAATGAATATTCCCGAGAGCTTCACCTCCAATGTCCTTCCCCCACAACAAGCCACAGTCACCCCTGTTTTCCCAGGAGATCCTCCAAGAATTGCAGTCAGCTTCCACCCGGATTCCTATGGAGACTGCTTTGCCCTGGGACCCGGTGCACGTGAAAGTCTGTGTTTGCCTTTCAGAGATGGGGTCTCTGTTTCCCCCAGTCCTGTGGAGCTCCTGCACACAAGCCCCGCTGGCCTTCAATGCCAGATGCTCCTGGGGCTCTTTCTCCCTGTGCCCAGTACCCAGATGTGGGGTTTTGATGTGGGGCTCAGAACTCTCAGTCCTGTAGCTAAGTCTCTGTGCTGCAGTTAGTTTCCAGTCTGTGGGGCTTCCCACCCAGGAGGTATGGGGTTGCTTCTATCGCGTAATCGCCCCTCCTACCTCTTGATGTGGTCTCCTCTTTGTCTTCTGAAGTAGAATATCTTTTTTGGAAGTTTACAGTCCATTTGGTTGAAGGCTGCTCGGCATTTGGTTGTAGTTTTGCTGTTTTTCGGGAGAGAAGTTGAGCTCCAGTCCTTCTATTCCGCCATCTTAATCCGGGGATCCCCAAAGGATTGTTAATAAGACCAGATTTGTTTGTCTTTCCTCCAGAGGATGAATGGAGGAACTGTTCTGGCAGTAAGTGGGCACTAAGTGAGAAGCAGGAGTCGAAAGTGGTTTTTTGCCCCTCTTCCCTCCTGTGTTGTGCTCACAGAAGCCTCCCCTCCGTCCCCCCTCAGCTGGATTTTGTTTTTGCCCTGCACTTCTTTGATCTCTGCCTGTAGATCAAGGTAGCAAGCCTAGACCATGTCTTCCTACTTGCATTCTAGTGTGTGCCAACTGGATAGAGATGGCCAAGAACAAGACTTGTCCAGCATCTCTTGGGCATGTAATTTTTCTTTACCTTGCAAACAGAGCTTTAGTGTTCTGATTTTGATAATGTTTCCCTCTCTTATTGTTTTCTTAGTCTCAACTTTTCACTGAAATAATCCTACTTCCTCGCCTTCTCTCCAGCTAAGAAGTATCAGAGCTAAAGCAAAGAGGTTATATGGTGTACGTGCAATATTCAGTTGAACTCTGTCTTTTGTTACTATCTTTCCATTAACTGCATAATCAGTTTTCTACACCTTTGTTCCGTTACTGATCTTGTTTATAACGTACATTTTTAAATAACATGCATTTTACAATCTGAAATGGTCTGCAATAACATCCAAACACTACTGCAATTCAAACTTTTCTTGGAAATGTTCTACCCTAAAGAATTATGTGGTTTGCCTTTCAGATATTTCTGTAGTGTTCAGAGATCTATATACATAAGTTGACTGTGTTTGAGGGCACAGTTCTCCATTTGCTTTCTTCCCTTCTTTTTTCCGTAAACACATGACACTTGTTCTTCATTAACATGAACTAAAATTAGAGTTAGGGGTGCACCTAGTTAGATAAGTATAAGAATGTTCATGGGGACTTGATACTTCAGTTCTCCTGGTGTTTATTTTCCAGCTAGCACCCAGCCTGGTGCTGGACAAGCCTTTATGCACATCACTTGACTGGACTCATCTCTTGAAGACCAGTGAACAGAAGCAGCAGTCAGAGTAGCATGAGAGCAGAATTGGTAGCCTGGCTCGGAAGCCGATGCACCCTTTGGCTTTTCATTCCTTTGTTATCAGTCCAGGCAGCACAAAGGCAGCTGTCTTCCCACTTGCTTTCATAGAAGAGAGCATAGGAATTAATAGACCAACAGTGTTAACTTAAACAGAGGAACTTACTGGGGTGAGAGTATC
Organism: Catagonus wagneri; assembly: GCA_004024745.2. Lineage (NCBI taxonomy): Eukaryota > Metazoa > Chordata > Mammalia > Artiodactyla > Tayassuidae > Catagonus > Catagonus wagneri. Next base: position 15,293,549 of record PVHT020001751.1, read on the forward strand.
AAAGCCAATAATGTGTACATGCAGCTCCTCTAACTAGAAAAGCTTTCCTCACCCCACAAAGATGACTGATCCCAGGACCACCCCAAAATCCCATCATGGTGGGTGATGGGCTGAGCACCCTTTGTTGAATGCCTTCAGTTGCACAGCCGTTGAGGTACAGGTATCATTATTCGCCTGTTATGGAGGATGTGTTGAGGCTCAGAGAGATTCACTTACTTGCCAAAGAGCACACGGCAGAAAGCAGCACTCACACTCCATTAGTGACCCCAGAATCTGCGCTTTCTGTCCTCCCAGCATAGGAGCTGGCTACGGTGCTGAGCCGCCCTGACCTGGGGGCTCGCAGCGAATGCTTTCTGGTGGCTGACAGGTGAGAGCGAGGGAAGCAAGCTCCTGCCGCAGAAGGCCTTGCCCCGCCGCTAGTGAGCACAGCCTGCAGGGTCACCGGCCTGTGGGGAGGTGGGCCCTAGGTGCGCACCTGTGTTTGTTCCACTAGCTGAACTAGTTGGCCGGATGGGACATCACCATATTACCCCCGCCTAAGATTTTCCTTACTTCGTATGTGTTGTTTTGTCAGAGCCCTGAACTGATTCATTTTTTAAGAGATAAGAGAAGGAAAATTTGGAGAGCAGTAGTAGTAGCAAGTTACTTACCTTTAAAACTGACAAAACTGTTTTTGTTATGTTCTTTCACTAAGGAAATAATCAGAAGGGCATGCAAATCATTCGTTACTTTTAATAATGTCTAATCTCAGCTGCCTGAATGTCATTTCAAAATTTAACACAAGTTTTTTTTTTAATGAAGGTGTAAATCTTTTTAATACACACGTGAGACAGGCACAGTGACCTGAAGGTGACTGCTGACCATTCTGTTTTAGATTTTTTTGTGTGTGTGTCTTTAGGGCCGCACCCACAGCATACAGAGGTTCCCAGGCTGGGGGTCAAATGGGAGCTACAGCTGCCGGCCATACCCACAGCCACAGCAACTTAAGATCCAAGCCAAGTCTGCGACTTACACTATAGCACACGGCAACACCGGATCCTTAACCCACTGAGTGAGGCCAGGGATCGAACCCTCGTCCTCATGGATGCTAGTCGGGTTCATTAAGCACTGAGCCACAAAGGGAACTCCTGTTTTAAATTTCTAATGCTACATCGCTTCTCAGCCTTTTGGCTAAGATCAAGTGTAGATTTCTAATGCTGCTGTGTAAGCACAGGTGAGCTAAGTTCTTAACAGGTAAGTGATAATGATGAAGGATGAGAATTTTTTATTTTAATGGCTTTGTGAACTGCAGATGGACAGTTCATTTTTGTACAACTCCAACTGGATTACACAGAAATTTATTTGCAGTAAGCAAAATAACACTGTACAAATTAACAGGGATTTCTGACATTCTTTATTTTTCTCATAGTTCGCAAGAGGCGAGTTGAAGGAGACCATCAGTAAGTCCACCAAGGCATGATCTCAGGGAGACTCTGAAGGTCACCCAGGCCTCCTGTTGTGATGTCAGATATAACATTTTCCTGGGTAGAAGGGAAAAGACTGGAAATCCTTTTTTTTTTTAACTACATGTATCTTTTCTAGTTTAAGTTGTTACCAGTTTTAAATTGTAAAATCAATAGTAGGTGATATTTTGTATTCTAAAGCAGTATTTCTACTTTCTGCTAAAATCAGTTTTAGTTTAGCTTAATTAAATGGCTTGTGTTAAGTCTTGGATAAAAAAAAATACGATTGTAAAAAGTTTAGGAAGTCATTTATGTATTACGAACATTTTAAGGACCAATCTTTTTTAAGTCAAAAAGGGACACTGCCGATGTCAGAATTGCTGTTGCACCTCTTAGGTACAAAACTTTCCGTGGCATGGACACTTTTTCCATGGCTCAGAACACATGACCTTGGCAAGAGTGTGTCTTTGTTACTAGCAAAGCAAACGCCAGCATTTTAAAACAGGTGACTCAAAATCTAGTCATCTGTTTTGGAGCCAAAGCCCATCTCTGGGAGAGTGGATGCGGTGAGTCCCGGCATCCCCGCACCTGCCCGAGGGCCTCAGCCATGCCTGCAGTTGTTTTCAGCAGTCATCAACTTGGTCAGGTTACACACTTTGCTTAAAAGCATAGCTGTGTCTATATTTGTTACAGCTTTTTTTTTTTTAATCATGTGGGCATTATTTTTGTGAAAGCTCAGAGTAAATAAAATCATCAGGGTAGAAAACTATTTTCTTCCCTGTAAGAGGCATGCAGCCAATTCTGAGTTATTTGGGGTAAAAGAAAAAAGAAAGCTGTTGTTAATAAACACATGAAACCAAAGGTAATAGATGGTGGAGTTTAAGTGTGAGGAGCATGCAGAATGCTCATTTAAATTGATGGTGACTGTAAAGTAATTTAGAAACTAGCCTGGGTATAAGTTAAGAGCTGCACAAGATAGTGAGATGTACCCATATGCAGGGCAGAATTGCCTGAGTGGTGTGTAGTCGTCACTTATCCACATTTTCTAACCAATAAGGAAAAATGGCTGTTCTTGATAAATCTAATTATTATCTGTGTCCTTTCATTTTGTACTTTTTGGTCCATATCGTATAAAAGTAATTTTTCATAACACCAGTTGCCTGCTCTTGCTCAAGGTATTAGAGTGAACAGTTGAACAGTGTTCGCATGGGAGGACTGACTCCACATCCCGTAGTGTGATGGACGAGTTGGACCTGTATTCACACCCTGTTTAGGGCAGCCTCTGGAGCAGGAGGTGGCCGAGGCGTTACAGCTACAAAAGATGGGCCAAAGGAATCTGAGCAGTCGTGGCTTAACAATTCAGGCCTGGCTGTATCACATCCAGGGAGATTTTTTCTAAAGGGAAGAATCTCATTTCAGTATCTGGGGTGGGGAGGGGCTGTTAACTTTTTTAAGAAATTTTTTGAATTGAAGTATAAAATGTCACTTCTTTGGCTTGGGCTGGACAGTTCACCTAATGAGCTAGGCAGCTCCTCATGTGCTATAGTAATAAGCCTTCTTAACAGGCAAAAGCTTTCCTCATGAGAGCTGTGTCTTTTTGAATCGGGATCTAGTGTTTTAAAGGGGCCGAAAAATGACTTTGCACTATTCTGCTGCCCTCTTCAGTTATAGGGTACTGGGTTTTGTTTTTTTTTTTCCCAAGTAAGCAAGTCAAGCTCACTCTTCCTCACTCTCCACCCGCCCCCTGCCCTTGTCATCAGCGAATTTGGAAATGTATTTGATTTGAGAGACTGCACAGTTCCAGCAGGGTAGGGCATCAGCATGGAGCAGGTATGCAGAGCTACTAGTACACTTTCAACAAGGCCTCCTTGCTTGCCTTGCCCTGTAAGTCAGTAAATTACCCTTTCCTCCCAAAAGTTTTTTTTTTTTATTTAAATACAGGTTAGGTGGGACCCTACCTAGAATTGTGTATCATACTTATGAGTATTGTCTTTTTCACTTATTATTTATCAAAGTGTGATAAAAGTTGAGTGTTTTGCTTGTACCATTCCAATTCTGAGCTACAACAGCTATATAATTGAAGAAAAGATTTCTTAATAAATAAGGGCGAACATTTATCTGATGGAATACAGAAAATCTTTCAAGAATTGTAATTATAAGGGAGAAAACTGGTGTTTACTTTGATCTTTAAAAATCTGGCACCTCTTACCATTTTAATAACTTTCAGTATTTCTATACTGCTCTAAAATTTTATAATAGATTAGGGTTGTGAAATACTCTTGATATTTTTAAACCAAAGATTTTCTAAGAATTTAAGTTTTTGTAGTCTGATCAATATAAACTTATCTGGTTATCTAAGCAGAGAATATTCTTTGCATTTTTAAATTTCTGTTTTTTAAAAAAGCTTTCCATTTCCCATTCTATCAAATTTTATATTCATATTTGTCTGAAGTTCTAATTTTTCCAGTTTGTCTACATGAAATTGCATGTATTTCAAAAATCAATATTACTAATGTTGATATTATTAAAATGGATTTTGGTGCTGTATACTTGTAGCTAAAGCCTAGTTGAAGTCTAAAGTATAGGTGCAATACATTTTCTAAGGCTGCCTGTCATTTATAAGACCATTTTGTGTTTTAAAAAATTAGCAGATTGTTACAGATTTTAAGAATTATCCTGGTTGTTAAATTGCAAATTCTCATTATTTGAATGAAATAACCCGCATACCTGCTTTGTGAATTAAGTGCCCTCTGGAAAAGTCACATGTAGAGAACTTTGTAAACTCTTTTTCCATTGACAGTATCTGATGTTTTTTCATTTAAAAGGGGGATTCCATGGTATATTATATGATTATATTATATGATTATAAAGGAAAAAATGTTTTGATAAAATGTTAGTCATGTTCTTTTGTACACTGTGTTTATCCCTTGCTGCCATGAAAAATAAGATTAAAAGATTCATGAGTTTTCACAGAATCTTAAATTTTTGGCTCTGCGGTCCCGAGGCTGCCTCACTATTTCTTTATAAAATTAGGAATCAGCGTTACCTCCCAGGTAATACAAGGATCATTGTTTTCTGAAGTCCATAGCAATTTCCGTGCTCTGTAAGTCCAGTACTATCCAGTGTGACTCCTTCATTTCAATGCCATTTCACTTAAAATTTTTTTCTTTCTAGTTTCATTGAGATAGTTGACATATGACATTGTATTAACGTGTACAACATAATTATTTGATAAAAGCACATATTGCAAAATGATTACCACAGTAACTTTAGTTAACATCTGTCAGTCACCTCACATTTTAAAAAATGTTCTTCCTTGTGATGAGAACTTTTAAGATCTTTTCTCTTAGCAACTTTCATATATGCAATACAGTATTAGTTACTATTGTCACTGTGCTGTACATTATATTCCTAGGACTTACTTATTTTGTAACTGTAAGTTTATAGCATCTGAGCACCTTCACCCACGCCCCCACCTCTGGCAACCACGAGTCTCTTCTCTGTATCTATAAATTTAGTTTTTTTTGGATTCTGATACAAGTGAGATCATACAGTATTTGTCTTTGTGATTTATTTCACTCCCCTCAAGACCAGCCCACTTTCGAACAGTATTAACGGAAGACATGCATACTGGATGTCTCAGAGCAACTCCTGTCAAGGGGTGTGAGTTCTTCAGTCTAAACGTCTGTAGAACTATCTTTTCCATCAGCTCCCACCGACCATTAATGTTTCTAGCAATTTCTCAATCAAAGGAACTCTTCACAGATTTTTTAATTGAGAAAATTGTATTTATAATAAAGACTTTTATATTCTTACATTATTTTAATTTGGTCAGTCTTGTGTCATATTGATTTTTCTGGATTATAATTTAGTTCTGTTAAGTCCTTCCCTATGAACCTGAACAAATTGGAAATTTTTGATAACAAAACATTTATAACAGTTTGTTAATGTGAGACTCTATCCTGCAGGCTTTTCATTCAGAGGAGCCAGTCTTGTAAACCGCATTACCAAGTATTTTAGAAAGCCTTCACTGGCATATAAGGAATTCTACTTAGGGCACCTGCTGCAGGGAAGAATAGATATAGTAACCCTGTGAAGCACCACTGGCTATGTTCTCTTAGCATCATTATTCAAGTTCATACACTTTTAATATAATCAGACTCCCTTAGAGTCTGCGTACATGAGGCTTAACTCCCTCTTCTACAGCTATCAGTTTGTTTTAAATAAATACTGCAAAGCAATTAACAGACCTAAAAATTTTCTGTCCTATATTGTAATCCCTTCAGAGAGTAAGGTTTATGAACAAATTCTGGGTGCTTCTTGGTGAATATGTATATGAGTTTAAATTTCACATTTTTTCTTCAAAAAATAAAAAGTCTTTGATTTAGCTGTTGCAGCTATTTAGATTTGCTTAGGAATTGTAAAAAAAAAATTGCACACATGGTCATGCACATTCAGAAATAATTTTGAATAAATGCCCACTTTTTCCCCTAGTCTTTTTAGATGAATTTTATTTGGTTTAGTTATATTTAAAAGCTTGAAAATTACCTTTGTAACGGTGTATCATTCTTTGTCATATGAAACCGGGCATTTAAATGCTTTAATTTTTATAAATGTAAAAGCAATGATTTTATAATACTGATACTTAAATATTCCAATATATTAATATTATTAATATTGGTTTGTAATAGCACAGTGAAGTTTTTTTTGAAGACTATGGACTGTAGGCATTTAGAATTTACCACTTCACATTGGAATAATTTCAATAAAGTTTATCAAATATCCTGTAGACTTGGACTTTTTGGGAAATCTCTTTAGTTCCTATGTTCTAAAGTTTATTCCTCACATAAGAAGAAAAGGACAAGCTTATTAATTTCCCTGAGTTACACTATCCCACCCCACTAAGTTAAATCATACAAAATTGTCAACATTTGACCATTTATAACCATAAAAATAGTAAGTTCATATGGTTCAGTTTCATACCGTAAAGTTGAATTCAGTTGGCAAATATGAAGAAAGAGGCTCCTGTGATACAGTGCGTCCTGGGCCTGATGGGAATCAATCCTGCTCTTAAACTAGAGATTATTTTTACGGTAAAGCAAAGACATCACTCATCGGTCACCTGTATCCACCAGGCAAAAGAGAAAATCCGTGAAACTTGTAATGGGGTCCGAAGAAACTCTGGGGGATAAATGTCAAATAATTTACTTCTGAAACTTAAGGAATCAAGAAATGCCCCCTGAATCTTTAGTGTTGGTGGGCCTCCCGAGAACGGCTGCTGGACTTCCATCCCTCTACGGGAGTCCTGATGCCTGTCTCGTTGGGCAAGGCAGAGGCTCAGGTGCCTGAGTTGTCAGGTAACTCCAGCTCCTATGAATCTGGGTGGACTTGGCGCCAGGAGATATGGCTGTGGGGAGACAGCGCCCTCACACTCAGTCCAGCGGCACCCTGCTCCTTTCGGTACCTACAATGGGAGTGGCTGACCACTTATGGGTCCAAAATTGCCAAACATCTTTTATCCTTCAAACCTTAATCTTTCAGGCAAGTCTGCAAGTGTTGAGGGCCTCTAGGCTCTGCCCAGCTGCCCATCCCAGCTCTTTTGGTCCAGGCCAGGCCTGGAAAGACTAGCCAGCCTCATGACTGAACTGCGCTAGTACCTTTCCTCCTTCTGGATGAATGTCTAAACAGCCTTTCAGGACCAAGTGCTAACTGTAGCTGCATTTACTACACAGCTATGAAATTATGCTTTATAAAATGGAGAGATAACATATCCAGGTTTTCTATGTGGTAGGATGATGGGCCATTTCTTTTTCTTTGACCATTTCTAATTAACATTAAGGCCTTTAAAAAAAAAACACAACTGTATGCAACTCTCAGAGGTAGAGGAATATAAATATTAAATCATGAAGGATTTACGTGGTCAAGTCCAAATCCCACTAAGCTGAGGAAACTGACTTCAGAAAAGTTAAGTACCTTGCCCAAGATACTGTCACCAGTTTGCTCATTCAAAAATATTACGTATCTATTATGTTCCGGCTACTGCACTGTTTACAAGGTTAGAAGTGAGAGCTGGGATTTTGTTTCCCACTGCTCTTTTCTCTAAACCTCTTGGTGACTGTTTCTCTCAGGTATTTTGAGTGTCTTTCTCCATAAGGTCACAAATGTACCTGCACAGCAGTGTGACTGCTGTGCAATAAGTTCCTAACTCCTATCTCAAAAATGCTTTTCTTTTTAACTTGAGAAGAAAAAGCTTTGGACAAATTTTAAGTTCTAACTCAGCTTCCACATCTGTAAAATGAGAATAGCAGCACCTGCCCTTGGAGTTGTTTGGAGGGTTAGAACTGCTAAGGACTGCATAGCACTTGACAAGGCTCCAAGTCTCCAGTGGTGCCTGCTCTGACAAGGTCCCAGGGCGGCGGGGTCAGTGGAGAGTCAGCGTCAGGCCAGCAGAGCACAGCAGGGCCCTGAACCCCGCTGGGCAGCACAGGGAGGGCCCTCCGGGGCGAGGAGATGACCTGAGCCGAACCTAAGCCACCCTGGGCCAGGCCAGGGGCACGGGGTGAGGCTGAGCTCAGCAGTCCAAGACCTAGAGCTAACAGTTAGCAAAATAAACTTCTCTTTGGGAGGAATGGATTTTCTAAAGCCACAGACTTGCCCCTGAACATTTTAAAATTTTAAACACTTTTAACATTTTAAACATTTAAATTTTTTAACATTCTAAAATCACAACTAGGGTTATGCAAAAAGCAACTCAATTCCTCACTTAAAACAAGTCATTTTATCATTGTTTTAAAACGAACTACTGAAAACCAGATTTACAGTGAGTCATCTTTTCCTCTTCACCCCCTGCTTTCCTCCTTCTGGAGGGTTCACCTCCTGAACAGATACAAGAGAGAAGATGTAAAGTTCATTCCTGGGTGTTTCTGGAAATTTTGTTTAAAGTAGTTCTGAGCTGATGGGGGGAAGCCAGCGCTTCAGGTTAGCACTCAACCCCCCAGTGGCGACCTTGTCCACAGACCCTGTCTCTGTAGGTCAGGCAAGGGGAGCCCAGGCTTCCCAGGGAGCGCAGGGCCGAGGGACACCTCGTTCTATCCTCTGTCCTGGTGGGGACTTGAAGTTCATCCCTCTGCTTCCTCGGTACTTTAAGTATTTTAAAGCCTTCACTTTTTAATAAAGGACTGATTGTGTTCTATGTGCTTTTTCAGTATGCTTTCAAATTTCAAATATATATTTTCACATGAAAAATGAATGTGTCCCTTACAGAGTCAGGGACATTTCTGTTTCGAAGATGCTCCCTCTGATCTGTAACCGAATGCAGACCAGGGCACCTTGGCAGTCAGAAAACACTGAGTGAATGAGTATGGCCCACTAGCAACACCGTGACCACCTGTATGATTAGGACCTAAAATTTCTTTGCACTTGTGATCTTCTAAGTGGAAAAGGAAATAATTAAAGGGAGATAATTTTAATAACATGAAAGTGAAATAAGCCTCCACTATTTTTATACCCAAATAGTCAGGACGCCCAGTTCCCACGATGAACGCGAGAGGCCCCTCGCTCTCCCACAACAAACTGTTTCTAGTTCTCTGGTCCAGCCCTGGTGTCTCGGCCGTGCGTCTTTCCTCAAGGGCGTTTCCAGCCCACCCAGCGCTCTGCCTTCACCGCTCAGTGACAGGCACTTCTCCGGGCAGCCTCCCACCTCGCACAGGCGTCAGGCCCTCCTGGTCTTGTCACTGCATTCGTCTCGCTGAGCTACGGGGAGGTGTGTAGACCTCTGCCTGTGCTCCTGGGCTGTTATCTCCTTTTTATTCCAGGAGCGGACTTGTGGGCAAACCCCTTCAGACTGAATACATTTGGCTTTACCTCATCGCTGGTGAGTTTCTTTGCTGTCAGCATGCTTTGGGCCTTATCTTCATTTTGTCTCTCATCAGTCTCTGAAGAACAGATTGTGGCCTGTTCCTCTGAAAGCAAAGGAACTTTAGATATGGGACTGACCTACAAAGATGAAGACCCATTTATACCTGAATTTTTCTACTTCTGAATACTGTTACTTCCCACTGTGTGTTTTCCCTTGAAGTGCCAATACTTTTTAAAAAGTGTTGACCAAGAGCTATATATAACTTTCATACCCAAAGGGCTTCATGCACATATTTTTTAAAACTAGAGAGTTTAAACATCGGTCCCTTAATTAAACAAGCAGGCAAACTGCCTATCACACACTTTCTTCCATAAGAACATAATTTGTTTAATTGATTTCATTTTTCCAGATAATTTAAAAAGAAAAAAAAGCGGCCTTTGTATTGTTGCCCTAAGTGAATAACAGCAAGACTGGAGCGCCCCTAGAGCACAAGTGCCCCCACGGCCCTGAGATGATGAAGTGTGACCTCCACACCCAGCTTACCGCGGTGTTCCCGTTGGTGATGGTTCCTGTCGGCTTCACTGACCTTGTCACTGCTGGGGTTCTGAGAGTGGGCACTCAGCCCCTGCTGGTTCTGCTTTTCCCTCAGATGGAGGGTCTCCTGGTGCGCAGAAGCCCGCAAACCTTCTTCTTTCTGTAAAGCAAATAAACAGCTGAACTTAAAAAAAAAAAGAATGCACTAGCCGAGCGCCCACTTGAAACTACTCTAGAGAACATATAAAGCTGCCCCCCCCACCCCCTGCCGCCACCCCCAGGATAACACCTATGTCCTCTGGGTGCAGTTCTCTCCGATTCACAGCTCTGTTACCACACAGGTCATCGTCTTGCTCGGTTCCCAGGCATGAAGACAACACAAAGGTAAAACGAAAGGTTCCCTCAGAGCACCTGCCCC
>PVHT020001751.1:15304800-15331060 GCA_004024745.2 Catagonus wagneri
TCTTTATCCGAGACAGACCCCTGATTTGCCCAGGCTCCACCAGACGACATGGGCCCAGATGTTCCTGTCTGGGCCCTCCCACGGCTCCTGACGGCAGGACAGGGAGGTGCTGGTAGGGGAGGGTCCCCGAGACCCAGAGTAGAGCCTTCATTCCCTTCCATCTGCCTGGCATCCTGCACAACGGGGTTCACAAGGCAGGAACAGCGACAAGTGAGTCAGGAATGTCCTTTTGACCTTCCTGCATCATTGCCTGTCTAAGAAGTTTTAGGGTACCTGTCAAAGGTTACATTGTTGTTGCTGTTTTTTGGCCATTCCCATAGCAAGTGCACGTTCCCAGGGCAGGGAATGAACCTGAGCCACAGCAGCGACACTGCCAGATCCTTAACCCATTCGGTCATCAGGGAACTCCACGGTTCCATTTTTTAAACTATCAGCTTCCATCTGAAAATCTCATAGACTGGAGAGAGAGCACCCAAGTCTCTGGAACGCTCTATCTCATCAGTGGCCACTGACTATGACCATTACTCTGGTTAACCACCGGAGTGCTTAGAAGGTTGAGCTGGCTCCCTGATAACTACAAGAAATTAAATGAGTGTGCAATAAGCAATGGTGAACTAATATGCTATCCTAAGAAAGCAGAGTTCTTATACCCCCAAAAATCCAAGGATGAAACCTGAGCGACAAACATTAATCACCTCTGTGCATTGGCATTCAGGATCACAACCAGCGATGGGTAAGAGTCTAATCATCTGTGTCCTCGAGGCTCTATTAGCAAGTGGCAGGGTCACCTTTCTATGTGTGGCATAGTCTGTAGAGTGAGGTCTGCGGGAAACAGACAAATCCTCAGTGTTTACTCGAACATTTGGAAGCAACCATACCAACAGCAAACACAGCTGCGGACAGCGACACTTCTCCTTTGACGCTTCCCCTCCTTTGGGGAAGGAAGGCCAAGGGCCCAGGTCTTTCTTCCTCTCTGACTCCCGAGAAGCTCTTCCCTCGGCACCACCTCCCAGGGAAAGCTGATGGGGTAAAGTGGGAGTGGAAGGGCGGGGGAGAGCCAGGTGGCAGGGCCAGGGCTTTTACATAAAAAAAACCGAAACCCCATCACAGATGGGATAGGAAGTCTCAGTTGTGTGTGACGCAGAGGCCAGATGCACAATTTAAGAACTGAAGTTGAGTCCCTCTGCGTGGATGAAATTGGAAGGAAGATCAAGGCAAGGAGGCAAGTCACAGTAGCAGGGAGGCCTCATGACAGCCCAGGGGGACAGAAGAGACAGAAGGAGGCCCTGGTGCAGAAAGCAATGCATTTCTTGGAGTTCCCGTTCTGGCTCAGCAGTAACAAACCAGACGAGTATCCATGAAGACACGGGTTCAATCCCTGGCCTTATTCAGTGGGTTAAGGATCCAGTGTTGCCATGAGCTGTGGTGTAGATCACAGACATGCCTCGGATCTGGCGTTGCTGTGGCTGTGGTGTAGACTGTTGGCTACAGTGCCGATAAGACCCTTAGCCAGGGAACCCCTTGGAGTCAGAAGGAGAGCACAGCTGTGAAGAGACGGGACAGAGGGAATGAATTTGTGCTAGGCAGCCAGATACTGCCCCCACATGGAGCAGGGGGCGCAAGGGGAGAAAGTATGCAGGGTGCCATTCTAGAAGAGATCACTAAGGGCTGGGTTTGTGCGGTACTTCTTGCATGCTACTGATGTTTTATGCATTACTTGACTCAACTGACACAACGTCCCTGTGAGGTAGATGGTATTGTCTTCATTTTATAGATAAGGAAACTCAGCATTGGTTGGAAGAGCTCTGGGACTTTTCCTCCAGTTCACACACGCAGAACGGAAAACCTGAAGCGGGAGATAGACGGGTCCCAGGCTGAGCAACTGTAACCTGTTCCCTGTGGACAGGTAACTTCAAGGTAAAAGCTGCATCTGGCTTGCATAAGAGAGAGAGCATCTATTTCTCATTTGTGAGGTCAAGGAGACCTCACCCACAGAAAGGTTCCTTGGGGTCAGAGACAGGAGGGGCCCCAGACCGCAGTACATCCTGTCAACTTCTCAGAGACCCCTGTGCTAGAATCCATCCTGGCCTGAAGATGCACATGCACACGGGGGAGGGTCCTGAGTCAGGCCAAATGCGGGCTCAAGGACAGATGAGGAAAGATGATTGGCCAGAGGAAGCCCAGGACTGCCCCCATACAAGAGATTTTCTGTGTGTGTGTGTTTTTAGGGCCGCACCTGCGGCATATGGAGGTTCCCAGGCTAGGGGTCAAATCGGAGCTACAGCTGGCGGCCTACGCCACAGCCACAGCAAAGTGGGATCTGAGCTGCGTCTGCAACCTACACCACAGCTCATGGCAACACCGGATCCCAACCCATTAAGCAAGGCCATGGACTGAACCCACATCCTCATGGATACCAGTCGGGTTCTTTTTTTGTTTGGTTTTTGTTTGTTTTCGTTTTTTGTTTTGTTTTGTTTTTGCTTTTTAGGGTCAGACCTGTGGCTTACGGAAGTTCCTTGGCTAGGGGTTGAATTGAAGCTGCAGATGAGGGCTACACCACAGTCATGGCAACACCAGATCCAAGCTGTATCTGTGACCTATGCCTTGGCCCAAGGCAATGCCAAATCCTTAACCCACTGAACAAGGCCAGGGATTGAACCTGCATCCTCACAGAGACAGTGTCAGATCCTTAACCTGCTGAGCCACAATGTGAACTCCTAGCTGGGTTCTTAACCTGCTGAGCTGCAAGGGGAACTCCCATACAAGTGATTTAAAAGACCTGTTGCTCTCTCTACCTCTCCTGCTCTTTTTTTGTCTCTTGTCTCGCTCTCTACACTGCACACCCCAGCCTGACCCCACCTGTGCTTTTTCCACATCTATATTCTCTCTCTTCTCTCTTAATAAACACTTACTTGCCTCACTACCCTCAGTCTCTTTGCTGAATTCGTTCATCAAAGGGGCAAAGTCCTGGAGACCTACATCAAGTGGTTAGGGTCCAGCATTCTCACCCAACAGCTACCAGAGAACAAACCAAACCTCAGAGCTGTCTGTCCTCTACAGGCTTTAAAATAGAGCATCAGACTTCTTGAGTATAGTTTGCATACCATAAAACTCACTCATTTTAATAAACTATTAAGCAATTTTTTCACTTGTAAATTTGTGTGACCTTGACCACAGCCTGATTTAGAACATTTCCCTGACCCCAGAAAGAAACCCTGAATGCACCGTGACAGTCCTCTAAGTGCTCGGCTCCTCCAGGGAAGCCGCACAGAGGACAAGCTCTGCGTCCTGCGGAGCGCAGTTGGGTGCAGAGGCTGTGGCTGAACCTCCCACGGTACCGGTACCGGGGCCTGCTGGGGCTCAGACCACGCCCCCACCCCACCCCATTCCTCTGACGCAGTCGCACACCCAGAGCATTCTCGTGGTAGGCGGGCTTCCCAGGTAAACATCCCTAAAAGGCAAAGGACATGCTGACCAGCAGAGCGGCACAGGCAGTCTAGGCCCTTTGCCAGGTGGGGTGATTGCTGTGAATTAATAACCAGTCTTGAGGGTCACACAGCCGGCTCTTTTTGGTTCCTGTATGGTGAACTAGCTCCCTGAGAAACAGCAACTTGTAGCAAAGGTGAAAAAAAGCGTTGGGAACCACACCGTGGGCCTTGATGAGCTGCACCTCAAAAGCACCAAGGTGTGGCCAAGGCGGCCTTTCTGCATATCCAGCCTCTCTACCGTACTGCTCTTTAACCCCAAGTAGCAATAGGTCACTATGAATAGTTACCTGAAGGTGAGTTTGGAGGTAAAGATGCCTTGTCCCTGCAGACCAGTGTCTTCTCTAATGAACAGCTGGTTCTGATTGCCCTGCAGTGGGGCTTTGTAGACATCAAACACCTCGTTGCCTAAATGCAGGGACAGGCTGGAAGCAAGAAATCATTCAGTTATTAGGCTGGACATTTTACAAACCCTATAGCTTCCATTCTACCCTGTTAGCTGTTCTTAAAATGCTGTGGAACTGCAGGATTCTGTCCTCATACTGAATTCACAGAAAAACTAAGAGAAGATATTGTAAACAACTAACTAAAGAAGGTAGCCTTAGTTACCACAATGTTAACTAAATTAACATTTTAGTTGGTCAACATTTTAGTTAAAAAATGCAGTAAAGTCCATCCTCCTTTCAAAGTGAAATGTAATTGTTTTTATCATTTTCCCAAGCTCTACCACTTAATTAGTAAAATTCTAGTAAAATAGAAACCATTTTCCCGAATACACCAATTTATAATGTCTAATAGTGACATATGGGTGCTAACATTAAGTTTTCACCTCGACAAGGCAGATACCATGGATCTGATCACAGTTTGGGTCGATGTCTAAAGTCTCCTAACAGGTCAGCACTGTGATCTCAAACCAATTTATTTCTCCCAGGTAATGCCAGAGGCCTAGATTTTTGTTAATTCTTTAATGAAAGATTACTCCCAAATAAGGTCCCACACAGCTAATGTCAGTTATCCCTATCCTCCATCTGGGCATTTCCACACTCTTTTTTGGGGGTGGGGGGAGGCACACCCCTAGCACACGGAAATTCCTGGACCAGGGATCAAACCCAAGCGGCAGTTGCAACCTATGCCACAGCAGTGGCAATGCCAGATCCTTAACCCTCTGCGCCATGCGGGAACTTGCTATTTCCACACTCTTCAGGCATTTGGGCTCACCTTCCATCTGACCACTTGACTATCCGAGCATTGCTTTCTTTGATTTTATTTCCTTCTTCGTCCCTGCGTATCCTCCATCGCACAGTATTTTCTACCTGGTTCAAAACACAAAGGCTTTAGAAAACCAGTGTAGCGACTGCATGTTCTTTTCTCCTCAAGTGACTTATAATCATGAGCCAAGAATTCATAGGTAGTGAGAGAATAAGCTCAACGAGAAAAAAAAAAAAAAAGCTGATTAGGCAACTCCCCTTCTACAGATACCTGGAGATACTGGCTCAACTGTTTAAATCTCTGTGCTCCAGTTCATGGCAATGGAAGCAGAAACTCTGAGTCCATGTGAGGCAGGCAGTTACACCAGAGACCTCTGCTGACTGCAGCCTCACTTGAAAGGCTATGAGCCCAATAAAAGGACTAAAAAGGCCCATTAGCCTAGTAAAACAGGGAAGCTCTAGGAATTACATTAAAAAAATTCTTTTTAAAGAATACACAATTAATGAACAATAAATTAAAACCTGAGACTTGTGCTTTACCCTACCCATAAAGTGAGGAACTCCAAATCACAAAAGTAGCATAAAAATGGGTCACGCCACTGCTACCAGTGAAGCGCCTGGCAGAAGCTCGTCCAAAACCCCATCAAAGACGGCGCCATCCCTGCGAGAGCAATGCTAGGGCTTTGCCACTCTGGCCTCCTCAAGGGAAAGCACCTAATGCCAAGGCCTCTCTCTGTGCATAATGTGAATGCCCCTAAAGAGCCCTGAGCCAACCGTGGTAAGTTGCTCAGGTCAATTCACTATAAAATGTGTAGGCAGTTCCATACACCTAGCCACATTATTATTTATTCAGAAGGGGTAGCTAACAGTTTTCGAGAATCTTTACCTTTACTTCTGTCCAAAAATTATAACCCCAAAAGAAAGGTTAGAAAAGTGACAGTCTACATGGATTTTTTTTTAAAAAGGCTCCTTCTCCCCTAAAAATACTCTGCAAGGACATTTAATTCCTTTTCTAAACAGTTATTTGTTGATTGAATAGTTAACATAAAGATCATTTTTTTAAGCTCAAGTGTCAAAATGTTATCCCTGTATTTTACTTTATAAAAGGAGAAACTGAAAAAACACACACATAGGAATAAAGTGTAGAGTGGTACCTTTAATTTTAACCTGGTCCTATCGTCCTCGTCAAGCACTTTCTCATTTTCAAATTCATCTTCATAATACTGAGGATCAAAAGGCCTAAAAATTGTTTTTTAACGTAGTATTAGCCATCCTTAGTATTCAATATAATTAATGCTGTAAAATAATAATCTTTACAAAATACACCAAAGTTTTTAAAAAATCACAGTAGACACATAACTTAAGGAAAAATTCAAAGTATGCAGAGTAATTACTATACTTTCTTGAAATTTGATTTTTTTTTTCTTTTCTTTCTTTCTTTTCGTTTTGGTTTTTAGGGCCGTGTGGCATATGGAAGTTCCTGGGCTAGAGGTCGAATGGGAGCTGCAGCTGCTGGTCTAGGCAGATCCAAGCCACATCTGTGACCTACACCACAGCTTATGGCAATGCTGGATCCTTAAGCTACCAAGGTATGCCAGGGATCGAATCTTCATCCTCATGGATACTAGTCAAGTTCTTAACCCACTAAGCCACAACAGGAACTCCCAAAATTGATTTTAAAACATACTACCTGAAATAAAATCCAAATGTGACTAACTGAAAATTTAAAATTGTTTTGTGTCTGTGGTGAAATATGTCTCCTAAAGTATAGGAGACACATGACCTATCTTTTCATATTTTTAAAGAAAAGTGACATTTGGAGTTCCCATCGTGGCACAGTGGTTAACGAAATCTGACTAGGAACCATAAGGTTGTGAGTTTGATCTCTGGCCTTGCTCAGTGGGTTAACGATCTGGTGTTGCCATCAGCTGTGGTATAGGTTGCAGACGTGGCTCGGATCTGGCATTGCTGAGGCTGTGGCATAGGTCAGCAGCTGTAGCTCCAATTGGACCCCTAGCCTGGGAACCTCCATATGCCACGGGTGCGGCCCTAGAAAAGCAAAAAAAAAAAAAAGGGAAAAGTGACATGTTCAGTTGCATAAGAGCTTGCACTTGTGCACCTTTGTGAACAATACCCATCAACACTATTCTGTTGTCTAAAGTCATTGTCTTTTCTAGATTCACGATGGTTTTCGCACTGAACATTTGTGATTTCTCTAGCAAACTTTCTACTCTCATTTCCTGATTTTTCAGCTTTATGATAGCGAAAAATACCTTTATCTGCTATTATATCTGTTCATTTATAAGTGCCAAAATGTTAGAATTATAAGCATTAAAACTTTCTCACACAGTATTTCATCATTTTTCTATCACAGCACATCCTAAATCTATTTTTTCAGTTACATGAGAAATCTCTCATCTTTCTGATTAGCCAACTCATTATAAATAAGAGAAACATTTATATTCCACATACTTTTACTAAGTATCTTGGGAAAAAAGTTTAATCAGTCCTCTTACTTGGGTTCTATGCTGAGAAATTTGGGTAATTTAACAAAGTACAATTCATTTCCTAAATCAGAGTTGATAATGGGAATTTCTACTTCTATTTTGGTTTCAAAAATCGGCTCTTCATCCTGCTGGTCCTGAGGTACTCCACATCCGTCCTAAGAGAAATATAGGAATGTGAGAGTTTGGAATGACATTAGAAATGCTCTGGCTCTCCTCCTACACTAGGCAGATGCAGGTTTGGCAGAAAGTTAATTAATTAATTAATTAATTAATTTTTAATGCTTTTTTTTTTTTTTTAGGGCCGCACCTGAGGCATATGGAAGTTCCAGGGCTAGGGGTTGAATCAGAGCTACAGCTGACAGCCCACATCACAGCCACAGCAACACCAGATCTGAGCCATGTCTGTGACCTACACCACAGCTCACAGCAACACTGGATCCCTGACCCACAGAACAAGGCCAGGTATCGAACCCGTGTCCTCATGGATACTAGTCAGATTTGTTTCCACTGAGCCACCGTGGGAACTCAAGGAAGTAAATTTATTTATTTATTTATTTATTTATTTATGTCTTTTTAGGGCTGCACCCGCAGCACATGGAGGTTCCCAGGCTAGGGAACGAATAGGAGCTGTAGCTGCCGGCCTAGGCCACAGCCACAGCAATACCAGATCTGAGCCGTGTCTGTGACCTACACCACAGCTCAAGGCAATGACGGATCCTTAACCCATTGAGTGAGGCCAGGGATGGAACCCACACCAGGAAGTAAACTTAGACACCACTTCAGAGATAAAGCAGAGATAAAGCCAAAAAAAAAAAAAAAAAAAAACCCAAATAGACAAAACAAAAACAAAAACCATGCAAAACAAGATCTGTTAGCCTGCATTACCAGAAAAAATGTTGACCTATCAGTTTGCATAAGATATTTAGCAACAGAAGTGTGACATTATGCAGCCCCTCACTAGGCAACCATTAAAATCAAAGAATGTTATATAGTACACACTTCTTGGCACAGGTCTGAATAAGAAAATATTTTAAATCAAGGGTTTTCAGATTATGAATCCTCACATCTAGTCCCTAAAGTCTGGCATCAAATTCACTTCAAGCAGTTCCTCCCCTGCCCTCTAATATCCAACATAGCTAAGAAAGTTCACTCATCGGCTGTTTCAGAAGGCTCCTCATCATCCATGTCCACTCTCTATCAGCCTCTGAAACTTTCTTCTCAGCTCTGAACAGTGGGCCCAGTTGAGATTAGTGACTGTACTTACAACAGGCTTTCCTGGAATAGGTGGTTGATTGTCCCCATCACTCTCTGAAGAAATGTCATCTATGTCTCCAAACAGATCCATGTATAAGCTTCAGTGGTGGAGGGAAAAGGCACAATATTAATTTCTCTGACACAGCTCTTAGCCCAGCACTTCAACATATTCCCCAGATTCACAAACCAGACCTCCACTACACCATAGTCAAACTTGTTCCCTGAGCCTGGCGCTCAGAAGCCTGATAAGGCGTCTACAGAGAAGGAAGGTGGCAGTTGGCAGTTGGAAGGCCAAGCTGCTGTGACAGCTGGCTTTCGAGATGGATCCCAGTGATTCCTGCCTCTGGTACTCTTGCCCGTGTGTGGTCCCCTGCAACAGTATCATGATTGGTCTCTATGATCAATGGAATAGAGCCTCACTTCCAAGGCCAGGCATGACACTGTGGCTTTTCTGCCTTGCTCTTTCTTCCCTGTGTCACTTGCTCTGGAGGAAGCCAGCAGCTGATGTGAAGATACTCAGACTGCCATGAAGAGGCTCCTGTGGTGAGAAATTGAGGCCTCCTGCCAAGAGCCATGCCAGTGAGCCATCCTGGCAACAGACCCTTCAGCCTAGGCAAGCCTTGAGATAACAGTCCCAGCCAACATCTTGATTATAGCCTATGAGAGACCCTCAGCAGCACTACCCTGCTAACCATTCCTGACCCTCAGAAATTGTGAGATGTATTAAATGTTTGTTGTTTCAAGCTGGCCCTCTCAGGGGGTGTGGAGGGAGATAAGGGGTGTATGCAGGCCACACAAAATATGCTTACTTTGACACTTCTATCACCCTGAGCCTTTGGATTCCCTCCACATAATGCGAGGGAAGCTCTGGCATCTCAGCTTCATTAAATGTAGACCACTGAGTTTTTTAGTTAACCAATCAATTACAGAGCCATATCCAGCTATATATCCTAAAACAGCAAATCCAGAATATAGAAGTGCACCCATATCAGCCAATTTGATCCAAGGTAGATAATGTCTGTCCATCTCACATTCTCAGCAACCACCTCACACCTATTCCCATGCTTTTGTCCATAATTTTTAGCAAAATCTTTTAATTCTTTTAGTGTGTGAGTTACTTCTTTTTCAGTAGGAGTTTGCGCTTTTCTTGCCAGAGTATGATGAGATCCTAGTGACGGGTCTACTGGTAAAAGTGGGTCAGACAGCACTCACTGTTGGGAGATTCCTGAGGAGAATGAAAACTGCTCCAAGTGATCTTATTACAGTGTTTTCAATCAAGAAGACTAGTTTCACTGCCTACTGAATGGGAGAAAATATTTGCAAATGATATAACCAATAAGGGGTTAATATACAAAATATATAAATGGCTCATACTATGCAATATAAAAAAAAACCTGATTAAAAAGTGAGCAGAAGATATGGATAGACGTTTCTCCATAGAAGACATACAGATGGGCAACAGGCCATCTGAAAAGATACTCTACATTGCTAAACATCAGAGAAATGGAAATCAAAACCACAGTGAGATATCACCTCACAGTTGTCCAAATAGCTATTATCAGAAAGTCTACAAATAACAAATATTGATGAGAATGTGGAGAAAAAAAACTCTTGTATATGTTGGTGGGAATGTTAATTGGTGCAGCCACTATAGAAAATACTATGGAGGTTCCTCAAAAAAACAAAAAAAGGGAGAACTACCATATGATTCAGCAATTCCATTTCTGGGTATACATCTGAAAATAACAAAAACACCAATTCACAAAAGATACATGTACCCAAATGTTCATAACAGCATTATTTACAATAGCCAAGATATGTAAGCACCTAACTGTTCAGCAATCAATAAATGAATAAGGAAGACATAGAAGGAGTTCCTGTTGTGACTCAGCAGGTTAAGAACCCGACATAATATCCATGAGGATGCAGGTTTGATCCCTGGCCCTGCTCAGTGGTTAAGCATCTGGCGTTGTTGCAAGCTGTGGCATAGGTCACAGGCGCAGTTCAGATCCAGTGTTGCTATGACAGTGGCGTAGGCTCTGATGCAAACCCTAGCCCAGGAACTTCCATATGCCAAGGGTACAGCTGTAAAAAGAGAAAAGAAAAAGAAAAAAAGATATATATGCAGGAAATGAAATATTATTCAGCCATAAAAAAGAATAAAATTCTGCCACTTGCAACACTGATGGACCTAGAGGGTATTATGCTAAGTGAAAATAAATCAGAGAAAGACAAATACTGTTACCATTTATATGTGGAATCTAAAAAATAACCCGGGGAATATGATAAAACAGACTCACCAATGTAGAGGACAAACAAATAGTTACCACTGGGGAGAGGAAAGGAGGAAGGACAAAATAAGGGCAGGGGATTAAGAGGTACCAACTGCTACAGATGATAGAAATAAGATGCAAAGATATGTTGTACAGCACAGGGTCTATAGCCAACTTAGATGGAGTATAATCTATAAAAATATTTGAATCACTGTTTTGTACACCTGAAACTAATATTGTAAAAGTCAACTGTGTCAATTAAAAAAAAAAAGCAAAACTAGTTTTGGAGTACACTTGTGATGCGGCAGGTTAAGCATCCAGCATTGTCACTGCTGTGGTGCAAGTTTGATCACTGGTCCGGGAATTGTCATGTGCCGCGAATGTGGGGGGAAAAAAAAAATCAGAAAAACAAAAATCTAGTTTCCTCAAGAGACAGGGAGGAAAACTGCTTCTCACAGGCAAAGGAGGCTCAGAAGGACTCAAAATTTGTTTTTCAGCTTCACGTAAGAGGCTGTGAATTCAACTGATCCTGTAGTTCTGCAAACATACAATTACGTTTTTGATTTTCAGCAGCTACCTCAGCCCTCGGACTACAAGATAGCGAGTTCCTTTAGGCTGTCAAGAATGCTCCCTGGTTCTCTGACCATGCCTAGAGCTAAACATTTAAAGACTTAAGCTTATAAATTTTGTTAGTGCTTCACTGTAAGTATCCATCCCACACGACAGTCCTTATCACCTACAAGCATGGGGGATAATATGATTCATTATGATGCCAAGGCACACCACGGATCATCAGCACTGTGTTTCCAGGTTGAGGAGCTCAAACCTGAATTCAAACTCAAACCCGAATTCAAACTCAAACCCATTAACACACCTCATCTTCGAGGATTTGCTTCCCTGACTACCCAGTCAGGTCCAAACTGGGCAACAGAAAACAGAGTTGTCTATACATAGAGTTAAATTATTTTTTAAAAATTATAATTTAGAGTTTTTGATTTGGTTACAAAAAGTACAGAGAACCCTCAAGGATCACAGAAGTAATAAATTCAGAGAGCAACTTCCACCCCTAGAGATGAGGGAACAAAGGGGAAAAATAATTATTATTAAACTTAACAACTTACAGACAGGGCCCCTTGGAGCTGAAACGCATACCTGAGGAAGGGAAGTATCCAGCTGGTACTTAAGTCTCTCAGGAGTACAACGATGGTGGCACTTCAAGCCTTGGTAAAACTGCGAACTGGATTGAGCTGCTGTGAGAAGAAACCGTCTGTGTGAAGAAGAGATGGTAGGCGCCCCTTGAAAGACTGCAAGTCAACAGGAAGCCCCCAGAAAGTTCCATAAATAAGCAGGAAGGAGCAGTCTTTTCTTTGTTATCCAGGCTCCCAGTCATCTCTAGCGCCCCCTAAAAGGGGGCAGCTGGCAAAGCCGAAATGTGCTAGCGGAATCTTGGCCCTGCAACACTAAGCTCTCTACAAACCAGCGGGTTTGGAGATGAGAGACAAGAGCTGAATCACAGACATATATGTGTCTACTAGTAAAACAAAAACAAACTATGTTGCCTTGAAAAGGATAGAGTCAGAATGAAGGCTCTTAAAAGCCAGGCATACTAGTTTCAACCTGATAAGCCAAAATACAGCAAGGGACTAAAGTTTTCTGACTTAGGAAAGTGATACAGTGCTGAGTTAGGACTTTTTCCTTTTCAATGTCACTTTTTTCTCTATAACAAGGTTTCAGGGTAATTGTTTTAACAGCACTAGGAAGGAAGTGGGGTAGAATCCCTTTATATGGGAAAGATTAATCAGTACATATAGGAGTTCCCATTGCAACTCAGTGGATTACAAACCCAACTAGTATCCACGAGGACGTGGGTTTGATCCCTGGCCTCGCTCACTGGGCTAAGGATCTGGCGTTGCCATGAGCTATGTTGTAGGTTGAAGACGTGGCTCAGATCCTATGATGCTGTGGCTGCAGCTGCAGCTCCGATTCGACACCTAGCCTGGGAACTTCCATATGCTGTGGGTGTGGCCCTAAAAAGCAAAACCAAACAAAACAGTGTGTGCAGAAGAGCACCACAGAAAAGGCAAATATGTGTATCTTAAATCTAGATTTAAAAGAGGAGTTCCCAGGAGTTCCCATCGTGGCTCAGTGGTTAAGAAATCCAACTAGGAACCGTGAGGTTGTGGGTTCGATCCCTAGCCTTGCTCAGGGGGTTAATGATCCGGTGTTGCCGTGAGCTGTGGTGTAGGTCGCAGACGCAGCTCGGATCCCGAGTTGGTGCTGTGGCCTAGGCCGGAGGCCACAGCTCTGATTAGACCCCTAGCCTGGGGCTCTCCATATGCCGTGAGTGCTGCCGTAGAAAAGGCAAAAAGACTAACTAACTAAATAACTAACTAACTAAATAAATAAATAATAGGAGTTCCCATTGTGGCACAGCAGAAATGAATCTGACTAGGAACCATGAGGTTGCGGGTTTGATCCCTGCCCTTGCTCAGTGGGACAAGGATCCGTCATTACCATGAGCTTTGGTGTAGGTCACAGATGCAGCTTGGATCTGGCGTTGCTGTGGCTGTGGCATAGGCTGGCAGCTGTAGCTCCAATTGGACCCTTAGCCTGGGAACCTCCATATGCTATGGGGGTGGCTCTAAAAAGAGAAAATGACAAAAAATAAATAAATGCAATACAATACAATACAATACAATACAATACATCTGCTAATTCTTTACCACTCCTACCATCAAGAGAAGTCAAATTTCCCTCCCTTTAAATATTGGCTCACATTAGTAACACTTCTAATGAATAGAATGTGGTGAATTTTGACATGACTTTCAATGCTAGCCATAAAAAGCACTATCGAAAGTAATGAAAAAACTAATACAGCTCTCTTGGGGTGCTCACTGTTGGAACCCAGCCACCATGCTGTGAGAAAGCAGGGCCATGACTAGGATTCAACAAGGGAGATTCTCACCTTGGAAAAAAATATAAAGGGTTCCAAAATGGCAGTCATTATGATAAATAATATTACAGTACAATATATTTTAAACTCTATGCAGAAAAAAAAAAACCATGAACAAAATACCAAAGTTTTAAATAAAGATATGATCCATCCAGCTCTATACTTACACAATTCTCACTTGCCTAACCCTAATCCCATCCCTGTCAGAGCATCTTTACGTGAAAGTTTGACTTTTGTTCAGTGTAGTTTGTTGCATTAATTTTAACTTTTAAAATTTTGTATTATAATGTTATTTAACTTGATTACTGTAGTGGGCCAAAGAGGGACCCCTCATAATTCATATCCACCCAGAACCTCAGAACATCTGTAATTTTAATTCACAATATGATTTTTACAGATGTAATTTTACTCAAGATGAGGTCACAATGGATTAGGGCTGACCCTAAACCAAATGATTGGTGTCCTTATAAGGACAGTGAGATCTGGAAACAGACACACACACGGAAATTAGTCATGTGAAACCAGAAGCAGACATCAGAGTTATGCTGCTACAGACCAAGGATTACTGGGAGCCTCCAGAGCTAGGACAGGGCAAGAAAGACTTCTTCCCTAGAGCCTTTGGAGGGAATGTGGCCCTGCCAACACCTTGGTTTAGGACTTTCAGGCTTCAGAATTGTGAGAGAAAACATTTCTGTGGTTTTAAGCCACTCAGTTTGCAGTAATTTGTTAGAGCAGCACTAGCAAACTAGTAAAATTACAGAGGCTTTTTTTGTGGCCCTTTAAAAAACCCTGTACCCTAAAAGGATGCCCCCCTCGCTTCACCTGGCTCTGGCCAGGAGGCTTCTGTGTGGGGCCTAGTAGGACCTCACTAAAACCAAAGACTTGGTGTTAAAGCATTACCAAAGTCAACTTGCTTTGGGAGAAGTTAATTTCTTGAAGAGAGACTTGCCTTTTAAAGTTTTTTATTACAATTAAAATTACACAAAAGCAGATCAATTAATTTCAATCAAAATAACTCATGTTTACATTAATTTATAAAACAAACTGTACAATATATAAAGTCTTCACATTTTATACTTCAATCATCGTCTTCTTCCTCTTCATCACTGATCACATACTTCTTGTGCTTTTTATTTGCTTTATCATCGTCTTCTGCTTTTCTTTTTCCAGAAGGTTCACCTTCCTAAACAGATAAAAATTAAAAAAAAAATCTAAAAGTTCATAGAGAATAGTTCTAGGAAGGTTTTCAAAATTAGCTCTGAGCTGAATGACCCTCCGCAAAACCAAAATAACATAATGGTTTTAATAAGAACATCTAGCAGCCAAATAAAACCAGTGGTGAAGGACATGGCAAGTTTCCAAATCTACAAGCACAAGAGGTGCTCAAAAATGACTCTACAGAGTGATTACAAACTAACCCTAAAGCCCAACTTCGGGGCCAAGAGAGAGAGCTAAGGAACGATGATCCATCTGGGAGGGAAGACGCGGTTGTACAAGGAGAAGGGGCTGCAGGAAGTGGAAACAGGATCTGCCCTGGGAGGGTGAGGGCTCTCCCCAAGAGTCAGCCTGTATAACCACCGGTCCTGCTGAGTATTCTGACCATGATCAGGCATTTACTTAAGTCTTCTTCTCTACTTCCTGAGCATTTCACGCCTTCATTACTCAAGATTCAGAATTTCAAAGACTTAGTTTTTTATAACAATTTCTTGCTTTGGATAAACTAAAAGAAAGATTTTTAAAATTTTTAAAAGATTTCTTATTAAAGTTGATTTACATTATTCTGTCAATTTCTGCTGTAGTAAAGCTTTTTTATATTTGAAGAAATTAAGGGCCTCATACACAAATTTCCATTGCTTAAAATATGTTGTATGAAGTTCTAATAGAAACAAAAAAATTCAGGAAGCTATCTAAAAACAGTTTTTACATATAGAACTAAAATATCAACATCTAAATAATATCAAATACTGATTAAAATGAAATGATACTAAATATGACACCCCAAAATTGCCTTAACTTGATTTCTCACCAAAAATTAAACAGGGGGAACAAATGGTTTCAAGGTTGAAGTTAAGGAAGGCCAGGCAGCTTACTACCCTGCCCAGGATTCAGGGTTCAAACTGGCATAGCCACTTTTTCTGAGGGGCCCTATGCCTGGCCCTTTGAGGAACATGACATCATCTCACACTTGTTTCCTGCCTTATGGTCCAAATGTCTCCCCACAGATCTGAAGCCACAGGCAAATTCAAATGGGAAAGTAATGAATCCACAGGAAGAGATCCAGACGTCCTCCTACACTTAGCTGGCACCAGTAAAGTTACCCCAACAGTAAGACTGGAGGATGGATCCTGCCCCTAGGCTGTGACAAGCCGCCTTCTTACTCCCCAGCCTGGAACAAACCCAGATACTTCCCCTGCAACTCCATGTCTGTACCGGCAAAGAGCACGTTCACTCCTACCACCACTTGTCTCTTCATTTATTTTCAGCTGAGGAATCTTATCTTGAACACTTTGCATGCAAGGCTGTGGCTACCTTCCCCAAGTAAACTTCAGTGTATATGGTCTCTTCAGCTCTAAATTCTTTAATAGGTTTAAATTTGACTGAATAAAGACCAACTGACAGGATACTTGTAAAAGGTGTAGAGCTTGCCCTAAAGGACCCTAGGCAGGGCCCAGCAGCTAGGAGGTCAGGAGTCAGGTCAAAGCTCTCGCAGAGAAGTTGAATCAGCTCCAGTTCTAATCCACTGTCTGGGGTAATACACTCTGGAATTCTCCTTTGAAAATCCTTCCGGGACCGACTTCCCTGGCAGCCAAGCCAAGGCAAGCACAGTAAAGCACAGCAAAGGCACCAGGTCTGCTATTCAAAGGACTTAGAAAGTAAGTGACAATCTTCAAGAGACCTCATTTTGTGAAACTGGGTATGTGATATTATGCCTTACTGAACTTAGCTGGAATAAATCCCTAGGCCGTGTAAAGGCAACAAATGACAAAAACACTCATATTAGATGAACATAAAGCTTGCTAACATAGCCATGAACGCAGGTCTCTAGAGACACAGGAACAGGCAGCCCACAGTTACGATGGAGCTGCCTTCCGACAATTTATTTTTAAGTCTAAAACTCATAAACCAGTTCCAGAGTTTATTTAACCCAAAATATACCTAAGGATATACATCAAGAAGGCTGTCCTAAAGTATAAGAGACCAACAGCAAGAGTTCTCAAAGCTTCTAGGGAAACACAATCAGAATCCCAACCATGGGAAAGCCACACACTGGAAGGGACACTGGACCATGCTGGTTTCAAGTTGCTGCTCCATAAACAGTGAGACTCTGACAGGTAAGGCAGGGTTGCCCAAAGAGAAATGGAGGTTGCATGAGGCAGAGCTGGGGTGGGAGGGGAGGTGGAGAGACTAGGAGAAGAAACAGATCACCAGCACCATATTCACTTGGGGCAGTTCTCAGCATGTCGCCACTTTCATGTCAGAAAGCTGAGGCCTGGCCGTAATGCCCTTCCTTCCTACTGTCCGCATGTTCCTTTCCAAAGGGGTCTTTCCCTTTTCCAGTTTCTCCTCTACTTCTGGAGAGGTTTAGGTTTCCTAAAGTTTTCACTGCTTACAAAAATAATGGAGGATAAGAAAAACTCTACTTTTCTCCTTTTTTTGTTAACTTAGACCCTGTTGAGGGAGGAAAACTATAAAACAACTTTACAAGGCAATGAGCATAAATCCCACAGAACAGATGAGGAAACAGACTTGGAAATGTGAGCTGACTCAATCAAGGCCATACAAGTCATAGCCCCAAAATGCAGTAATCCAGTTCATTCTAATCCTGACCCATGCCCTTTCCTCTGTATCAAGGAATGCTAGGGTGCCAACAGTGGTCCTCTGGTATGGGACTCAGGGTCTGAAAACTCGCTGTTATCTCAGAGGAATACCTAGGCTCATGGAGTGTGGGTGCGGGCTCGTGCACAAATAAGAGGAGGGGCCTAGAGCAGGTGTGACCCCTTTCTCCCATTGTAACCCATGCCAAGACACAAACTGGGGCAAAGGGGGATGCAGAGGCAGGTGTTGGGAGATCAAGGCTGAAGTAATATCTCTGTTGTCAGGAAAGGAGACACCTCCCCCCTTCCCTGCCCCAGCTCTGCCTCACGCAACTTCCATTTCCCTTTTGGCAACCCTGCCTTACCTGTCAGTCTCGCTATTTATGGAGCTATTTGGGTGAGAAAGATAGAGGGTAGCGAGAAGGCATTCGCAAGAGACATTTTTAAGTCAGGTGGGTACAGGTTTGCAGTTGCCCAGCCTAGAAGAAGGATATTTAATGGATCACATTTAGAATTCTCATTTCTGAGACTACTAGGAGTAAACAGAAGTCTATGACACTTATTGATTTTCATTCGTAGTTTCCGCTTGCCAAGAAATAAAACAGCATCTGCTTAGATGAGGATTCATGTTTGCCAATAGTTTAACACACTGTAAATGCATCATTAAGATGTTTCCTATCTAATTTAAAACAAATCTGATCCAGAATAATTTAATAATTTTTGTCTATTTATCTTCCATAGCAAGCCACTCCCCACAAAAAGACTAGGGAATATTAGATGCTGGGTTAACAAACAATAACGCAAGAACAAAATTCGTTTTCACATGAGAAAAGAGCTCATAGAAGCTCAATTCACAGAAGATCAAAATGATCAACATACATTAAAATCATGAATATAAGGAACACAACAATGTTCCTACAATATGCAGAACAATATTTTGAATAACCCTCCCCCTGAAAATAACAGTGATGAAAAAACATAAACCAATACGATGGCATGAAAAGAAGGTATAATCACAGGCCAAAAATTAAGCAAAAGCAAGAACCCACAGAGATAAGACAGAGCACTAAAGTAGGCTTTCTCCTTGAAGACTTTTACCAAACTGTTATGAACATGAGCTTTGGTTTTTATGCCTTGCAGGATGCTGAGGACAGGAGACAAAGGCCAAGTGGAGCAGATTAATAGCAGACCACAAAGGACTGCATATTTAGTGTTAAGGTGAATTAGAAAAGAGCCCAGGCTCATTTCTCTTAGGTGAGGGTCAGCAAACCCTTTCAGTAAAGGGCCTGATAATAAACATCTTAGGATTTAGAAGACATACGGTTTCTGTTGCAACTAATCCACACCTGCAGCATATGGAAGTTCCCAGGCTAGGGGTCGAATCAGAGCTGCAACTGCCAGCCTATACCACAGGCTCAGCAAAGCCAGATCCAAGCCGCATCTGCAACCTACACTGCAGCTTGTGGCAATGCTGGACCCTTAACCCTCTGAGCAAGGCCAGAGATTGAACCTGCACCCTCAGTGGATACTAGTTAAGTTCTTAACCTGCTGAGCCACAACGGGAACTCCAAAAAGGATAATTTCTAATCTCAAACATTAGAACTAACAGGAGATAAAGCAAAAACTAAAACTTTCTAGGACAATTTAAAACCAAAAGCCAGCACTCATACTTCCAGTAAAACTAAAAAGACCTAATTTCATGAATATAATTTAAAGTGGTCCTAGGTTGCAGATGCCCAAGGTACCTGGAAGAAGCAAATATATACTATCTTTGGAGGAATCTACCAAACTAGGTCACAAAAATTCCCATTGATCTGGGCTAAATAAATTTACTCACAGAACACAAGAAGAAATAAGTCATCACGAAATAGGGCCAGCATAAGTAACAGGTGGTAAAATCACACATAAAAAGACTTCAGACACTGGAATTATCAGACATAAAAGACCATACATGTAGGTTTAAAATATTTAAAGACATAAAAAGAAGAAAATGAAAAATATGAGTTAGGAGCAGGATTTTTTTTAAATGACCAATTTTAAAAAGAAACTAAACCTCTAGAGATAAAAAACAAAGTAAGAATACAATGAAAGAGATTAACAACATATTAGACAGCTGAAAGAAGCAGTGAACTACAGGATCTGAAGAACTATTCTAGAATGAAGACAGATAAAGACATGGAAAATATGAAAGACAGACTCATGGTCATGAAGGATAAAGTGAGAAGGAATACCATGCATCTATTAGATAATATCTATCTAATCAGTTTCATGAAAAAAGGAGAGACAGAATGGTATAGAAATAATACACGAAGAATCGATGGCTGAGAAATTTTCACAACTGATGAAAGATACCAATCTACAAATTCAGAAAGTCTAACAAATCCCAATCAGAAAAAAAATACAAAACACATACCACAGAAAAATTCAAAACCACTAAAGATAAAATAATCTAAAATATAATCTAAAAAGACAAATAAATAAGTCCTGGAACTTATTTATAGCATGCTGACTATAGTTAACAATACTGTACTGTACAATTTAAAGGTGCTAAAAGCAGAGATCTTAAAATTTCTCATTACAAGAAAAAAATATTGTGGTGATGTTAATTAGACTACTGTGGTGATCATTTTCCAATATATACACATATATTGATCAACTCATTATGTTGTATACCTGAAACTAATATAAAGTTATATAATGTTATATGCCCATTAGTTCTTGAAAAACGACAAAATTTCTTAGCACCTGTACTCTTACAATTTGAAAAGGATACTGTTAAAAACAGAAGTTAAAATTCTTTTGAAATGTTGGTATTTCAATAATACAAGGAAATTTATTTCACTGAATTACTCAATACTATTTCAAATACTAATTCATTTAAATAAAAAGAAAATAGATTTTTCTACTATAAAATTATTTCTGTAACTTAAAAAAAATTGAAAAGAAATAAAGAAAAGAGTTACAGGCTCTGATCTACCCTCACTAATGATTTCTAGTTCTCTAGTGGAGCCTTGGTATTTCAGGGCCACATGTCTTCTCACTGGCCTTTCCATTTAACTGGCGTGCCCACCCTGGCTTATTATTGTAAGGCAGCATTCTCCCTCTGATACCCAGCAAAAGTGCTCCTTCTCTGAGCACAGGTATCAGACCCTCCTCTGAGCCACTCCCTGTCCTGCTACTAGATTTATCTCACTGAGCTTCAGTGAAGCATGTAGGCACATGTCTCTGCTCCTGGGCCGTGAGCTCCTCTTCATACAAGGAATTGACTTGTGGGTATACAGTGAACCTCTAAAACTGAATAAATTTGGTTTTACCTCATCACTGGTGAGTTTCTTTGCTTTGAGTAATCTTTGAGCCTTATCTTCTTCTGATCCCTCATCACTGTCTGATGAATAGATTCTGGCCCGTTCCTCTGAAAAAAAAGGAGTAAGACTTGTGAGTGACTTTAAAAAGACAGTGATCTAAGAAAAACATTATCTGAAATAAATCATACAAATGTCTTCTTAGGTCTCCCAAGGCAATAGAAATAAAAACAACAATAAACAAATGAGACCTAATCAAACTTACAAGCTTTTACAAAAAGCAAAGGAAACAATAAACAAACAAATGAACAAAAAACAACTGGGGGGAAGAAAAATGGAGCTGGAGGAATCAGGGTCCCTGGCCTCAGACTATACTACAAAGCTACAGTCATCAAAACCATACAGTACTGGCACAAAGACAGAAATACAGATCAGTGGAACAGGATAAAAAGCCCAGAATTAAACCCATGTACCTACAGTCAACTAATCTATGACAAAGGAGGCAAGAATATACAATGGAGAAAAGATAGTCCCTTCAATAAGTGATGCTGGGAAAACTGGATAGCTACATGTAAAAGAATGAAATTAGAACATTTCCTAACACCATACACTAAAATAAACTCAAAATGGATTAAAGACCTAGATATAAGTAAGACTAGATACTATAAAACTCTTAGAGGAAAACATAGGCCAAATACTCTCCAACATAAACCACAGCAGTATCTTCTCAGATCCACCTCCTAGAGTAATGACAATAAAAAGAAAAATAAACAAATGGGACTTAATTAAACTTAAAAGTTTCTGCACAGCAAAGGAAACCCTAAACAAAACAAAAAGACAACCCACAGAATGGGAGAAAATATTTGCAAATGAAGTGACTGACAAATATTAATCATCAAAATTTATAAACAACTCCTGCAACTCAATAACAAAAAAACCAAACAACCCCATCAAAAAATGGGCAGATGATCTAAACAGACAATTCTCCAGAGAAGACATACAGATGGCCAAAAAACACATGAAAAGATTTTCAACATCACTAATTACTAGAGAAATGCAAAACAAAACCACTATGAGGTACATTACACCAGCCAGAATGGCCATCATCAAAAAGTCTACAAACAAGAAATGATGGAAAGGGTATAGAGAAAAGGAAACCCTCTTAAGGCTGTTGGTGGGAATGTAAATTGGTGCAACCACTGTGGAAAACACTATGGAGATTCCTCAGAAAACTAAAACGAGGATTACCACTGGATCCAGCAATCCCCACTCCTGGGCATCTATCCAGAGAAAACCATGACTCAAAAATACATGTACTCCAATGTTCATTGCAGCACTCTATACAATAGCCGAGTCATGGCAACAACCTAAATGTCCACCAACAGAGGACTGGCTAAAGAAGATGTAGTACATATACACAATGGAGTATTACTCAGCCATTAAAAGGAAAGAAATAATGGCATTTGCAGCAACATGAATGGACCTAGAAATTATCATGCTAAGTGAAGTTAGTGAGACAGCAACATCAAATGCTATCACTTACATGTGGAATCTAAAAAAAGGACACAACGAACTTCTTTGCAGAACAGATATTGACTCACAGACTTTGAAAAACTTATGGTTTCCAAATGAGACAGGATGGGGGGTGGGGGGAAGGGCTGAGATTTTGGGATGGAAATGCTATAAAATTGGGTTGTGATGATCATTGTAGAACTATAAATGTAACAAAATTCATTAAAAAATGGGTAGGACAACCTACAGAATGGGAGAAAATATTTCATACTAATAAACAATGTAACCAACAAGGGGCTTAATCTCCAAATACACAAACAACTCAACAACAACAAAAAGAATTGGCAGATCTTCTGCCAATTAAAAAATAGGCAGAAGATCTAACTAGATATATCTCCAAAGACATATGGGTGGCCAGTAGGCACATGAAATGATGCTCAACATCACTAATTATTAGAAAAAGGCAAATCAAAACTACAATGAGGTACCACTTCACACCACTCAAGCCATCATTAATAAGTCTACAAATAACAAATGTTACAGAGGGTGTGGAGAAAAGCAAACTTTCCTTACTGTTGGTGAGAATGTAGGTTGGTACAACCACTATGGAAAACAGAATGGAGATGCCTCAGAAAACTAAATATAGAACTACCATATGATCTAGTAATCTCATTCCTAGGCATATATCTGGACCAAATGGTAATTCAAAAAAATACATGTACCTCTATGTTCACAACAGCACTATTCACAATAGCTAAGGCAAGGAAACAACCTAAATGTCCATCCACAGATTACTGGATTAAGAAGATGTACATATATACAATGGAATATTATTCAGTCATAAAAAGAATGAAATATTGCCATTTACAGCAACATGGATGCAACTAGAGATTATCATTCTAAGTTAAGTAAGTCAGAAATAAAAGACAAATACTATATGATATCACTTCTATGTGGAATCTAAAATATGGCACAAATGAAACAGACTGCAAAACAGAAACAGACATAGAGAACAGACTTGTGCTTGCCAAGGTGGAAGGAGGAGGGAGTGGGATGACTGGGGGCTGGGGTTAATAGATGCAAACTATTACATTTAGAATGGATAAACAACAAGCTGCATGGCACAGGGAACTATATACAATCTCCTGGGATAGACCATGATAGAAAAGAATATAAAATAAGAATGTGTATGTATATAAAACTGAGTCACTCTGCTGTAGAGCAGAAAGTGGAACATTGTAAATCAACTATACTTTTAATTATTAAAAAAGACAGTGATCTATTCATTCCCAAATTTTTCTTCTGATCAATATCTCTAGCTCATTCTGTACTTTTTTCCAAAGGAAACAATTACAATAATTTTTTAAATTTAAAGGTAAATGTAAGTTTAGATATGCTGAAATGAAACATCCTCTCAAATACAAGAATGGTTTATCTGACTACTTGTAAATATTAAAAAGGCTTGTGTGCAAGGTGATTAAAGAGACAAGACACCACCACTCTTCCAAAATAAAGTTTTTTGTTTTTGTTTTTTCTATTTTGGCCACCCCTCAGCATATGAAGTTCCCAGGCCAGGGATCAGATTTGAGCCGCGGATGTGGCCTATGCTGCAGCTGTGGCAATCTCGGATTCTTAATCCACCGTGCTGGGCCAGGGGTCAAACCTACAATCCCAGGTCTTCAGAGATGCCACCAATCCTATTGTGCCACAGCGGGAACTCACAAAATAAGTTTTTTAAAAGCCCAAGTCACTCAAAGAACTGGGCAGAACTGAACACTAAATGACCTTATCTGTTAGGTTTTTAATCTTTGAGGAACTATTACATAGCTCTCCCCTAAATCTTTAATATTTTTGGTTTTTATTTAGTTTACATGTGATTTATCTCCACAGTTCATCTTTTCTGTGGGAAATCACCACTAACAAAAAATAAATAAATAAAAGGTCTTTGTACTGCATCCCTAAATAAATTCTAAGTAGGTAGGAAGGGTTTCACAACTTACCAGAACAAATGCAGTTGCTGTTAAAAAGGAAAAAGGAGTTTGATAGGATGGTCAGAGAAAGGGAACAGCGAAACCAGGAATATGGTCACCCAACGTATAACCTACATAATACAGTGATTCCCAAAGCCCTATCAAAGCTAATCTAGGGAGGAAAGGATCCTCATTTTACAGATGGGGAACGTGGTATTCAGAGATATGAAGTCACTTGCCTGAAGGTAATAAGTTGTAAAAACAATGACAATAGTTCTGAGTAACTTTTATTTAGTACTTGCTATATGCCAGATACTGTTTGAACTACTTTATATGCAGTGTTATTCAATTCTCAAAACAACCTCATGGTGTAAATACTATTACCAATAGGTTTTCCCGGTAAGGCAACAGAAAAAAGGTACTGCAACTTTCCAAAAGTCATCCAACTAAAAAGTGCCAAAGCTGAGATCAGAGCAAGCAGGACTAGGAGTCCAGACCAGGTCTTCCACCCTCAGGTGCAGTTTGCTTTTCAGGATGACATCTTGCTGCTGGCTGTGGGAAAACTTCTGGAGGCAGTATTGTAGCTGAGACAGAAGTCTCAGAAGTCAGATCACCTTGGTTCAAGAACTGTCCACATACCAACCATGTGTCTTTGGGCAAGCCCCTTAACCTCTCAAAGTCTTCATTTCCTCAGTAAGAACAAGACAAAAATGGACCTCAAGGCAAGATAAGTAAGTCCTGAGGCTGTAAGGGACTGCATGGTGACCAAAGTTAACACTGTATTGCATATTTAAAAGTTGCTAAGAGAATAGAGCTTAAAAGTTCCCGTCACAAGAAAAAAAATCCTGTAACTACCTTTGGTGGCAGAAGTTAACTGTGCTTATTACAGTGATCTTTCATAATATATACAACTATTGAATCATTAGGCTATACACTTGAAACTAATATAATTAGTACTCAATTTTTTAAAAATTTTTTTGTAAATTTTTTTAAAAAGAACAAAATAATAACAGTAACTAGGTCCCAACATTGTTATGAAGATCAAATAGGACACGTGTTTTGACTTCAGTTATCCTGAATAAATGTTAACCACTGTAAGTTATGGTACTTAAGAAAGAAAGGAATGGGCAAAGGATAACTTTGAAAGAAAACACATGAATTCTCTGAAAAACTGAACTTCTTGGTTTCTAATTAGTAATAAAAATAAAAGTTGAGAAAAGTTCAAAAGATAATTGGCAGACTTTCAAACCAGAAAGCAGAAGCTTGAGGACAAATCTGAAAGAGAAGCACAAGCAGCTTCGACCCTTTCTGGCTGACTTGAAAGGATCCCACAATGACTTGCCATTTAGACCCTGAAATGTCTCACGCATTCACGCTGGTTCCTTAAAACTAAAATGTCTGGTGACTGGGCAGAGTAAGTCAAATGCAAAGATAAATTCCTGGACCTCGAAATGATGAAATTTAATTTCTGCACCAACTCACCTCGAATGCCCCCTTTGTATCGGTTTTTAATGGCAGCCAAGCTGATGGACTCCTCGCCTTCCTCCTCCTCGTCATATCGATCAGGTTCTAGGTAACTAGCGCTCAGCCCCCGCTGGTGCTGTTTCTCTCTCATTCGGCGCTGCTGAGACTCCCTACGAATGGAAGCCCGCAAACGTTCTTCTTCTTTCTATAAAGAAGCAAAAAAACAGCTGAACTTAAAAACAAAAAAAAGAATGCATTAGCCGAGCGCCCACTTGAAACTACTCTAGAGAACATATAAAGCTGCCCCCCCCACCCCCCGCCGCCACCCCCAGGATAACACCTATGTCCTCTGGGTGCAGTTCTCTCCGATTCACAGCTCTGTTACCACACAGGTCATCGTCTTGCTCGGTTCCCAGGCATGAAGACAACACAAAGGTAAAACGAAAGGTTCCCTCAGAGCACCTGCCCCATCAGAAGTAGCAGAGACATGGCTTGAGAGCTACAATGTCCCCTGTGC
>PVHT020001751.1:15332060-15377190 GCA_004024745.2 Catagonus wagneri
GGCAGGACAGGGAGGTGCTGGTAGGGGAGGGTCCCCGAGACCCAGAGTAGAGCCTTCATTCCCTTCCATCTGCCTGGCATCCTGCACAACGGGGTTCACAAGGCAGGGCCTGGCTATGAGAGATCAGGGATATTCTGGCATTTCTTTGATTCCTCACTTACCTGTTTTGTATTATTGCATACAACTCTAATTCTGCTGTTAGACACTGTTTCATTAAGTAGTGTGTGGTTGTACTGAGTATAGAGTGAAAATCACTGTCAGTAGAACAGGGATTAAGAACAAATTTAGCTGATTCCTTGTGCATTTCCACAGAAGCTGGGGAAGTGAAGGAGGGTGTGGGGCATCTCTCAAGGTGATCCTGGAGCCTGCAGGTCCCTCTAGCTCCCCTACCTTCAAGAGAAAAGGTACAGAAATTGGGCAAGAAGCTGATTCCAAAGTCAAAGCCCCTACACAGCACTGGGTTAGGGGCTGCTACAGAATCTGATGTAATTAACCTGCCTTGTAAGTAAAAAGCAGAGGCTGGGAGGCAAACCTTCAACTGACAGTGAGATTAGTAAGAAAGGCCCTGAGGTAACCAGAGTGTCTTAGGCTCACCGTGCCCTGCTGCAGTAAGGAATTAAATCCCATGAAGCAGACAAGGCAGTGGCCAAGATCTAGCAGGGATCAGAGAAGGTAGAGAGAATGAGACTGCACCACTGCTCGGCTTCTCAGAGCAAGTGTTTCACAGAAGACCAATGGTATCAATCCACACACTCCATCATTTAGAGATAATGCCCCAGAAATGAGTTTATGCCTAAGTGACATTTAAATCAAAACTGAAAACCTACCAGGTAGACTGTTACCTACTGTCCTTAAAAACCACAAGTTATTCTTTCCCAGACTCTCCTTTAGGCACTCTCCTATTCGAACTTCTGATCTACGTATATTCTATTTAGACTAAATCTCTAGAATTTCCACTGATTTTTGACATGGACTCTAAAGTAGATATAGATGATTTGATCACCTTGAAATTATCTGTGAAAAGTTAAAATTATTTCAGTCACCAGCTTGCTGAACTCTCAGGATCTGGTGGGAGAGAACCTGAGCCAGTGTCTGTTTTAGGACCAATGCCATATCAACCATTTGCCAAATGCTTCGGAAATGAATCCAGCTCCCTATCCTACCAGCTGGAAGGAGAAAAGGTGGCTCAATACAAGATGATGAACAATGTTCTTGGAAATGCTATTCATTTTTAAAAACTTATTTATTTCTTAGGGCTGCACCTGTGGCATATGGAAATTCCCAGACTTGGGGATCAAACTGAAATTATAGCTGCCGACCTATGTGGGATCCGAGCCATGTCTGAGATCTATAGCAGAGCTCATGGCATTGCCAGATTGCTAACCCGCTGAGCAAGGCCAGGGATCAAACCCTCATCTTCATGGATACTAGTTGGGTTCGTTTCTGCTGTGTCATGATAGGAACTCGGGAAATGCTACTCCTTTTTTTTTTTTTTTTTGGTCTTTTTGTCCTTTCTATGGCCGCACCAGTGGCATACGGAGGTTCCCAGACTAGGGGTC
Source organism: Catagonus wagneri (assembly GCA_004024745.2). Classification (NCBI taxonomy): domain Eukaryota; kingdom Metazoa; phylum Chordata; class Mammalia; order Artiodactyla; family Tayassuidae; genus Catagonus; species Catagonus wagneri. The sequence continues at coordinate 15,333,620 of PVHT020001751.1, forward strand.
TAATTGGAGCTGTAACCACCGGCCTACGCCACAGCAACGTGGGACCTGAGCCACATCTGCAATCTACACCACAGCTCACAGCAGCACTGGATTCTTAACCCACTGAGCAAGGCCAGGGATCGAACCCACAACCTCATGGTTCCTAGTCAGATTCACTTCCGCTGCGCCACAACGGGAACTCCAGAAATGCTATTCTTAACAAAATCTCACGGTCAAGCTCGGCCAACATACCTTAATCATTTCCGTGCGTTGACATTCAGGATCACGACCAGCCATTGGTAAGATTCTAATCTTCTGTGTCTTTGAACATCTATCTGCAAGTGACAGGGTCATCTTTCTATGTGTGGCACTGTCTGTAGAGTGAGGTCTACAGGAAATGGACAAAAATACCTCAGTAATTTCAATACATTTGTGAGCCAGTCATATCAACATCACAAAAACAGGAGTTCAGTGGCCATTTCCTATTTTCTAGGAAAAATAGGCAGGGATACAAAACAATATACTAGGTGGGGATTCCAAACTTCCTTCATTCATTTACTAAAACATTCTTATAAGTGCAATATAGAAAGCTCAAGTAAAAAAGGACTGCACAGCACAATCACGCTCTAAAGCAGCAAATGGATGGGCTCAAGCAGCATTTACTGAATAAGCACCAACCACTGAGCTTCTGTATTACATGTTATATGATTTCATTGTCTCAGCTCCTCTATAATTATTACATTTTATTTATGTATTCTGTTTGTCTTTTCTAGGGCCACATTCACAGCATATGGAGGTTTCCAGGCTAGGGGTCCAATTGGAGCTGTAGCTGCCGGCCGATGCCACAGCCACAGCAACGCAGGATTCGAGCCGCGTCTGGGACCTACACCACCGCTCACAGCAACACCAGATCCTTAACCCACTGAGAGAGGCCAGGGATCAACCCCGCAACCTCTTGGTTCCTAGTTGGATTCGTTAACCACTGAGCCACAATGGGAACTCCATTATTACATTTTAAATATTAGGAAACCGAGGCAAAGAAAGGTTGAGAAAGTTGCACAAGGTCATGCAAGTGGAAGTGGGACTCTGATACAGGTCTACTGGATTCCAAAGCCTATAATCTTGATCATTACAATTCTCAAAAATCTAAGTCATTACAAAGAATATTGTGCCCTCGGAGTTTCTATCATGGCTCAGCGGTAATAAACTGACTAGTACCCATGAAGATGCAGGTTCAACCCCTGGCCTTGCTCAATGGGTTTAGGATTCAGAGTTGCCATGAGCTGTGGTGTAGGTTGCAGATGTGGCTCTGATCCTGCGTTGCTATTGCTGTGGTGTAGGAAACAGCAGCTACAGCTCTGATTCGACCCCTAGCCTGGTAACTTCCATATGCCACACATGTGGCCTTGGAAAAAAAAAAAAAGCTTGTGCCCCTTCCAAGAGCAAGCATTACCCAAGGAGGATGGTTTGCTTAGAAACAAAAAAAGAAAAATATGAGCGTTTCATTGCAGTGCCTCCACTGTCTAGAGAAGCGGAATGTTCTCTCCAGCTGAGCTGAGTATCCTGGGCTACTTGGGGGCAACACTCCTGGAGTGGTGATGGATGCAGAGCCTAAAGAGCAAAATGACCTCAACCTGCATACCCACCTACACAACCTTTCCTCTGATCACATGCATACTAACAACCTCTAATTATGAGTTAGTCTCCCAAGTCAGTTTTACTAAAAAGACACACTGACCAGCAAGTATTCTTATGCTTCTTGGCAGTTGTAGTAATCACTGGAATCAGGAAACTGACATTCTGGTTAACATAACAGTCTCTTGGAAGTTTGGCTAGCATGACCTGGTTCCCTGTGAAACATCAGCTTTTAGTGCACTTGACGAAATACTGAACCAGATCTTGGTCTTCAGTGAACTACACTGTGAGGTTATGCCAATCAAGAGTGAGGCATTTTGAACAACATTTATATTTTACTGCTTTTTCTATAACAAGGAGTAGGTTGATGAGAACCGTTACCTGAATGTGAGTTTGGTTTTAAAGACGGCTTGTCCCTGTAGACCAGTACCTTGTCTTATAAATAGGTGGTTGTGATCGCCCTGCAGTGGAGCCTTGTAAACATCAAACACCTCATTGCCTAAATGCAGGGACATGCTGAAAAGAAGGAACACTTGACATGTTAATCAACAAAGCTTTCATTCTATCATTTTACTTATAATGTGATTCAACTGCTGACTGCTCTCCTTACTCAGAATTCAGAAGGAAGAAAAGATAAAGACATGATATGAAACGTAGGAAATGTAGGAAAATTGTATGTAGGAAAATGATATGTAGGAAAATGACCTACATAGAAATAAAACATACTGTAACCTTATATTTAGAAGCAAAAAAATGCTGTGACATTCACTCAGCCACTAACACCTTCCCAAGGAATGGCAGTTTTACTAAAGTGTCAATTTATAGGGAGTAGTACACGATGGGGAGGGGAGCTGGACCACCTCTTCCGGACTACTATGCTGTAGCCAAAGAGGATGATGACATTTCCAGTTTACTTTTAATGTCTCCCACCAGCCTGTATGGCCCTCAACTACCTATATCTCTCTCAGGATTTCTATGCAATGCAAGGGACTAAACCTTTAATAAGAAATTCTTTAATAAGAGATGTATCCCAAATAAGGTCTTATTCTAAAACTTTATCCCTCCCAGCCACATTCTGGGTATTTCCACACTCTTCAGGCGTGTGTGCTCACCTTCCATCTGACCACTTGACTATTCGAGCATTGCTCTCTTTAATTTCAGTTCCTTCTTCATCTCGGCGTATCCTCCATCTTATAGTATTTTCCACCTGTTTTCAAACACAAGTGCTTCAGAACACTGCAGTTTGTGCTTCTCCTCTCCTCAAGGAACACATTTAATCATAAAATAAGCATGCAAAGATAGTGACAGAAAAACAGACACTGAAACCCTCTTATTCTAATCACCTGGAGATGTTGGATAAAATAACAACAGGAAGAAAAATAAGGCTTAAGTGAATTTCTGAGCTCCTAGTGCTGGAACCACAGAGGGAGCTCGGAGCCAGAGCGCTGAGCAGATGCTCAATCTGTAGTAGCCTGTACACCTTTTAAGACACAGTGAGAACTAGTACGACAAGAAATAAAGCTTGAAGCCAAATAAGAGAGCAATTTAGAATTGAGACTCTCTATATAAAGCAGTGTCTCTCACAGAGCTAAAATCTCAATAAATATGGGACTAAAAAACTCTGCCTACTGGCCTAGGGAGGTAGGGAGGTCCCCCATATACAAGTAATGAAAAAAACAGCACCTAATGAAAATAAAACCCCGAAGTTTGAGTAAGTCTAGAGTCTAACTTTATCTTAACTTTATGAGGCAATAAACAGTGGAGGGAGAAATGCCAGGCAGATCTGGAAAATATTCAAAGGCTTCCTAAAGTGAAAATCACTGTTATTGAAATGAAAAACTCAACGGGACTTCTGGGAAAACACAGCATACTAAATGCACGTAGTTTATTCTTTAAAAAAAATTTTTTTTTCTTTTTAGGGCTGCACTTGAAGCATATGGAAGTTCCTGGGCTAGTGGTCGAATCAGAGCTGCAGCTGCCAGACTACCATAGCCACAGCAACTCAGGATCCACGGGACATGTGCAACCTATACCACAGCTCAGGGCAACGTTGGATTCTTAACCTGCTGAGCAAGGCCAGGGATCGAACCCACGTCCTCGTGGCTACCAGTCAGGTTCATTACTGCTGAGCCACAACGGGAATGCCTAAATGCATGTAATTTATCCCTGCCACATGCTGGAAACACACTAAAATGATGGTAAAGAATTTAAAAAAGGACATACTCACAAGGATACACACAATGTGAATTAAGATGGTATCAAAGAAAAGCCAAAATTTTGAAAATTGACAGGTCTAAGCTCAAGATTTCCTATGCCTATGTCCCCACCACCAGCCCTAAAAGCAGCTGCTCCCGCTCCCAGTCAGATTTTTCTGGATCTCCCCGTTAGTTGCAACTGCCTTTGCAAATGATTTCCTTTCAGTTTTTCCCTCTTCCTTCTATATTCCTTACTAAACAAACAACTATGAAGATGGCTGACTGAAGAACTCAAAAATATTCATGAATTAAGTATGATGTCATACCTAAGATTTGTTTCAAAAGAGTCTGAGTAAAGTGGTGTGGGGTACATAGATGAAACAAGATGTCCAACCTGCCCAACCTGACAACCACTGAAATGAGTGATGGGTACGTGAGAATTTATTATACTATTCTCACTGTATTTGTCTATGTTTAAAATTTTCCTTAATAAAGGAAACAAAACAAAATGATCTGTCACCATTCCTGCCTTCCCTCTCATACAAAATAGGTTAGCCACATATAAATATGAAAACACATCTAGGCCATTATTAACTGAGAAACCATTTTGAAAAATGCTTCCATATATATATATATATATATATATACACAATGTAATACTACTCAGCCATAAAAAAGAACAAAATAATGCCATTTGCAGAAACATGGATGGAATTAGAGACCCTCATACTGAGTGAAGTAAGTCAGAAAGAAAAAGACAAATACCATATGGTATCACTTATATCTGGAATCTAATATACTGCACTAAAGACCCTTTCTACAGAAAAGAAAATCATGGAATTGGAGAACAGACTTGTGGTTGCCAAGACGGTGGGGGAGAGAGTGGGATAGTATGGGAGTCTGGGGTTAACAGTTGTAGACTATTGCTTTTTGGATGAAAAAGCAAGGAGATCCTGCTGTATAGCACTGAGAACTATGTCTAATCACTTGTGACAAATCTATATATGTATATGTAACTAGGTCACCACGCTGTACAGTTGAGAAATTGACAGAAAACTGTAAACCAGCTATATTGGGGAAAAAAAAATTAAAAAAAAAAAAAGAACAATGCTTCCTCCTATAAAGTGATTTAAATAGTGAGGCTATGACAGGATACACTGTTAGGTCTTACCCTACTGGGATAAAAGACACACAAAAGTATTTCTAAAGCCAGAGGACCTCATAGAGGTACATAAACTGTACCTGGTCCTTTGTTCATTAATGAATTATACCACCAGCTGACTCTTTAAGAATGGTTAAGAATCTGACTGCAGTGGCTCAGGTCGCTGTGGACGTGGGGGTTCTCTGGCCCACTGCAGTGGGTTAAGGAATCCAGCATTGTTGCAACTGTGGCTTGGATTCAATCCCTGGCCCAGGAACTTCCATATGCCACAGGTACGGACATTAAAAAAAAAAAAAAGGTCAGCCTAGTTTCAAGAAGATCACTCAAAAAACCAAGGGTCCAGGGTTATTTTCCATCACACACCAAGGTTTTAAAAAACAGCAGCCTACTATACACTGACATTCTGTATTCTAAGCACCAAGATTTTAGAACAAAACATTTACTTCCAAATGTTGATGTTTACACTAGCATCTGGTACTACATGGTCTTAAAATATTGCAGATAGGAGTTCCTGCTGTGGTGCAACAGGCTTGGCAGAATCTAGGGAGCGCTGGGATGCAGGTTTGATCCCCAGCTGGCACAGTGGGTTAAGGATCCTGTGTTGTCACAGCTGCAGCTTAGGTCGCAACTTTGACTCAGATCACATCCACAGCCTGGGAACTCCATATGCCACAGGGCAGTCAAAAATGAAAAAAAAAAAAAAAACCTGTAGATATACTGCCACTTGCTGATGTATCATGACGGAAGGGGGAAATAAAAAAAATCATTAAAAAGTAAATATGTAAGGAAGTGTCACATTAATTTATATAAATGATAGGAAAGAAAAGCAGTAGAATAATGCCAGAGGCCTAAAACAGGCATGAAAAATTCACACTACTAACCCTAAATCAATAGATATACATGTTCTGAGGGAAAATATTATGATATAACCTAATGGAGACTGGGGGATGGGGAAGCAAGGAAAAGGGCAGCAAAAAACAAACAAAAAACAACCAGTCTAACTACATATTTATTGATCGTGATCTCGACCATGTTAATGGTGCCTGTTTACCTTCATTTTCTCATTTGATCTTCATTTCCATTAAGAGAAAGAAGTAGTCAAATTTCACTGAAAAGCTTTGGAAACCCATGTGTTTTTAGGGAAAACATATATCAAGATTCTTTATGTACCTGAAGAAATGGAATTCTTCTAAAAGTTCAGCCCCTGAATTCTAAGAATGCTGGAGTGCGATTTCTTAACATTTGAACACCATGTACAATATCTACTGGGAAAAAAAGTATTTACAAGGAATCCTTCATATTTAAGAATCTAAAATGCATAGCTCCAGTTTCAGTATCATGAGATCAACTGCTTATTGTTCTTTTCTGCAACTGAGCTCTAAAACTGTCTGATTAAGCCTCTATCCTCCTTAATTAAAAGATTAGAGGCCCTCCTTGGATAAACGTAACCAGATAGTACAAGGTGTCAAAGAGAAGCATGAAGAAGAATTTAGTACAATTAAAAAAAAAAAAAAAACTCTAATAGTGAACAAGAGCCATTGGAAAAAATATAAAGACAGCCATATAATGAAGTGTTACGTACTAATTATAAATTCTCCTTTTGTATATGATTCATCCATAGATCAAAGAACCAAAGAATTTCCCCTTGCAGGAAGTTGCCAGAACTTAGCCCATAGTACATAGAGAGGTAAACCAAACCACAGTACAACTTATTCTGAAGGAAGTAGCTAATAATTACTTTAAAGTATCAAAAAAGTGTAACACTGAGAAAAGTGATTAAAAAGTTGTCACTTTACAGAGAAAAAACTATGTATTATCTTCCCAAAAATATTCAGAAAAGGTAGACAGTTTGTTGATAAAACAGCAAACATAGGAGTTCTCTTGTGGTGCAGCAGGTTAAGAATCCAGCATTGTCACTGCTATGGTGCAGGTTCAAGCCCTAGCCCAGGAATTTCCACATGCCATGGGTGTGGCAAAAGAAAAAAAAAAAAAAACAGGAAACATAAAAAATCATTTTTGAAAGCTCTAATGTCAAGTTAGTATCCCCAGATTTTACTTTACAAAAGAAAAAAAGAAAGGAGTAAAGCACAGAATGGTACCTTTAATTTTAACCTGGTTCGACCTTCTTCATCCAGCATTTCCTCATCTTCAAATTCATCTTCATAATATTGAGGATCAAAAGGTCTACAAGTTGTTTTTAAAATAACTGATTAATCATATTTTGTAAGGAATATTATTACTGCTATATAATAACAACTCTATTAATATACACTATTACACTAAAAAATTGTAATAATTAAAAATCATAATGGTCAAATATCTTCATGTACAATTTTAAGGAAATATTCAAATTACCACACCTTGAAATTTGGTGTTAATATACGTTACTTGAAATAAAGTGTGAGCAAGGCCGTATATTCAGAATATTCTCTATTCTTATATTAGTCCTGCAAAGAGTAGGTCACACACACTCTAGCTTTCACATTATTTTGCTTAGGAAAAATTTTTTAAATCGCACAAGGCCTCGCATGTTACTTAGAAAACAATACTCATCAATACTGTTTGTCCAAAACCATTAGTTTTCTCAATCTGCTACAGTGGACATTTGCAGTTTCTATAGCAAATTTCACCATTCTCAATTTCAGCTTTTTCAGGGCTCTACCGTCCAAAAAGACTTGTGATGTCTGTTAATTCACAAGAAAGTATCAAACCGCCAAAAACAGTTACAACATTAAAAGCCTCTTTTACCAATAGTCCATACTTTTCCTATCTTAAGATATACTTGATTTATTTTTTCAGAGATCCAAAACCAGTTTTCCATCTACATTAAAAAACTATTAACTAATCCCCTTACCTGGGTTCTACACTGAGAAAGTTGGGCAGCTTAACAAAGTATAAGTCATTTCCTAAATCAGTATTTACTTTGGGTATTTCTACTTCTATTCTGGTCTCAGGAATTGGTTCCTCCTCCTGTTGATCCTGAGGCAATCCATTTTCATCCTAAGAAAAGAATCAAGAATTTTAGAGCTTGACGTGACCTTGGAGGTGGTCAGGCTCAACTTCCACACTTTAATTACTTAGGAAGGTAAGAAGTATAATGAGCATGACCTTAGGGCTGATATCCATCGCCACCAACCAACTCTCCAAAAGCCTCGTGGAAAACAAGATCAGTCTGTAAGCGTCAATCTAAGAAAACATCTCTTTCATAAGAAAGCTATCTTCCACATATTCACCTACAGACATGAATTTAATCGGCACTTCGATATGAAGTCATTCTATTAATTAAAATTGCAGATTATCAACACAAAACACACTCGTTGGCATGAACAAGAAAAACATTTAAATCAATCGGTCTCAATTTATAGGTCTGTGCAGTCTAGTCTCTTACAGTGCGGCACCAATCTCATGCTGGGCGGTTCTTTCACTCTCTGTTTTTTCTTACCCCTAACATCTTGCAAAACTACAGGATCACAAACAGAAGACTGACCCTGATACAGGCAGATAAAGAACACTTCCATCACCACTGATATCCATGATGCCCTCTCACAGCCAAATTCACTTCGTTCTTCCACCATCCCTCCTTAATCTCAGACTGCCATTAATCTCTTATTTCTATAATTCTGTCATTTCAAGAGTGTCATATAAGTGCATTCATACAGAATGCAACCTTTTGGGGATTGGCTTTTCTAACTCAGCATAATTCCCTGGAACTTCAAGTTGTTCCACATATCAATAGTTAAATCCTTTTTACTGCTCAATATTATTCCATGGATGGGTGTGACAAGGCAGTTATTTCTACTTCTCCTTATAACCAAGAGTTCCCTATGTAACTGAGAAAAGTCATCTCTTCATTGTATTTTCATACTGCAATTCAGTTATCAACTTCCTCTTCTTGGCATAAGAGAGACACTTAGTTCTCTCCCCCAGCTCACATTGCTAATTTTACTTACAACAGGTTGTCCTGGAGTGGGTGGTTTATCTTCTCCATCGCTCCCTGAAGATATATCATCTGCACCTCCAAACAGATCCATGGTTCCACTATTATCTTCAACAGAGGAAAAGTGCACAGTATTAACTATCTGCAATAATGATTCTCCAAAGTTATCACTTCAACATACTCCCAAGGGAACCAGACACCTGGAAACCACCCAAACAAAGCTCTTAGCCTGGCTCTCAAAGGTTTGACTTGAGTGTCTGTAGAGAGGGAAGGGGGCAGATCTGGTGAAAGGCAAAGCTGCACAGGACGCAATTCTTTCACCCTCCACTTACTACACCCTTGTTCTGCCACTTCCTCTTATTCCCCAGGAGTCTAAATATCCTCCTACAGTGTAGATATGCAAATCTGGGGCTTAAGCACTCCATACAGGCCTATTCTCTAATTGTCCCTTAGGTTTTAAAATGATAGGCCCCTCTCCTCTCAGGCGGAACTTCATCCAGGTAAAGGTAAAACAACAACAACAACAATAATACTCTATAATAAAATAAATCAAGATGGGGTAGTAGAGAGGATGATAGAAAGATGGAAAGGAGATCAGAAAGTAGACTACTTAAAATTGAGATTATAGAAGAGTTATGATTATTGGTAATGTCATGGTCTAGGACAAACTGTGGGAGTGAGTTACCTTTACTTTGTCTCAGTAACTGATCTGACAAAGTGAAGGACAGATCACTGAAAATGAAGAGGGAACCTATTAGAATGACCAAAATTCAGAACCCTATTGACACCAAATGCTGACAAAAAAATGTGGAGCAAGAAGAACTCTCATTCACTAATGGTGGGAATGTAAAATGGTACACCCACTTTGGAAGACAGTCTGGTGGTTTCTCACAAAATTAAACATACTCTTATCATATGCTCCAGAAACTGTGATCCTTGGTTAGCAAACCAAGGATTTGCTTTGTTTTTTGTCTTTTTAGGGCCGCACCCATGGCATATGGAGGTTCCCAGGCTAGGGGTCCAATTGGAGCTATAGCTGCTGGGCTACACCACAGCCACAGCAATACCAGATCTGAGCCTCGTCTGAGACCTGTACCACAGCTCATGGCAACGCTGGATCCTTGAACCACTGAGCGAGGCCAGGGATCGAACCCAAGTCCTCATGGATCCTAGTCGGGTTCGTTAACCACTGAGCCATGACGGGAACTCCGCAAACCAAGTATTTACTTGGAAACTTACGTCCACACAAAAACCTGCACACAACTGTCGATAGCAGCTTTACTCATAACTGAAAACTAAAAAGCATCCAACATATCCTTCGGCAAGTAAATGAATAAACCAGTATATCCAGACAATGGAACACAGGAATACGTTGGAGATATTATAGGTTTGGTTCCAGACCACCACAATAAAATGAATATTCCAATAAAGCAAGTTTTATGAATCTTTTGGCTTCCCGGGGCATACAAAAGTTATATTTACATTATACAGTAGTCTATTAGTATACAAAAGCATTATGTCTAAAAAAACAATGTACGTATCAATTTAAAAATACTTTAAATTTAAAAGTGATAAAATCTTTCATTGCTAAGAACTGCTTCTGAGCCTTCAGTGAATCATAATCTTCTTGCTGTTGCAGGGTTTGAAATATCACAAGAATTACCAAAATGTGACAGAGATACACAGCAAGCAAATGCTTGAAAAACTGGCACCAACAGACTTGCCACAGGGTCACCACAAACTTACAATCTGTAAAAAATGTAATGTCTGAGAAGCATAATAAAGTAAGTGCAAAAAAACAATGTTTGCCTGTATTACTCAGTGCTAAAAAGAAACGAGCTAATAAACCATGAAAGACATGGTGGAAATTTAAATGCGTATTATTAAGTCAAAGAAGCCAATCTAAAAAGGCTACATACTATTTGATTCCAACTATATGACACTGTGGAAAATGCAAAGCTATGGAGACAGTAAAAAGATCAATGGTTGCCAGGAGTTAGACAGGAGGAAAGGACGAACAGGCAGAGCAGAATTTTTAGGACAGTGAAACTATTCTACACGGTAAGTTAATGATGGACCCATGTCATCACATATTTTTCCAAACCCACAGAATTTACAATACCAAGAAGTGAACCATGGATTTTGGGTGATCACCATGTGTCAATGTAGGTTAATCAGTTTAACAAATCCTCTGGTAAGGAATGTTGATAATGGGGAAGGCAATGCATGTGTGGAGGCAGTGGGTACATGAGATATCTCTACCGTCTCTTCAATTTTTCTGTAAACCTTAAGTTGCTCTAAAAAAATATAGTCCTAATAATTTTTTTAGAAAGAAGAGCAGGAGTTCCCGCTGTGGTGCAATGGGATCGGTGGTGTCTTGGGAGCACTGGGGAGAAGGTTCAATCCCCAGCCTGGAACAGTGGGTTAGATATCTGGCGTTGCCGCAACTGCATCTTTGGTCATGATCAAACTGCAGCTTGGACATGATCCCTGTCCAGGGAACTCCATATGCTGTAGGGTGGCCAAAAATGGAAAAAAAGGAAAAGGAAAAAAAAGAGAGAGGAGTTCCCTTTGTGGCACAGCAGAAGCATTTCTGACTAGGAACCATGAGGTTGTGGGTTCGATCCCTCACCTCGCTCAGTGGGTTAAGGATCTGGCGTTGCCCTGAGCTGTGGTGTAGGTCACAGATGCGGCTCGGATCCTGCATTGCTATAGCTGTGGCGTAGGCCGGCAGCTGTAGCTCCCATTTGACACCTAGCCTGGGAACCTCCACATGCCACAGGTGCACCCCCCCCCAAAAAAAAAGCAAAAAAAAAAAGAGAGAGAGAGCGAGAGAGAGGAGGAAGAAGTAAAGTCACAGTATCAGAAAGTTCATCTATAAAATAAAAATCACCAAAACAATATGGAGTTCCCTGGTGGCCTAGATGGGTAAATGTCTGCAGCTGTCGACCCCTGGTCCAGGAATTTCCACATGCCACAGGCATGGCCAGAAAAGAAAAAAAAATCACCAAAACTATAACTCCACCCACCAACACTCTCATGTACCCTCTCGATTATTTTCTTCCTAGGTCTTATCACCATCTAACATACTATATTTACCTAATGTATTATTATCACTCTCCCAACCCTACCCTACCCTACCCCACCAGAATGTGGGTTCTACAAGGAAGAAGTCTTTGTTTTGGTTAGTGCTGCATTCTAAGTGCATAGAACTGTACTAGTACAAAGCAGATTCTCAATAAAAAACTGTGAATAAAATGAAAGAATACCTTTAATTCTTACAACAAACCTTTAAGGTGGTTAGCATCATCTCCCTCTCACAGACCAGAAAACTGAATTGTAGTAATTAATTACTGTGACCAAAATCATATAGGTAGAAAGCAGAACCACAAAGATTCCAACTTTGATCATCTAATTCCAAAGTCCATGCACAAAACTACTAGCTATAGATCCGAAAATCTTTAAGTAAATCCCAGAGTTTACTGTTCTCTCCAGTTCTTTTTCTCTCTAGTTGATTCTCTAAATGTTTGCTTTAGTTATACTGTTACTTATGATAATTTATATAAGCTATTTAACATTAATGCCTAATTGTCATTCAGCACTGTGTCAGTTGTGCAAAATCAAACTATCAAAATTATGTTTGCTATATTTCATACTAGATCTTTATTGTTAGGTAATCTGCCATTTAAAATGCAGTCATGCACAGAGATGCATTGGTGGATCTTTTATCCTTATAACAAATCTACCTTACCTAACACTGGGTTTTTATTAACTCTTCATCTAAACCATAGCTTGAAGCATCAGGCTCTTGGAGTTCCCGTCATGGCTCAGCAGTTAACAAACCCAACCAGTATCCATGAGGACACAGGTTGGATCCCTGGCCTTGCTCAGTGGGTTAAGGATCCGGCATTGCTGTGAGTTGTGGTGTAGGTCACAGATGTAGCTCGGATCCCGCATGGCTGTGGCATAGGCAGGCAGCTACAGCTCCGATTCAACCCCTAGTCTGCGAACCTCCCTATGCTGCTAAAAAGACAAAAAAAAAAAAAAAAAAAATCAGGTCCTTCATTTGACATCAACTTATTAGGACCAAAGGAACAAGCTTCCCTAGGACTATCATTATTCAAACTGAAAAATGCACACCACGACCTCCATCAGAGTCCCAGCCCCCCCCACATGAGATTCATTCTGACTATAAATGAAGCATGTTCTTCTAATTAAGAGTGAGCAGTTTCTCATAGCTGTTCAACTTCCTTGTGTATACTAAACATAGCCACATCTTTTCCTGTAGGTCTTGCAGTCTGGGGTAAACGTTTAGGGTTGGGGATACTACTACAGTTAAATACAGAAGGATGGAAATACAGATATATAAAGGGTGTAACTGGAGTACCTTTCGGTACCTCAGTGTCACTATCCGCTTCTGAATCAGATGCAATTGCATTCTTGCGTTTCATTCGTAAAACTTCATCTTCACTATCACTGCCTCTTGCAGATTCTGTAAGAGTAGAATTAGAGATTCTGCATAATCACAGTCATATTATTGCTTTGAATTTTGTGTTTTAGAAGTAACATCGGTGATGAACAAACTGCGGTACACCCATAAAATGGAAAACTACTCAATAATAAATAAGAATGAAGTACTGATGCGTGTAACAATTTGGATGAATCCCAAGTGCATTACACTAAGTGAAAGAAACTAATGAAAAGAAAAAAGTTTACACACTGTATGATTCCATTTATATGACCACATTCCCCAAAAGACAAAACGATAGTGACAAAACAGATCAGCAGCTGTCAGGGGTCGCAGGTGGGGAGGGATATAACTGCAAAAGGGATAGTATGAGGAGTTTTCTAGGGTAACAAAACTATTCTGTATCTTGACCACGGTGATGGTTACACAAATCTATATATGCATTAATATAATTGAACCGTACACACACCCAGAGAAATCAGCTTACTGTAATGAGTTTTAAAATAAAATTAATAAAAGGAACACTGGTTGCTGTAAGCAGAAAAATTTGGGAGAATGAGAAAAGCAGTACTGAAACTTACAAGAAAATCAACTGAAGTTCCCATTGCAGAGCTAGTTAAGAGTTAAGCAGGATGATCAGCTACAAGATCCCTACTATGATCCCAGTTTCACATTAGTGTACTAGTATTAGGGAAGTAGTACGTGAACCTTAATGATTCCGGTCATAGTACAAATAACTCCACCCAGAACTAGTTATTGAATACTTACTGCAGTCCTATAGTCTATACGGACCTATGTCCACCTCTGGAAATTTTCTGACCTACTCTTCCAAATAATGCCAAAATGTGGTCTTGAATGCTATCCTGAGTATGTATTAAGGGGGGGAAAAAACCCCTTCCCTCCATACTGCAGCTCTCCAAGAACACAGGATCCATATGTAATTATAGTCAATCACCTATAAAAATGAAGCAATCCAGATATTACTTCAAGACTTCCAACCTAATCAAAGTAACTTACAAAGAAACAAGATGTCTAGTTGTTTTAATACTCTCTATGAAGAATATGCTGGCTTAAGAAGAACAGTTCAAATGGCTATTAGAAAGGGGGTCAAGAAGCTGTGTGTTTCCTTCTTTCTTTAGGGAATAAAAGTACTGATCCAAGCACATCTCCCCAGGATAAAGAGGAAAGTGTCAAGCTATCACAACTCATTGAGATCATCTGTGTTTTCATTTCCTGGATGTTACACTCCCCAGACAACCTCCTGATTGTTACAAATTGGCATTCAATATAGATTTTTACCCCCAAAGGAAAGGATATAATGATAAGAGAGAAATAACTGATCCTCTTAAAACAAACAATTTTGCGATTCAATTTTTATAAGGTACTTTCCTGTGAATTTGATTAGGTTGGGTTAAACTCCTTGGGGCCTGAAGGATGAAATTCTGGATCTCAGAAAATTTGAGCTGGAACCTGCTGTTCACACCTCAGTTTAGCTACCCATTGGGGGCATTTCAATGGTATTATTTTTTTTTAACCCCAGGCAAATCTATTCTCACCTGAGGTATGCTCTTTAGTTACCCACAAAAATGGAACTAACTCTATTATCTAGCTACTTTAGCATTATACATCTTTCTGTTCTCTTTAAATTGTTTTTCTTCTCCATTTATTATCAATTAAATGGAAGGGGAATAGACAGAAATAATAAATGGATTAGGAAAATGTTTACAAGCAAAAATGTACAGAATTAGAAAAGGTTGAAATGGACGGTCAGAAAAGAAAAAAGTGAAGAAAAAAACACTAAAGTGGGAATGTGAAAAGAATAAATAAGCCCCTGTAGTGTCTGGATGCTTCTACTGATACACTTTGGTTCTCATCAATGTATTACCTGATTTATGGTCCTGCTCCTCTTCATCCTCTGAATGCCTGTGTTCTTCATCTGAGGCCTGTGGCCTTTCATCATCAGAATTTTGCATTTTCTCTTCATCAGACATCTGTGGCCGCTCTTCATCATCAGAATTCTGCTTCTCATCATCATTATCAGAAGCCATTGGCTGTTCTTCATCAGAATTAGCCTTCTCCTCCTCAGACAGCTGTTGTCTCTCATCATCTGAAAGCTGAGGCCTCTCTTCATCATCTGTGTTCTGCATTTTCTCATCATCATCAGAATTCTGCAGTTTATCTTCATCAGATCCTTGGGCCCGCTCCTCATCATCAGAATTCTGTATCTTTTCATCATCTGACTGGTCACTTTTATCTTCTCCGCCCCATTTTTCATCATCTGAATGTGCTTTGTCAGAACCTTCCACTTCTGAGTGATGGCTCCCTCCATCTGATCTATGACCTTCATCTTCATCATCATTGTGGGCCTCTGATCCACTGTGCTGATCTACATCTGAGGGGTCATTGTCTTCGTGGTCAGATCGTTCAGAAGCTTCTGATCTATTGTCTGATCTCTCAGAGTGATTGTCACTCCCACTATGATGAGAAGCTCCCTCATCCTCACTGTCATCTCCAAACAGTTCCTTATTACTTGGCTTTCCTGAATCATCTCTTTCATCTTGATCACTTTCACTTCCAGAAGCATTACTGCCAGAAGCAACATTCTCTTGATCAGAATCCGACTCTGATCCAGAATCAGAATCTATGGGATCATATAAACACAAGGCAATGTAAACAAAAAAGCAGAACACTAAAAGTCCACCCTCAACATCAAAGCAATGAAAAAAACCTCAAAAACTCTTGGAATATATTTTGTTAGATTCTACTCTGGAAACTAACTAAAAGTTGGAACAACTAGGGGACTACTTAATTAGAAAAAAAAATTGCTGAATCTCAATAAGAAAACAGAACTTTGGGAAGCTTTAACTTACTCTGGTCCCTCCCTGCTGTGAGAATTAACATATCTCTTTCTATCAAAGGAAGTCTTAGTTACTCCATTTTGTTCCTGCTTCCTTTAAGACACCCTCCTCCACCCCTCCCCTCTTTACCTTTTGTCCCAGTAACAATTTGTTTCAAATTAGCCAATCCAGAAGAATGTGTGCCCTGACCAGACCAATGAGAAGGGGACAGGTATACCACCTGCATTAGGGATAAATAGGGGGCATCTTCCCTCTTTCGTGCGCGCACTTTTTGAGAACGTGTGCCCTTCTGCAGAAGAAAGATCTTCTGTCGAGATCTCTCCATGTTCATGTGTTTCACTTTCTGACACTGATGATCCACAGTCACTTTCCCCAACACTGCTCGACCCACTCCCTGGTTCAATGGTACCTTGAAGATAATAGTCTAAATTTCTGGTGCACATACCACTACTGGAGGGAGTAAAAGGCATCTCATTTACAAAGAATCATAGTTGTTAGTTTTGATCTGAGAAAACAGGACCTGAGAAGACACTTATAAGGTTGATGTCAGAGAATGTTTTGCCTATGTTCTCCTAAAAATATTTTCTTAGGTCAGTCTCCCAAGGCAACAGAAATAAAAGCAGAAAACCACCAATGGGACCTAATCAAACTGACAAGCTTTTGCACAGCAAAGGAAATCATAAAAACAAACAAAAAAAAGACAACCTACAGAATGGCAGAAAATAGTTTCAAATGATGCAACTGACAAGGGCTTAGTCTCTAAAATATACAAGCAATTTATACACCTTAACAGCAAAAAAAAAAAAAAAAAAAAAAAAAAAAAAAAAAAAAAAAAAAAAAGAAAAAAAACAACCCAATTGAAAAGTGGGCAAAAGACCTGAATAGATATTTCTCCAAAGAAGTCATACAGATGGCCAATAAGCACATGAAAAAAATGCTCAACATCACTGATTATCAGAAAAATACAAATCAAAACTACTGTGAGGTACCACCTCACACCTATCAGAATGGCCATCACTAATAAGTCCACAAATAACAAATACTGGAGAGGGTGTGGAGAAAAGGGATCCCTCCTGCACTGTTGGTGGGAATGTAAATTGGTACAACCACTGTGGAAAACAGCATGGACGTATCTCAGAAAACTAAATATAGAACTACCATGTGACCCAGCAATCCCACTCTTGGGCATGTATCTGGACAAAACTTTCCTGGAAAAAGACACATGCACCCATATGTTCACTGCAGCACTATTTCCAATAGCCAAAACATGGAAACAACCTAATTGTCCATTGACTGATGAATGGATTAAGAAGATGTGGTACATATACACAACGGAATTCTACGCAGCCATAAAAAAGGATAAAATAATGCCATTTATAGCAACATGGATGGAACTAGAGACTCTCATACCAAGTGAAATAAGTCTGAAAGAGAAAGACAAATATCATATTATATCACTTATATCTGGAATCTAATAGCACAAAATGGATCTTTCCATGGAAAAGAAACTCATGGACTTGGAGAACAGACTTATGGTTGCCAAGGGGGAGGGGGAGGGAGTGGGATGGACTGGGAGTTTGGGGTTAATAGATGCAAATTACTGTGTTTGAAATGGATAAGCAATGACAGACTGCTGTATAGCACTGGGAACTATTATCTAACCATTTGTAATGGAGCCTGATGGAGGATAATGTGAGAAAAAGAGTGTATATATGTATGTGTGACTGGCTCACTTTGGTGTACAGTAGAAAATTGACAGAACACTGTAAACAAACTATAATGGAGGAAATAAAAATCATTAAAAAAAAAGAAAGAAATCCCAAACAGTAAAAGCAATCTTGAGAAAAAAGAATATAGCTGGAGGCATCATGTCCTTGATTTGAAATTATATTATAGAGCTACAGTAACCAAAACAGTATGATATTGTCATAAAATTTAACATATAAATCAGTCAAAGAGCTCAGAAGTAAAGCCACACATAAATGGTCAATTAACTTATGACAAAGAAGCTAAGACTATGCAGTGGGGAAGGGCAGTCTCTTCAATACATGGTGCTGGGAAACCTGGAGAGTAACATGCAAAAGAAACTGGACCAATATCTTATACCATACACAAAAATTAACTCTAAATGGATGAGGCTAAAATTTAGACCTGAAACTATAAAGTTCGTAGTAGCAAATATAGTAAGCAGTAAGCTCTGTGACATTGGTCCTGATTGTTTTTTTGGTGGCAAATCTGTTTTATTGGTGGCAAATCTAAAAAATAAAGATCACTAAAGTAAAAATAAACAAGTGTGATTACATTAAACTAAAAAGCTTCTACAAAGCAAAGGAAACTATCAACAAAATGAAAAGCAATCTACTGAATGGGATAAAATATTTGCAAATCATATATCTGATAAAGGGTTATATAAAGAACTCAAACTATTTTACAGCAAAAATAAATAAATTATGAGCAGAGAGCCTTAACAAACATACCCACCCTCCCAAAAAAGACACAGAAATGGCCAACAGGTACACAAAAAGATATCAAGTATCACTGATCAGCAGATAAATGCAAACCAATACCAGTTAGGAAGGCAATTATCAAAAAGATAAGAAATAAGTGTTGGAGAAGAAGTGGAGTAAAGGGAACACTTGTACACTCTCACGGAAAACATTATGGAAATGCTTCAAAAAAAAAACGAATAGAACTACCATATGATCCAGCTATTTCACTTTTGGGTATTTATCCAAAGAAAACGCATGTGAAAAGACATACGCACATCTACGTTATCTACAAAGTCCAAGATATGAAAATAACCTAAATGTACATCTACAGATAAATGGATAAATTAAATGTGGTGTATATATATAATAAAACATTATTCGTGCCACTATAAATATGGCATATATATACACAAAGGAACATTATTCAACCATAAAAAAGAAAGAAATCTTGCCATTTATGACAACATGAATGGATCTTGAGGGCATTAGACTAAGTGAAATAGGTCAGAAAGAGAAAGACAAAGACCGTATGATCTCAGTTATATGTGGTATCTAAAAAACCAAAAAACAAAGCTCACATATAAAGAGAATAGCTTGGTGGTTGCCAGAGTCTGGGGGAAGAGAAAAGAGGTAGGCAAAATGGATGAAGGGAGTCAAAAAGTATAAACAACCAGTTATAAGTCATGGGGATGTAGTGTACAGCATGGTACTACATATTTGAAAGTTGCCAAGAGTAGACTTTAAAAGTTCTCACCACAGGAAAAAAAATTCTCTAACTATGTATAGTGACAGATGTTAAGGAGACTTTTTGTGGTGACCATTTCACAATATATACAAATATCAAATTATTATGTTGTATATCAATTATGCCTTTAACAAAAATAAAATAATAAAATGGTAACCTTTTTTTCTTTTTTGGCTGCCCCTGTGGCATATGCAAGTTCCTGGGGAAGGAACTGAATCCGAGCTGGAGCTATGACCTCTGCTGCAGGTGCAGCAACACCAAATCCTTAACCCACTGCACTGGTCTAGGTATCAAACTGATGCCTCCACAGAGACAAGCCAGATCATTAACCCTCTGTGCCACAGCAGGAACTCCAAATGGTAAATGTTATGTTATGTGAATTTAACCTCAATAAAAACAAACTGAGTTTGTTGCTAGTAGTCCTATCCAAGAGAAGTGCTAAAGGTAGTCCTTTATGCTGAAATGAAAGGATAATAAACAGTACCTTGAATCCACATGAAGAAGTAAAGAACATCAATAAAGGTAACTAAGGAGTTCCCATTGTGGCACAATGGAAACAAATCTGACTAGTAACCATGAAGATGTCGGTTGGATTCCTGGCCTCACTCAGTGGGTCAGGGATTCAGCATTGCCATGAGCTGTGGTGCAGGTCACAGATGTGACTTGGATCTTGTGTTGCTGTGGCTATGGCGTAGGATGGCAGCTGCAGCTCTGATTCAACCCCTAGCCTAGGAATCTCCATATGCCACAGGTTCGGCCCTAAAAAGCAAAAAAAAAACAAAAAATGTTAACCAGATAGGTGAATATAAAAGTCAGTAATAATATATTTCTGCTTAGTAAGTCCTCTTTTTGATAAGATTTAATTTAAAATTTAGACAATTACAAAGAACAACTATAAATCCGTCATTGGACAGGTACAAAGATGCATTTGTGACAATAACATAAAGATGAGAGGATAGAGCTATACAGGGAAAAAAAAGGTTTTTGTATACTACTGAAATTAAGTTGGTATTAACTGAACCTAGATTGTCATAAATTAAGATGCTAATTGTGGTCATCAGAGTAAAACTAAGAAAGTGACTAAGACTAAAAATAAACTCGAAATGGATTAAAGACCTAGATGTAAGACCAGATACTATAAAACTCTTAGAGAAAAACATAGGCCAAACACTCTCCCACATAAATGACAGCAACATCTTCTCAGATCCAACTGTTAGAATAATGACAATAAAAAGAAAAATAAATAAATGGGACTTAATTAAACTTAAAAGTTTCTGCACAGCAAAGGAAACCCTAGACAAAACAAATAGACAACCCACAGAATGGGAGAAAATATTTGCAAATGAATCGACTGACAAGGGATTCATTTCTAAAATTTACAAACATCTCCTACAGCTCAATACCAAAAAAACAAACGACCCCATCAAAAAATGGGCAGAAGATCTAAACAGACAGTTCCCCAAAGAATACATACCAATGGCCAAAAAACACATGAAAAGATGTTCAACATCACTTTTTATTAGAGAAATCCAAATCAAAACCACTATGAGGTACCACCTTACACCAGCCAGAAAGGCAATCATCAAAAAGTCTACAAACAGTAAGTGCTGGAGAGGTTGTGGAGAAAAAGGAACCCTATTACACTGTTGGTGGCAATGTAAATTGGTGCAACCACTGTGGAAAACAGTATGGAGATTCCTTAGAAAACTAAAAATAGAATTACCATTTGATTCAGTGACCCCACTCCTGGGAATCTATCCAGAGAAAATGATGACTCAAAAAGACACATGTACTCCAATGTTCACTGCAGCACTCTATACGATAAACAAGTCATGGCAACAACCTAAATGTCCATCAACAGAGGAGTGGATAAAGAAGATGTGGTACATATACACAATGGAATATTACTCAGCCATTAAAAGGAATGAAATAACAGCATTTATAACAACATGGACAGACCTAGAAATTATCATGCTAAGTGAAGTTAGTCAGACAATGAGGCACCAACATCAAATGCTACCACTTACCTGTGGAATCTAAAAAAGGACACAATGAAACTCTTTGCAGAACAGATACTGATTCACAGACTTAGAAAAACTTATGGTTTCCAAATGAGACAAGTTGGGAGGTGGGGGGATGCACTGAGGGTTTGGGATGGAAATGCTGTAAAATTTGGTTGTGATGATTTTTGTAAACCTATAATTGTAATAAAATTCATTAAGTAATTTAAAAAAAGGAAAGTTACTGACTAAAATACATATAGAAAAAGAAGGAAGGGAATCGAAACAGTACAGTAGAGAAAATAATAATGAAGGAAAATATCTTGATCATTATAAATGATGTAGAAGAAACATCTGACAACATCCAACACCCTTCCCTGATAACAACAAACTAGGAACAGAAATTTCATCAAGCTGATAAAGGGAATCTATAAAAAACCTACAGCTAACATCAAATGTAATGGTGAAGGCATGGTGCTTTTTCCCAAGATCAGGGACAAGATAAAGATGTCCATTCTCATCACTTCTATTCAGTATCCTACAGAAAATTCTAACTGTGGCAATTAGGCAAGAAAAAGAAATAAAAGGCATCCAAATTGGAAAGGAAAAAGTAACAACTCTCTCTAGTCGCAGATGACATTTTATTGTAGAAAATCCTACAGAATACACACACACACACCAAACAACTATTAGAGCTAAGACATTCAGCAAGGTTGCAGGATACGAGATTAGCATACAAAAATCAATTGTATTTCTATACACTAGCAATGAACAATCCAAAAAATGAAATTAAGAAAACAATTCCACTTGCAACAGTACACAAAATGAAATACTTAGGAATAAATCGAACCTAGGAAGTACAGGACTCATACAATAAAAACTACAAAACATTGTTGAAAGAAATGAAAGACCTGGCACATTTATACATGAAAGAAACACCTGGGCCTAGGTAGGAACTCTACCCATTGTTATACCAAGAAATCTATCAGGTATAGTCATTTTCTACACCTGTCTTAGCCCAGGGAAATAATGAAATATGCTGATCTCAGAGGAGTTACATCCATACTACCTCCATTACCAAAGGGAACCTTCAAGGACAGACTTGGAAGTAAATCCTATTATCTAACAGTAAGATGGAAGAAAGCAGCAATAGGCTTACAAGAAGGTAAAACACGAAGCCCAGAGAAGCAACCATATCCCTATGTCACTTTCCCATACAGAGTTTGCAATGGAAAAGTACTGACTAAACTATTGTTTCTACCCATCCAATTATTTACCAAGTATGCATTACGTACTGATGTCAGCTGGAGGTAGGGTGGGGATAATCTTTTCATCATTATATCCCCTATACCTAGCAAAGTAGCTGGAACATGACAGAGGATCTATAAATGCTGAAGGAATGAACAACTTCATGGAAGCGAGCTGGGAGGGTTCTCATAGATCTGTGTCTTGAAGGGTGAATGGGATATGGACAAGTACAGATGAGGGGAAAATAAAAACACTGGCAAACCACATGGAACAAATACACAAAGCTCTATACTTCCAGTCTTATCCTGACCAGAACCTTGTGGATACCCATTCTGGTAGAGCCCTCACACTAGACTTCCACCTGGTGCTCCCCTGACTATAAAAAGTATGAATAAACTGGAGTCTGAGAAAGAAAAAAACAACCACAACAAAGCACTATGCTAAGGAAAAAAAGTAGATGCCTTACTTTATTAGGGAGTTTTAAGAATGCTGAACCTGGGGATGTTCCCATCGTGGTGCAGTGGAAACGAATGCGACTAGGAACCATGAAGTTGCAGGTTCGATCCCTGGCCTCGCTCAGTGGGTTAAGGATCCAGCGTTGCGGTGAGCTGTGGTGTAGGTCGCAGACGTGGCTCGGATCTGGCACTGCCGTGGCTCTGGTGTAGGCCAGGGCTACAGCTCTGATTAGACCCCTAGCCTGGGAACCTACATAGGCCGCAGGTGCGGCCCTAAAAAGACAAAACAAACAAAGAGAAAAGAATGCTGAACTTGGTCCTGGGCCCCTTCTCACTTCAAAGATCTCCTATTCCTATTTCAAACTCAAATATCCAGTTTTTTGTGGCAGAAAGACTTCCTTGCACCATAAACCTACCTTCATTAATTCATTTCATCAACAAATCCTTGATTCTTTCTCTCCAAACACAGAGCTATATTATATGCTCCCCAAGTCTAATATCACAGACAAATTCTACAGTTTCTGCACAGGCTCTTAGAGGACACATTATTTTCTGCAAGTAATGCCTATATGCAGCCCTACCCCCGGTATCCTTCCCAATCTTCTCACCCAGACATCTCAAACTCCCCATCACGAACGCTCTGGTTTCATTTCAGGAGAGCATCTGAGCTCCTCTGCAAATTCGTCCGGCCTATTCTCATATTCCTGGAGACCTAATTTCCATTCATTTACAAAAGCCCTTACTCTGCGCTGGCCTATGCAAGGCAGGACAGAGCAGGACTCCGAGGTTCCGTCTCTGGCTGTGCTAGCTCACCCGGCCTCCGCTCCCCCTTCGCACCACATGCCCAGCTTGCTTCACGGACACCAAGAGCCTCGAGGCGCACACTGTGCGTCTGTCCCTTCGCTCTTGCCCTCCAGAGGAGGCTGGCACCGCCGGGAGTGCAGGGGGCGCTGAGGCAGGAGTGGAGGAAGTGCCACCACTCGCCCTCAGAGCCCGAGCGTTCGCAGACCCGGAACTGGACCGCTATCCGACTGCCGCCGCAGAAACCCCGCCACACTCGCCTCCACCGAAGCCCAACCAAACCCACCTTTACGCTCAGCATCACTGTCGACGTCGCTCCCGAAAAGGTCCTCCATATCCGCCATTGCCGCGCACGTCCACTGCTGTCTTCACTGGGGGCGGCTTCGCAACTGTCTTTACGGCACGGAAACAACGAATTGCGACAGTGTCGCAAAAGATTCGCTAAAAGTCGGCTTTCCATCTGTGAAGTAGTGCTTTCGTGCTTGTGAACATACATATACGTGTCCCCTGTCCTAAACTTACAGACCCCGCCTTTTCGTCAAGATCTGTCCTTATTCCCGAGGATCCTCACCCGGGAACGTCCGATCTGGGTGTCAGTGGAGCGGGAGGCGCTTGGGCTCTCCCTGGAAAGGCCTGGGGCCGTGTTAAACCTGCCCGGAGTCAGGCCTGGAATCCTTTGTCTCATACCGATCAACTGTTCTCAAATTGTTGCGAACTCCAAAGGGCTGTTATGTGGGTTATATTCTATTTCTATTTACTGTATTAGTAATTAAGGCAGAAATATTTAAAAATAATAAGCAGGTTAACATAATTAGAGTTTTTAAATTTTAAGTGACTTTTCTTCAAAACAAAAATTGAGTGGAATTGTTCTACAGTTTTGGAAAAATCTTCAATGTCTGTCTTAAAAGAAAACAGCTGAGTTCTCATACCTGCTTCTGCTCTGATTCTATTGAGAAAGGCTTTGATTAAAGCCAATGAAGAAAATCAGGTCTCTCACATATGTGTATGAGTGGGGAAAGGAACGTTCTCTCGTACCCCTAATAAGGGTCTTCCTCTGACTGCTCTTTGACAACCGCAGCCTTAGAGCAGTGTATCTCAAACATCAAAAATGTCCCATCTTAACCCAGTACATACTTTGGTGTATAAAATTAAGTACTTCACAAAACAATACATACTACTAAGATGCAGTCTATTTCCTAGTCTTTTACTTTATTCTCTGGCAGCGTGTGTGTGTGTGTGTGTGTGTGTGTGTGTGTGTGTGTGTTCTAGTGCCGCATCTGCGGCACATGGAGGTTCCCAGGCTAGGAGTCCAATCGAAGCTGTAGCCGCAGGCCTCCGTCACAGTAACAGGGGATACGAACAGAGTCTGCAACCTACACACAGCTCATGGCAACACCGGATCCTTAACCCACTGAGCGAGGCCAGGGATAGAGCCCGCAACCTCATGGTTCCTAGTCGGATTCGTTAACCACTATGCCATTACGGGAAATCCCCTGCAGCTTTTGTTTAAAAATAAAAAAAAATTTTTTTTAGTGGGCTAATAGGAGCTGTAGCTGCCAGCCTTCGCCACACCAACAGCAACGCGAGATCCGAGCCGCATCTGCGACCTACACCACAGCTCAGGCAATGCCGGATCCTTAACCCACCGAGCAAGGCCAGGGATTGAACCTGCAGTCTCACAGCTCTTAGCCTGATTCGTTAACCACTGAGCCACAACGGGAACTCCATCACAGCTTTTGTTTTTAATGATGACAGGCAGTGCATTCACTTATTTGATTTCATGATTTACTAATGGATTGCAGCCCATAGCTAGAAAAACCTATTCAGAGGCTTCTCGTTTATTTTTTCCAGAAAACAGTTTGCTTTTGCTGTGAACTGTGGCTACAATTGTACATTATAAAATCAGACAGTAATAGAATTTTCATAACGGGTCAGTGCTAGATAAACCCTCTTGCTTTCATAGAAGTTCAAAGAAAGGAAGGGACTTGCACATATTAAACAACTAGGTCATTTTCAGTAAACAAATATTAGTTTTCAAGAATGCACATCCTCTGTTAAAGTATTATCTGATTAGATCAATATAATGATTTTAATCTTGGACAGCAACAGCAAATTTTTAGTTTGGAGATTATGAGGCATATTTTTGGTGCAATTAGTGCCTGACAGGGTTCAAATGGGCAAGAAGTAGGATTGAGTATGTTATCCTAGTCTTCTGTACAAAGTGGATGATGTAAGAGCAGGCAGATGGGATCACTTTAAAACTTTCTGGAATACTGGAAAAACAAGAATTCTATTTGATTATGATTCACTTTCATTTAGAACACTATCCTTGAAAAATACATTGATTAAATCTTGAATTACAGTGGGGCCTACTGAATCACCCTCCTTTTTTTGTTTTTTGTTTTTGGGTATTTTTTTTGTCTTTTTGCCTTTATGTAAAGCCGCACCTGTGGCATGTGGAGGTTCCCAGGCTAGGGGTCTAACAGGAGCTGTAGCTGCCAGCCTTTGCCACAGCCACAGCAACGTGGGATCCGAGCCGCATCTGCAACCTACAACACAGCTCAGGGCAACACCGGATCCTTAACCTGCTGAGCAAGGCCAGGGATCGAACCCGCAACCTCATGGTTCTTAGTTGGATTCGTTAACCACTGAGCCACGAAGGGAACTCCTCACTCTCCATTCCTGACCAGCAGAATTAATGTGCTTATCCCAAATGAATAGTGCCAGTAACTTCTGGCTCTTTAATTTTTGTCTTCACTGCGCTTTATGCTGATCTTGCCTCCTCTATTCAGTTTTCTTTTATCAGACAGGAAATAATACATTCAATTAGATTTCAGCTAACCAATCACAATTATTTTAAGTACTGCTTGCCTGAGCTTATACACAGATCACTATCATGGATGTTTAGAGGGTTAAAATAATCTTTTCACTTACTACCAGAGACGAAGAATTTTATCATATTAGATTTGTGTTTCACTGTTTTAACTTTTGGGATTAGGATAATCTCTCTCTCTTTTTTTTTTGACATTTTTCATTGAGGTAGTGATAACCAGGTGCACTCCTACTTCTTGAATTTGCTTCTTGATAATTTTTTTGTTTGCCACACCCTCAGCATGTGGAAATTCCTGGGCCAGGGACTGAACCTGTGCCACAGCAGTGACCCAAGCCATGAAATGACAAGACGGATCTTTAACCCACTGAGCCACCAGGAAAATTCCCAAGATAATCTCTTAATTTGCTCCCAGGGATGGAGAATTTCATCTGCTAAATGTGTAACTGGATAAAACATCTCCAGAATACCTTTCTCATTTTTCCCAGGGATCAGATCCAAGCCACAGTTACAACCTACACCACAGCTGCAGTAACACTGTCCTGGGCCAAGGATCAAACTTTCATCCTAGTGCTGCAGAGACACCACTAATCCCATTTGCCACAGCGGGAACTTATTTTTTCTCAGGTTTTGAGGGTTTGTCTTATTTTTTTTTTTTGCTTTTGAGGGCCGAACCCTCTGAATATGGAAGTTCCCAGGCTAGGGGTTGAGTCCGAGCTGCAGCTGCTGGCCTACACAGCTACAGCAAGGCCAGATCCAAGCTGCATCTGCTACCTACGCCATACACCACAGTTCACGGCAACGCCGGATCCTTAACCCACTGACCAAGGCCAGAGACTGAACACATCCTCATGGAACTAGTCGGGTTCATGACTGCTGATCCACGATAGGAACTCCTTGAGACTTTTGTCTTTTTCTCTATGTTCTGCCTTCATAAGATCCTAAAAATAGTGACCAATACCTCCTAGTCAAAAAAAAAAAAAAAGGCGGATTCAACTAGTTTGACTAACACAGCGAGATATAAAACCACACTATTAGTGTATCATTACAAACATTTTTTGTGTGTTTTTTTTTGGGGGGGGGGGCTGCACCTGCAGCATACGGAGGTTCCCAGTCTAGGGGTTAAATTGGAGCTACAGCTACTAGCCTACACCCCAGCCACAGCAACTCAGGATCCAAACTGCATTTGTGACCTACACCACAGCTTGTGACAATGTTGGATCCTTAACCACTGAGCGAGGCCAGGGATCAAACCTGCATCCTCATGAATTCTAGTCTGGTTCGTTAACTGCTGAGCCACGAAGGGGACTCCCTACAAACATTTTTAGAAGGTAACTAAATACCTTAAAATGTATAGTTTATACTTACACCAAGGTGCAAAACAGCTTTAATAATTGTATAACATCTTAAAGACTTAGAGGAGAAACAACAGCTTGATTAAACAATACCTTAACTGAGAACACTCCTTTTATGGTAAACTGCCACTCACAGGAGGGTCATGTGGCTTGATTCTGAGTACTTTGTGGAAGGAGCTAGCCTTTAGAAGGGCCAGATTGAGAGTTTACATTGTGGCTTAGCAGTAACGAATCTGACTAGTATCTATGAAGACACAAGTTCCATCCCTGGCCTTGCAGAGTGGGTTAAGGATCCAGCGTTGCCACGAGCTGTGGTGTAGGTCACAGACCTGGCTCAGATCTGGCATTGCTGTGGTATTAGGCAGCACCTACAGCTCCAATTTGACCCCTAGCCTGGGAACTTCCATATGCCACAGATGTGGCTGTTTAAAAAAAAAAAAACCTAAACAAACAGATGGGAGTTCCCTGCTAGCTCCATGGGTTAAGAATCTAGTGTTCTAATTTCTTTGTCTGGGGTCACTACTATAGCATGTGTTCAGTTCCAGGCCCAGGAACTTCTGCATGCCGTGGACATAGCCAAAAAAATATTTTTTAAATTTAAAATTAAAGTTAAAAAATATAAACAAGCAGAAAGCCAAGGCAATTATCAGCTCTACGAAAGGCAAAACGAATTTACATACAGTATACTATGTGGTTCAGTTGATAATAATAACAGCATAATGTATAATATATTATGCCAGACACTGTTTTAAGTACTTTTTATATATAGATCCACAGCCCTTTATCTAAAACCCTTGGGGCCATATGTGTTTTACATTCAGGTATTTCCCCAGATTTTAGAAAGATAACACAGAGCATATACTCTTTATTACTTAACACGTTTAGTTGGGTCTGAGCAGTATCCTATAATCAAAATTAAATTTCCATGCTAAAATGAACTAAAGTCCAAATTTAGAGGGATAAATAAAACAAAACTTTAAATGGCTTTAGGTCAGTTCCAGGCAGCCACCAAATGAGTTATGAAGAAATTTTCCATTTCAGAATTGTTGATAAGGGTTTGAGGACTAGAACTAACTTATTTTAACCTCACAACAACCTTCTAAGATAGATCCTGTTATATTCCTTTTTCATACGTTTAGGACCTGAAGGAAGCACAGAAAAGCTAAGTGGCTTCGCCCTAGGTCACATAATTAATAAGACTTGCTTAGTCATAATAATGTAAACCCTGAATATTTTAAGTTTAATAGTACTATTTGGCTTTTAAAATGTCACAAACACACACACATCACAGTGCTTTTGTTGTTGTGTTTTGCTTTTTAGAGCGCACTTGAGCATGTGCAGGATCCAAGCTGTGTCTGCAACCTACACCACAGTCCACGGCAACTCCAGATCATTAACCCACTGAGTGAGGCCAGGGACCAAACCCACAACCTCATGGTTCCTAGTCTGATTCATTTCTGCTGTGCCACAATGGGAACTCCCACACTCACAGTTTGAGTAAGGAATATTTTTATGTTTTGATATGAAAAGGTCTAACATACGTGAGTAAGGAGAAAAAAATTCTTAGTAGTGTGTATATAAAGCTACCATTAAAATGTAAATGCTTGTGTTTGTGTGAACATGGGGCACTCAGGCACCTCTGTGTAACATGCAAATGGATAGGCTATCCCTGTCTTTTTTTTTTTTTTTTGCCTTTTTCTAGGGCCGCACACGCAGCATATGGAGGTTCCCAGGCTAGGGGTCTAACAGGAGCTGTAGCTGCCGGCCTACACCACAGCCACAGCAACGCGGGATCCGAGCTGCGTCTGCAACCTACACCACAGCTCATGGCAACGCCGGATCCTTAACCCACTGAGCAAGGCCAGGGATCGAACCCGCAACCTCATGGTTCTTAGTCGGATTCGTCAACCACTGAGCCACGGCAGGAACTCCTGAATAGGTTATCTCTGGAAGACTGCAACAGAAATTGGAAACTCTACTTGCTTCCAAAGAGAGGAACTAGGGGACTTGACAAGCAGGAGAGAAACTTCACTTTAACTGTGTATCTTACTGTACTATTTGAATTTTCTACCAAGTGACTGTATTCAAAATTAAATTTCAAAGTATTAAAAAGAGCTGTGGCACAGGCCTGTGGCTGCAGCTGCACTTCAACACCTAGCCTGGGAACTTACATATGCTGCAGCACAGGCCTAAAAGGGAAAACAAAAGGATTAAAAAGATAAGATACCAAAATGTCAGTACTGCTTTGTTAACTCTAGATGCTGAGATTTTATTTTATTTTTGTTCTTTTCTGTTTTCTAAACTGTCTATAATGAACATGATGTACCTATTTTAGAGTAAGTGGGTGGGGGGACTTTATGGAGTATATTTTTTATTCGACTGTATTTTTCTACTAATTTCATATCTAGGATCCTATGACTATGAAAGTCTTCAGATTCTGAAGAATGAGTGAATCTGGGCTTCTTGGACTAATAAATGTATGCTGATTTTAGTTCATGGTGGGCCTCACATACTTTTTTATTTATTATTTTATTTTATTTGTCTTTTTGCCTTATCTAGGGCCGCACCTGCAGCATATGGAGGTTCCCAGGCTAGGGGTCCAGTTGGAGCTGTAGCCATTGGCCTACACTGCAGCCACAGCAACGCAGGATCCAAGCTGCGTCTGCAACCTACACCACAGCTCACGGCAACTCCAGATCCTTAACCCACTAAGCAAGGATCGAACCTACACCCTCATGGCTCCTAGTCAGATTTGTTAACTACTGAGCCATGACGGGAACTCCTCACATACTTTCTTTAATAGGAGCTTTGTTTACTCGGTTGGAGTTATAAAAGCTATTTGAACGTAAAGCTGATTCCCTCATGGAAGAGTTTTCAGGCTCTCAAGAGACAGAAATATACGTCTCATAATATAGTTTCAGCTGTTTTCCTAAATGATAACAAGCCCTCTGGCCAAATCATTTTCTTCTGACTTATCATTACTCTACTCACTTTAACAAGATTCAAGTGTCAACTCCAAAGCGCTAGTAAATAATTGTTCCCGTGCAGATGAGAGTTTGGGCAGGCAAACAGGAGCTTAGAAAATGTCTCAGTATGCTTCCTATGAAAATTTGCACTTAATGTTAAGAAAAAAAAACAGGAGAAAGAAAATGAGTCGGAAGGTATTTCTTAGAACTTAATCAAAGGTTGTCTTGAAAACTTTTCTCCTGAATCTAGGGTGGTTTTGGGACTGACTTCCTTGAATAGGTAGGATTTACATTCCTCTCTGAAGCTGAAGGGTTACCAGGAAGCTGTGTCCTTAAAAGACCTAGGCAGCAGACCAGATGAGGTCAGTGCACTTGACACCAGAAAAGCCGGAACAACAGCTACTGGGGGGAGGAATTACAAGGAACAAAGAAAGGACAAATGGGGGGGGGGGGCACTGCGGGTGTGGATATTAGTACAGGCTGCTGAATAAGTAAAGTGCTCTGCTTCAAGGATACCAAAGCAACTGAAATCTAGAAGTATAAGGAAGGAGAGAAAAGAAAGAAAAATATATCAAAGAAACAAAGGGAAAGGAGGATCCAGCTACAAGAGAAGATGATGAAAAAAATTTTTTTAAAGAACATAATAAAATAGTACTAAAGTGGGGGAATCTTGAAACAAAAATGAGAAAACACTCCAGCATTATAACCAAAGAGAGAGACAAAAAGGAGATTTACAGACTCCCGTGCCAATCAATATTTTTACAAATCAGTAAGAGTCACTAAAACAGATTGGGCCCTCTGGCCCAAAACACAAAAGATAACTGACATTTCATTTTTCAGTAAAACAACTCGCATCTCTTCACTAGATTTCCTTATTCAACTTGTGGTTTTAGCGTCATGTGAGCACACAGCCTAAAGGCAGGGGTATCATCTCACTGTGGGGTGGGAGCTCTGTGTGCAGGCAGTTTCTGGCCCACAGAGTATTTAATCTAATCCAGAGAGGGATTACCGAAATGAGATCCGCTGTGTTCCACGCTTGCACTTGCAAAAAAGCATGGTATTAAAACCCTTAACGGTAATATGGCAAAAGGCCACAAGATGGTGATGGTATACCCCAAAGAGAGAGCTCATCAGCAAAATCACACACACACACACACACACACACACACACACGCAATTTTTCCTTAGCCAAAAATTGACTTTAGGGGTGGGGGAGTGGTGTGAAGGAGAGAAAAGACTTGAAAAACTAACTTTAAATAGCAGTCAAAATACTTCTTGGAACAAAATTTAGAAATATTTATCCATTTGTTTTTTTTTCCCAGCTTAAAAAAAAAGTGGTACTTTTAGACTGACAAACATTAAGGAAATATTTTTCAGCTACTCTGATTTTTATGTATCTACTGATGAAGTGATACATTTAAATAAAGTAACTGTTACCATTGGGGAAATTTAAATTTTTTTCTTCAGCTCTATAAGATGAAATTTCCCTAAAGAGTCCAGTAAAGATTTCACTTCTTTGACTGTAATTTATTTCCTTAATCATCAAGGAAGTGACAAGATTAATCCTATAATTTAAATGGGTGTGGCGTTGTAGGCTAATAATGATTCATATTGACGTATGGATACATTTAACATTCCAACATGCAAGCACACATGTATATACTTTTTATCTGCTACTTAACACAGAAAAAAAAATTGGAAGGGGAAATAGGATAGGGTCCCGGGCCCAAAATCCCAAAGAAGTAACTAAAGGGAAAATACCCTAAGGATTATTAGAAAGCCATTAAGACTTTGTTTCCAAAAACAATATTAGTCAGTAGAAAATTTTTTCTATTTAGTATCAAGTGAATTCTTAAAAAACAAACGAGCAAAAACAAAAAAGCCTCGAGTTCTAAAAACTGACCTGAAACTAATAATATGTATGAAAATGTCATAAAAATATTCTTGGACTTCCTGTTGTGGCTTAGCAGGTTAAAGACCCAGTGTTGTCTCTGTGAGGATGCAGGTTTGATCCCTGGCCTCATTCAGTGGGTTAAGGCTCCTGAGTTGCTACAAGCTGCAGTGTAGGTTGCAGATGTGGCTTGTATCTGATGTTGTTGTGGCTGTGCATAGGCCTCAGCTGCAGCTCCGATTCTACCCATAGCCTGGGAACTTCCACATCCCACAGGTGCAAAAAATTCTTACCTTTGACTCTGTAGTTCCATATCAAAGAATTGAACTAAGGAAAATAAGAAATTCACATGAAATGTATAAGGGATTTATTCTAGCCCTTTTACAGAAATTGGAAATACTGTAATCACTGTAGTAAGAAATTGATCATGGGTTCCCTGGTGGCTCAGCAGGATTAGGATCCTGAGTTGTCACTGCTGTGCTTCTGGTTTGATCTTGGGTCCATGGAACTTCCACATGCCTCGGGCATGGCCAAAAAAAACAGAAAAAAAGAAATTGATCAAATAAATTATCAGACATTTATCAACTTAAATACTATGCAAATGTTTAAATTATGTTTTTCAGGGCACTGTCATACTAGAGAAGGGAGTATAAAAATAAGACTTTTAGGAGTTCCCATCATGGTTCAGTGGTTAACAAATCTGACTAGGAACCACGAGGTTTCAGGTTGGATTCCTGGCATCGCTCAGTGGGTTAAGGATCTGGCGTTGCCATGAGCTGTGGTGTAGGTTGCAGGCTTGGATCCCGTGTTGCTGTGGCTGTGGCGTTGGCCAGCGGCTAGAGCTCCGTTTAGACCCCCTAGCCTGGGAATCTCCATATGCCACAGGTGTGGCCCTGAAAAGACAAAAAAAAAAAAAAAAGAAGAAGACTTTTAAAGGGCAATTTGGTATCATCTATCTAAAATGTAAATAAATATACTCTTTGATTCAACATTTCCTGTCTAGAAATTTATCCTGAAAAAATAATTTGACAGCTATGCAGATACATATGGACAAAACAGTCACCAAAACTTTATATATAATAGCCAGAAAGTATAACCAATCAGAACACCCAAAAAATAGAGAATTGTTCAAATAAACTATAATGCAATTATAGAGTAAAATGCTAAGTAGCAAAGATTAGAAAGATGAATGTTTATTTAAGTAGAGTGGCTTTATATTTTGCTTGACTGCCAAAACCAATGAGAAAATTGGCTATTTTCTGCAGTATGAAGGGTCCTCAAAAAATTTAAAATTAAATTACCAGCAATTCCACTTCTGGGTATAGATCTGAAGGAAACGAAATCACTATCTCAAAGAACTACCTGCACCCCCATATTCACTGTAGCAGTTTTTACACTAGCCAAGACATAGAAGCAACCTGAGTGTTCATCAGAGGATGAGTGGATAAAGAAAATACGGTAAATACACACAATGAAATATTATTAGGCCATAACAGAAGGAACTCCTGCTGTGGACAACACGGATGAAACCTGAGGGCATTGTGCAAGTGAAATAAGTCAAAGAGAGAAAATAAATACTGTATGATCTCCTTTATATGAGGAATCTGGAAAAACTGAACTCATAGAAACAGCAGATTGATGGTTGCCAGAGTTGGGGGTGAGGGGAGGTGGTAGGGAAAGAATGGGTGAAAATGGTCAAAAGTACAAACTTGCACTTAGAAATAAAGCCTGGGTATGTAATGCACAGCATGATGACCATAGTTAACAATATTGTACTGTATATTTGAAAACTGCTAAGAAAGTAAATCTTAATTGTTAACACACACCCACCCACACCCACACATAAATTGTAATTTCTTTGAAGTGATAGGTGGGTTAACTCATCTTATTATGGTAGCCATTTTGTAATATGCACATCTATCAAATTACTGCTTTGTATACCTTAAGCTTATACAATGTAATGTACCAATTAAACCCCCAATGAAGCTGGGGAAAAAAAGAAAACTGGGTGTTTTGTATGTTTATATAAATAAGTATGTAAATATACAAACGGTGTCTAGGAGGAAATAGCATTGTACTGTACTGGTGAAAGTTTAACAACCAGTTTTCCAGGAAAAAAAGCCCTGATAAGTGTTTGTTTGCCAATTTCTGTGGTGTAAATACTCCTCCTGTTGCTGATTTCAAGCTATTGATATACGGCAATGAACATGGATTTGGGAGAGATGCACACAATTAGCTGAACGAGCCAGCGTGAGCATGCTCCAGCACATCTTTCTACCTCTTGGAGGTGACATTATGAGAGGAATTTCATGTTGTTCCTTACACACTTCTGGGTTTGTTTGCATATTTAATGACAAAAGTGCACCACTGTTGTAATTCACAAAAAATGAATAAAAACACCAATTTAACAAAACAAGGATGAGAGCATGCTTATGACACATTGTCAAGAAAAAATTGTGTGTCTCAAAGAAGCATCTTATATTATCTCAATTTCATTTTTAAAATATATACATACATTCCTTTGCACAGGAAAATGTCAGAAAGGAAATATATATCTGAACATGTACACGGTTGTTATAGCTAAGTGATGGGATTCTGGGTGATTTTATTTCGTCTATTATTTTTCTTTTTTCTATTTTCTTTTTTTTTTTTTATTTTTGCCTTTTGTCATTTTATGGCCACACCCGCGGCATGTGGAGGCTCCCAAGCTAGGGGTCTAATCGGAGCTGTGGCCACAGGCCTGCGCCGCAGCCACAGCAACACAGGATCCGAGCCGCGTCCACAACCTACACTACAGCTCACAGCAACGCCGGATCGTTAACCCACTGAGCAAGGGCAGGGATCGAACCCACAACCTCATGGTTCCTAGTCGGATTCGTTAACCACTGCGCCACGACGGGAACTCCCATCTATTATTTTTCAATATTTTTCATGTTTTAACAAATATTTTTATAATAATATATGCTTTTGTAATCAGAAAATACATTATTATGTATAAAATACTTAACCTTGCTTCCACTTCTGAGAAAGCAATTTCTAGAGTTCCCAGTGTGGTGCAGCGGAAACGAATCCGACTAGGAACCATGAGGTTTTGGGTTTGATCCCTGGCCTCACTCAGTGGGTTAAGGATCCGGCAGTTGTCGTGAGCTGTGGTGTAGGTCACACACACGGCTGAGATCTGCTGTTGCTGTGGCTGTGGTGTAGGCCGGCAGCTGTAGCTCTGATTCACCCCCAAGCCTGGGAACCTCCATATGCTTCAGGTGCGGTCCTAAAAAGCAAAAAAAAAAAAAAAAGCAATTTGTTCCCTTTGGAATTGCTATTACAACCAGAGTGTATGACCAACTTAAAATGTAGATAAATGGAATCGTTCATCTTTTTCCCTCTCTCAAAGCTAAAAGGAAGAATTAGTTTTTATATATGTTACCTGAGATCTTGAAATATATACACAGAAAACAGAAAAATTTCTTATTTTATTGGTTATTGTCATGGACCTTACCCTACTATTTTTTTTGGCCCAGATTATTGTAACAGCTTTTATCTGCTCTTTCTTTGTTTCCATTTCTCCCTTCAATACAGTCCATACTGTAATTAGAACAGATTAGGGAGATCTAATTGCCTGTTGCAAAAAAATTAATCATCCTAAAATATGGTTTTCTTTTTCATTTTGCTCAAAAAGCTTTAATGGCAGGTGGCAAAAGAATATTTACAGCATGATCCCATTTCTGTAATATTATATAAACATTACCATATGTACAGAAAAAGTCTAGAAGAATATATATATATATAAAGCTGTTAGCAAAGCTTTTCTCTGGGAGTAGTGGAATTACAAGGAAAATTTACTTTCTAATTTCTATATCTCTGAAATGTTTTAAGAAAAGTCTAGATCACTTTTATACTGTGAAAGGAAATAGAGTGAACACAGAATTCTTTACTGAATCCCCTCTACGCACGTGATGAAATCTCAACTCCTCTCCTTTTGTCCAAATGCCTGCCTTTGAAATCTACCCAATAAAAAAACAAATTCCACCCAAGCTACTCCCTGCCTCTCACTGATTACTCACTTTTCTGCATAAGCATTTTCTGTCTTTGGTATTTATCTTTATCCTACATTGGGTCATGACATTACGTAAACTGCTTCTTAATTATAGATACTAAAGGATGGAATTTATGTTTATTCTTGATGTCCCCCCTACAAAGTCCCTAAACAATGCTAGAAGCACAGCAGATGTTCCCTAAATATTTATTAAATTGTTTTGAAATCCAACCATATAGTCCCTATTGTAATCAGGACAGATTAAGGAGATCTATATGAAAAGAATACGAAAAATTGTTGTCTTAGAGACACCCAGAGGGAAAATATATTAGGAAGAAAAGGAAGAAAACAATGGGAGTTAAAACTGTATATATACATCTACAGGCTAATAAAAAGAAAGTATAGAAACATCTGAGGTATAAGATACTGTATTTGTTTCTGTGGCTGCTGTAACAAGTTACTGCCAAGTAACTGGCTTAAAACAGCAAAAATTTATTCTTTCACATTCCTGCAGGCCAGAAGTTCATCTGTTTCACTGGGCTGAATAAAGGTGTCAGCAGGGCTATGCTCCCTCCAGAGACAGGAGGACACTCTGGTTCTTGCCTCTTTCAGCTTCCAGTGGCTGCCAGCACTCCCTCACTCTAATCTCTGCCTTCATAGTCACATTGTCTTCTCTGTGTATCAAATCTCCTCCTTTCTGCCTATTCCTCAGATGTATGAAATTGCGTTTAGGGCCCACTCAGATAATCCAGAATAATATCTCCATTTTAAAATCCTTAATCACACCTGCAAAGTCTCTTTCTCTGTTTTTTTTTTTTTCCATTCAAGGTAATAAGATGAGAGTTGAGGGATCAGGACATGGACATCTTTGGGGGACCGTAAATCAGCCCACCACTTACTTGTCAGAAGGAATTCTATTACTAAACAGGAAGGCTCTTCACGTTCTGCAATCCTTCTTTCTCTCCAGTTCTTCCAATTTCAAGGCATAACATAGAAGCTCAAAATTCTTTAAACTGCCAACTCTAAAAACTTGGTGCAATAGCTACCAAGCCACTAGGGATAAATAGAGATGGAAAAGCAATAAGATCAAGCAGGAAGAGAACACTAAAAGACCATATTATTGGCTTATAAACACAGCAAGCTTAGCAGTGACAGCCTAGGGAAGGGAAACATTCTAAGACTAATTTGGTGAAATCATTGATTGCACATCTATAGTGTGCAATTTTTACCTACAAAAAGAAGGATACAAAAGGCTTGGAAGACACCTCCTAGTGAAAGAGTTTACAGTCTAATGATTGCCCTTGCAATAAACAGTTTTTTTAATTCAGTAGTTATTATAAAACTAAACTCTGAAGGTGTCTACAGAGTTGGCTTTTTTCTCTCTCTCTTTAAATCAGTAGTCTAACAAGGATTAGAAAAGATAAAACTCTTTTCAGTGTTTCTGAAAAAAGTA
This sequence comes from Catagonus wagneri, assembly GCA_004024745.2. Taxonomy (NCBI): domain Eukaryota; kingdom Metazoa; phylum Chordata; class Mammalia; order Artiodactyla; family Tayassuidae; genus Catagonus; species Catagonus wagneri. Next base: position 15,372,120 of record PVHT020001751.1, read on the forward strand.
GAAAAGGTGAAAACATAAATAAGGCTTTAATTTGGCGAAACATAATACAATGCCTTCTGTTATCCTTGAATGAACAGTTAATAAACAGTTAAATGGAGAAAAAGTATAACAAAGCAGCCTAGATTTTTGACCATGCCCTACTTTGGAACAGATTATGAGAATCCAGGCTACGATCAACACAAAAGAAGCAGATTGGTCTCCTACTGTAGTTATATAATTCCTATGGGGAGTGAGGAATTGGGGTCATCTCTCTGCAGGTGAAAATATGATTTTATTCACTATACAAAGTAATGGGGGGTGATTAAGATGGCCGAATAGAAGGACTGGAGCTCAACTTCTCTCATAAAAACAACAAAATGACAACCAAATACCAAGCAACCTTCAACCAAATGGACCAGAAACTTTCAAAAATATATTCTACTCCAGAAGACAAAGAGGAGACCACATCAAGAGATCCTTTTGATTGTGTTAGGCTCAGCCAGTTAATCTGGGATAATCCCCTCATCTCAAGATCTTGAACTTAATCATCACTGCAGAGTCCCCTTTGCCAGGTAAGGTAGCGTTTGCAGACTCCCGGGGTTAGGATATGGCCATCTTTGTGGGGGCCCTTTGGTACCATATGGTAGGGGGCCTGCCACAGGGAGATTTGTCATTTGTCTGTGCTAGGAAATGCAAATACTTTTTCCTTATTGTCTTTTGTCTTCTAATGTTGTCTGTGGTTCTGTGGCTGTTTTGCTTTTATTTTTGCAGTTTGGTTTATCCTGATAAACTATGTGAAATGCACATCAGTCTTAATTTTTTTCCAGATGGCTATTCAGTTGTACCAGCACCATTTACTGAAAAGTCCAACATTTCCCTAAAATATAGTAAATTCTTTTTTTTTTTGTCTTTTTGCCTTATCTAGGGCCGCACCCACGGCATATGGAGGTTCCCAGGCTAGGGGTCTAACAGGAGCTGTAGCTACCGGCCTTTGCCACAGCCACAGCAACGCGGGATCCAAGCCGCATCTGCAACCTGCACCACAGCTCACGGCAACACCAGATCCTTAACACACTGAGTGAGGCCAGGGATCGAACCTGCAACCTCATCATTCCTAGTTGGATTCGTTAACCACTGAGCTATGACGGAAACTCCTAAAATATAGTAAATTCTTATATATAGTTTGAAAAAAAAAGTAATGCATATGTTCTAGGAGAATGTCAGTATTTAATAACTTCAAAAGTCAAAATGGTGTACCACTTGGGCAGGGTAAAAATTTAGATTCGCATGGGCAAATATGAATTTGCTTTGGGGTTAGATCTTATCTCTTGGTATATTAATACAACCTATTGCATAATGTTGGAAAAAAGATAAACACACTCACTTTATTGTTCTTTAGATCATAAAAGCAAATATCTTTCTCTTCTATGAGGGAGAAAATTTAGGTCTCATGTCAGAAAAAACTAGTAGGGAGTTTATTTTGAAAAGTAGACTGTAAAAATAAATATTATTATAAAATATAAACATTTTTAATATGTTTCAATTTGGCAAATAGTAGAGTCTCTACTATGTGCAAGGCCTTCAGGGAGAAAAGAGATGAAAAAAGAAATGGTACCTGTACCCAAGAAACTAATTTCCTGTCTCCTAGCAATGATAATTAGAATATGTCAGAACAGGATATGTATCACAGATGCACACAAAGTTCAACTGGGGTCGAGAGTTGGGAATATTTACAAAGGCTTTGGTAGGAGGTAACATGTGAAACATGCTTTGCAGGATGTAGCACTTTGATCTTTGGAGAAGCAGTGAGGGGTTGGACCAGGCAGAAGCACCAGCATGAATAAAAGCACACAGGTACAACAGCTTGGCACACATTTGAAGAGTAGAGAATAATTTCTTTTTTCTTTTCTTTTTTGCCTGCAGTGTGCAACAGCGTGATGTGGGACCTCAGTTCCCAGAACAGGGATTGAACCCAAGTCACTGTGGTGAAAGTGCCAAATCCTAACCAATAGACCACCAGGGAACACTCAGAAACAATCCTTTTTTTATTGGGACCTGGGGGCTAAATAGCTTTAGGACTATGAAGCATCTTCCAATAGAAAAGAGTGTACCAGAAAGTTAGAGACAACTGAGATTCTATTTAAACTAGCTTAGCAGGATTAACAGAGTTCTGATAGGAAGAGGAAAAAAAAAAGAAAGAAAAAGAGAAAAGAAATTGAAAGTATTGAAGAAAGATATCCTTTTCCCGAATATGCATGCCCATATTTATGTTATCCTGAAAACTTCACCTAAAGGAACAGTGAGAGGGGAATTTTCAGTTGACCTACCAGCGATGTACTGACCTGTGTGAGTCATATGGTGCTCTTAGAGGAGATGGTGGCCACGATAGATAAGGAATGGGCTGAGCAGACAGCTTTGGCTCTTTTGGCAAATATGAATTTAACAGACCTGAAGACGTGATGTCAGAAATAAATCTAGTCAAAAAAAGAAAGAGATTGGAATTCCCGTTGTGGTGCAGGGGAAACGAATTCAACTAGGAACCATGAGGTTGTAGGCTCGATCCCTGGCCTTGCTCAGTGGGTTAAGGATCCAGTGTTGTCGTGAGCTGTGGTATAGGTTGCAGACTCAGTGTGGATCCTGCATTGCTGTGGCTGTGGTGTAGACCAGCAGTTGTAGCTCTGATTTGATCCCTAGCCTGGAAAACTTCATGTACCATGGGTGCAGCCCTAAAAAGCAAAAAAAAAAAAAAAAAAAAAAAAAAAAGGAGTGAGAGAGAAAAGGAATAGATCTAGCCTAAAAACCAAAATGGAAGTGAATCTCAGAAAAATGATTCTATTAAAAATGAACTAAATAAATGGGCAAAAAAATGAACTAAAATAAACAAATTAATGGGCTGCCATTTCTTCCCCCACCTTCCCAATCTCTTCCCCCCTCTTCCTGCACAAATCATACCAAAAGTCATTACACGCAGCCAACAACGTGGGTTTCCATGCTGGGGGTGTGGAACTGTGGTGTCTGAGATGTGTGAGGGGGGCATCTGGGTAAGAGAGTCAGCCTGGTTCAGGTGTCAGAGCCCAAGACAGGTTCTAAGGGCATTTGTGTGGAGGGTGGCTTGACTGGGATAAGGAGCACGTCCTCCCCAAGGAAGGGAATACCAGTGCGGTGTCCTGAGTAGAGTGAGACTGGAGTCCCTGCAGAGGAGCAGGCGTTGGGGGTTAGCTAGCTATATCCACACAGGGCAGGAGAAGGAGAGAGGAAGAAAGGAGGCCCAGCGAGGGTGCAGAGATCAAGCTACATGAGGGCATCCACAGAAGGAAGGCCATCTGGCACAGGGGGTCAGAGTAAGACCAAGGTGAGACTGCAGGTGACACTGCAGGGTTGATCCAGCTTGGGGCATTGGAGCCCAAGCAAAACACAGAAGGTACCAGGGCAGAGCAGCATCCTCACGCAGGGTGAAGAGGTGTCCACACTGTGGGGGAGGGGCAATCACAAGCAGTTGTTTATACATGGAAGGACTGATGAAATGTAAAGCCATATTAAGGGTAATGGGAGTTGTATTTCTCACTGATAGATATGGTAGTTATAAGAAAAGTGAAGAAACTAAAATGAACTAGTTGGTGTTGGAGGTATCAATGTGAACTCATTATTCTGAAAATATACATGGTAGAGAAATATAGATGCAAAATATGTGTTTGTGTGAACACAAATTTATATGCATAAATACACATAACACATATATACATCTATTTCATAAAGCCCCTAGATCTGCCCACTGAAAGGGCCTGAGGACAGTAACACTTTAATAACAATGAACACATCCAAAGCCGGGACCTTGGTTTCTGAATGCAGTTCCACCAAAAGGAACCTGAGGTCCTTGGAGAAACAGCTGATTCCTGGGGCAGGAAAAGTACAAAATAAGCTTGACTTATCTTATGAAGCAAACAAGGAGCAAAAGAAAAAAGAAGATGAAGAAAGCACCACACCCCCTCCAGCCTCATGCAGGCTCCCTTTTGAAAAAGCTTTAGTGTAAAAATGTAGTAAAGGCTTCTGGAAAGCCTCAAAAAAAAAAAAAAAAAAAAAACAAGGAGCAAAAGAATGTTGGAAACATTTTAAAAGGATAAAGAAGCCAATTTGGGTCCTCCGCCAATCAAGAGTATAACAGTCTGAGCATCAAAATAATAACAGTAATGAATCTTAGTCCACTGAATAAAATAGGAATTCCTTGGCCAATACGAATATAAATAAATAAGACAGGGGTTCCCTTGTGGCCTGCTGGTTAAGGATTCAGATTTGTCACTGCTGAAATGCGTATTCGATTCCTGGCCCTGGAATTTCTGCATGGCACAAGTGTGGCAATAAATAAGAGATAAAGAGGAAGTCTGATGAAGGGTATTTTCATTGCCTCAAAGTACTTCCCCACAAAATACCTAATTACAAAAGAGAAAAAGAGTAACTTGATAGTGGAAAATCCTGGCAGACAATGCCTTAATCAAGTTAGCATCGCCAGTGACAGAAGAGATTGAAGTCACATGCCACCTGATAGGATGTAATGAGAACATAGCATCACTTCTCTAATTGTTCTAGGAAAGATGCATGCCTGTATTTAATCATAACAAAACCTCACACAAACCCAGGCTGAGATATACTCTACAAAAATAAGCTACCTGTAATCTAAAAGAGCATCAAGGTCTTGAAAGTAAAGCAAAGACTAGGGAAACATTCAAGATTGAAGAGGACCGAGGAGATTGGATTAAGATGGTGGAATAGAAGGACTGGAGCTCAACTTCTCTCCCAAATAACAGCAAAAATACAACCAAATGCCGAGCAACCTTCAACCAAATGGACTGTAAACTTCCAAAAAAGATACTCTGCTCCAGAAGACACAGCGGAAAACACATCAAGAGGTAGGAGGGGCGATTATGCGATAGAAGCAACCCCATACCTCCCGGGTGGGAAGCCCCACAGACTGGAAAGTAACTGCATCACAGAGACTCAGCTACAGGACTGAGAGTTCTGAGCCTCACGTCAAAACCCCACGCCTGGGGATCGGGCACAGGGAGAAAGAGCCCGTGGAGCATCTGGCATTGAAGGC
>PVHT020001751.1:15382702-15406718 GCA_004024745.2 Catagonus wagneri
CCCCCCCCTTTTTTTTTTGGCTCCTAGGGCCACACCCGCAGCATATGGAGTTTCCCAGGCTAGGGGTCCAATTGGAGCTGTAGCCGCTGGCCTATGCCACAGCCACAGCAACGCCAGATCCAAGCCGTGTCTCTGACCTACACCACAGCTCATGGCAAAGCCAGACCCTTAACCCACTGAGCGAGGCCAGGGATCAAACCCGAGTCCTCATGGATACTAGTTGGGTTCGTTAATTCCTGAGCCACAACAACGGGAACTCCAATCAACACGTTCTTTATAGCCCTGGTAGACAGTGTATCCTCCAGGTCCTCCCATGCAACAGTCATCTGGTGGGTTTTCTGGCTTACATAGTATTACAATACCAGCATGCCCACTTCCTTGAGTCCTTTTTAAAAAACTGAGATAGCGTTGCATACACGAACTTCACCATTTTGAAGTGTACAACTCAGTGGTTTTCAGTATGTTCACAAGGTTGGGCAAACATCACCACAATTTTCATCACCCCAAAATGTAACTCTGTGCCATTTAGCAGTCACTCCTTATTCTCTCTACTGACAGCCCCTGGCAACCACCAATTTACTTTATGTCTCTATGGATTTGCCTACTCTAGACATTTCATAGAAATGGAAGCATATAACATGCAGAATCTTACGTCTGCCTTCCTCCACTTAGCATAATGTTTTCAAAGTTGTAGCATATATCAGAGTCTCATGTCTTTTTATAACTGAATGGTATTCTTAAGCCAGAGGCTATCTGTGTTCCATCCATCACCAGTGATGAAGTCCTCCTATCAGCTGGATAGTGATCCAGCTCCAAGATCCCATCTTTTTTTTTTTTTGTCTTTTTGCCTTTTTTTATCTAGAGCTGCACCTGCGGCATATGGAGGTTCCTAGGCTAGGGGTCTAATAGGAGCTGTAGCTGCCGGCCTTCGCCACAGCCACAGCAATGCGGGATCTGAGCCGTGTCTGCAGCCTACACCACAGCTCATGGCAACGCCGAATCCTTAACGCACTGAGCAAGGCCAGGTTTCGAATCCACAACCTCACGGTTCTTAGTCAGATTCGTTAACCACTGAGCCATAAGGGAACTCCCCAAGACCCCATCTTATCATCTGCTTTCTCAAATCTCTTTTCTGGCCTCAACTATGGCAGTTTGAGTTTTTCAGGAAACAAACTGAGACAGACTTTAGTGTTCAGGAAACTATGAGGAAGGGCTCTTGGGAGGAATGTCTGTGGATTAGAGGGGAAGGAAACAGGATTAGGCACAGGGAGGAGCTAATCTGAGGTGTTGGCCGGGTAAGCTCAACTAACCCTATTGGGAGCTCTTGAGCAGAAATGGCCCATCAAAGCTGCCCTGCATAGGGCTGATAGACAGGCCTCTCTATCCTTGCCTTGAGAAGTCCTTGGATTTGGGCCATCTGGACCATCTGGGAAAGGGCATCTCCTTGGACAAGGTGACTCTGAAGACAAGGCAAACCCTGATGGTATATTAACCACCGTTCTCACAGAGGGGTTCCAAGTCTTTCCTTGGGGGACAACCAGTCAATGCATCTCAATGTCCACCACAGGTGTCACACCAGTAACTTACTCTCAAATTGCTCAGGTAAAAGAAAAGTTCAGGAGTTCTCATTGTGTCTCAGAGGTAATGAATCCAAATAATGCGTGTGGACGAGGATTCAATCCCCAGCCTCGCTGAGTGGGTTAAGGATTTGGCAATGCGGTGAGCTGTGGTCTAGGTCACAGACGCAGCTCAAATCTCGTGTTGCTGTGGCTGTGGTGCAGGCCTGCGGCTGCAGATCTGATTTGAGCCTAGTCTGGGAACTTCCATATGCTGCAGGTGCAGCCCTAAAAAGACCACATACACAAAAAAGAGTTCATTATGCTATGTGTGCCACTGCCTATATGTTTGAAATAGTCTTAAAAAAACAAAAAACTTAAAAAAATGAACATAGGAGTTCCTGTTGTGGCTCAATGGATTGGGAACCTGGCTAGTATCCATGAGGATGTGGGATCAATCCCTGGCCTTGTTCAGTGGGTAAAATAAGGATCCAGCATTGCCGTGAGCTGTGGTGTGGGTTGCAGACATGGCTTGGATGTGGCTTTGCTGTGGCTATGGTGTAGGCCTGCATCTGCAGCTCCAATTTGACTCCTAGCTCGGGAACTTCCAAGTGCCGTGGATGCGGCTCTAAAAAAGAAAGAAAGGGAGTTCCCGTTGTAGCTCAGTGGTTAACGAATCCGACTAGGAACCATGAGGTTGCGGGTTCGATCCCTGGCCTTTCTCAGTGGGTTAGGGATCTGGCGTTGCCATGAGCTGTGGTGTAGGTTGCAGATGCGGCTCGCATCCCGTATTGCTGTGGCTGTGGCGAAGGCTGGCGGCTACAGCTCCTGTTAGACCCCTAGCCTGGGAACCTCCATATGCCGCAGGTGCAGCTCTAGATAAGGCAAAAAGACAAAAATAAATAAATAAATAAATAAAATAAAAAAGAAAGAAAGAAAAAAAAGAACATAAATGAAATGTGACTAAGGAAACATCTAGAAAAGAGCCTTCCGTTGCTGACACAAAGAAAAGGGAATGATGCTGAAAGGTGAAAATTCATCCGAATGAGTAAAATATGGATCGCCAGAAGAGTTAGTGGGAGGTAAGACTGAAAAGGCAAGTTGAGGCTTCATCCTTGCTGATACAACATACTTCAGAATAGGGCAACCACAGAAAATGCCTATTTCATCACAGCTAGACCTGCCTTTAATTTCACCTCACGTCTTCTGAGTAGGTAAGTCTTTCCGAGATTATTGTTGATAGTTTACTGTTTTGTTCCTCCCTTTCCCTTTTGTTCCTTTCCTCTCCAAGACCATTGTGGAACTTGCAGTGTGAAGATATGAGTCTTTGCTCAGCTTCCCATAATGGGATGAAGATTATTTTTAAAATTAATCTCTGAGTCACAGAGGGAGGAGGGAAAGAATCATTTTAATCTCTTCCTTTTCCCTCCTTCATAACCTGCTGTACAGCTAAGTCACTTTTAAAATCTGTTTTTCCCTCTTCCCCAAGAACCACTTGCCTTTTATTGTTCCTTTGGAAACAGTATTTATAAACCTTCAGAAGCTTCTAAAACTGGGAGAAATTTTTCTTTGCTGAATGGACCACCAGCTAAATTAAAGGAGACTGCCTTAAACTGCTTTCATGTAAGTAAACCTATTTCTTATAACACTGATTGCTGGGATCTGAGAGGTTACGTACAGTTCCTTCCCATCCCTTTCTCACTGTCCCCTGTCTCGCCTTTCCCTTTTTCTCTCTTGGGCTGTGCAGAAGGCATTCCTGCTTTCCATGGGACTTGCAAGCAGAGACTCTTCTGGCCTTCCTTCCACCTTTGCAGCATGCTATGGCACGTCTCATGCTCACTATTTCACCACTTTTCCTTGAAGGATAAATAAGCATGGAAACAGTGAATTCTACATTTTTTAAAAAGAGGGCTTATTTTAAAACCAATTTACACATTAAATCTTGAGGAAAATCCCTACCCAACTAAATTACTCAGAAAGTGGGGAGAAAGTTCTCTTGCGGGGAAAGTAGGCACTTAAAGAATATCTGTGGGGAGTTCCCCAGTGGCCTGATAGTTAGGATTCAGCACTTTCACAGGGGTGGGCCCAGGTTCAGTCCCTGGTCTGGGAACTGAGATCCCACATTAAGCCACTGCAAGCTGTGGCTAGAGAAAAAAAAAAAAAATCTGTGGAATGAACTGAATGAAAGGAGAGCTGGCTTAACTTCAGGAAACCATGCTTTAAACAGGCAAGCTTCTGGATGTAGATATTAATAGCACTCCTTATTTATACAGTCATTTAACATTTTCAAAGTGCTTTCACACACATTATCTCATGAAATCCTTGGAACAGCCCTGCAAGGGAGGTGAGGCATTTTTAATGATAAGATTAAACGACCTGCCTGGACTCTTAACAACTAATAAGTGGCATAACTGGGGCAAGTACCCAGGTCTGCTGACTGCGGTTGGTGCCAGAATTCCAGATGGATTTTTCTGATTTCAGAGTGGAGTCTTCAAGGATTACTGCTAGGGGACCTGTCTTATTTAAAACTTTCATTGACTTTTTGAAAGCGAGATCATATAAAAAAAAGTCACTAGGCTGAGATGTCCTTAAGCTCTTAAGGGTAGTAAACACCAAGCGGATGGATCTAAATTGAAGAAAGGATACACTGCACAAAGCTATGTAAGTGGATAGAAGTATGGCAGATGAGTTTCATTCTGTACTGATTTTGGATAATGTATTTAGGATTGTTAGTCTGAAGGACACTTGAAAGAAGATGAAGCTGGAGCTATGTTTTATTTTAAGAAAGAGAACCATGAGTTACTGTTAATTTTTCCAAAAGTCATAGAACAATAAAAGGCTAGGCCTCCTTGCTAAGCATGTCAAAAACAAAACTGAAAGCATTGTTTTTACCTACAATCAACAAAAATGGTAATGAAGATATACCTGGAATCAGGCATCTAATTCTGCCCTGAAACCGCAAAAAAGAGCGTAGTCAATATACCAGGTCATAGAAAAAGGACAACTAAGATAATCAAATAGATTCCCTAAGAAGAAAGTTGCTTTAAAAATAGGATTAAGTAAGTGGATATTTGGAGGGAATCCTTATTAACCTTTCTGAAATATATGTCATAGAGAGCAATTACAATATTTGAAAACACTTCATTTTCAACAAACACTTTATTGGGAGGACACGACAGTCAGACAATACGGTCAACATTAGAGTTCAGGGTGAATAAAAAATAGATGTTCACAGTCATTGCCAGAGAGTACCAGACTGGGTGAATCTTTAGTCCAACTCAGCACAGCTTTTCTTCTATTCTATTCTTCTTATTCTTAATGGATCGGCATCTGGTTTACAGATATCAGTTGGGTTTGGTTGGTATGTGTTGGCTGCCAGAGACCCATTAACCCTGGTGAACTTGCAACCAGGTTCTTCAAGCTGCAAATCTGAAGGATTGGACTCTCCCAGTGGATAAAGTGAAGTTGTTAGTTATTAATGACCTTCTCAGTAAGGTTCATCTGGGTCTTACAAACACCAGCCTTCTCAGTGGTTTCAGCTTTTCTTCTGAGCTGGGAAAGTACACAGTCCCTATATGACAGTTATGTTCCCCAAAGCTGATTTCTAATTTAGTTGTTTGAAACTGAAAATGCATTTTCCCCAGAGAAACAATGTGATAAATACTGGTTAGTTTCTCAGGCCAGCTCTTAGAAGCCCATTTAAGTCCTCAAGCAGCTCGACTAAAGAGAGAATGAGAACTCTGACCTACAACACTCTCTTTCTGTGGGAAAATGTGCCCCAGGAGTGGAACAGGACTTCCTTCCTCCCCCACTTCCTACCTATCTGATTAGAAGCCAGTGTGTTTACTACAGGAAACACAGCTCCGGCACGCAGGCCACTGGACGCCCGCAGCCTTGGACGCCTTATCCATGAGGTGGAGCTACCCTTACCACTCCTGCCCTAACCCTTTCAGTGAAGAGGGTGGGGGAAGGCGTGGAGTCTTTCCTGGACCCCTTCTCTAGAGTAGGGCTGTTGGGACTTTTGAGGGGTGGGGGGCTCAAAACCAGCTACATGATTTCTGAGGACTCGTTCAAAAAGCAGGGGAAAAATAGAGGGTACTAAAGGCCTTTTTATTTTCTTCTGGTCTCTCTTGTCATGGTGTTTAGACAGTCAACAATTATAACTAACATCGTTCTAAGTAAGGAAAAAGAAAAATTTTAAGTTGTCAACATGAATTTCTTTTCTTTTCTTTCTTTTTTGCTTTTTAGGGCAGCACCTGTGGTATATGGAAGTTCCCAGGCTGCGGTCAAATCGGAGCTGCAGCTGCTGTCCTACACCACAGCCACAGCCACGCGGGATCCACGCTGAGTCTGCAACCTCCATCACAGACGGCAACACTGGATCCTTAACCCACTGAGCGAGGCCAGGGATTGAACACATCCTCATGGATACTAGTCGGGTTTATAACCTGCTGAACCACAATGGGAACTCCTCAGCATGAATTTTATAATGAATTTTTACATTATACAACGCTGGTTTGAAATACACAAAGAGTATTTAAATCCTATGTGAAATTACCCAAATGACAATTTTTTGTGTTACAGCTCTCACATACATATATATTTTGTTCTGATACTGCAGAAAACTAACTTAACCCTTCTTGATACATACGCATTCTATCAACACTCTCTACCTTTGATTTACTGAGGAGTAAGAAAGGGTTGGAAAGAAAATGTTTTCAGCAGAGGCAGTTGGTTAATTCAGGGAACTAACACAAGAAAGGGTGTAATAGGTTCCTTGATCTTTTTCTTAGAACACTATTGCCTTCTTCCTGTGTTTGAAGCAAGTTCTGCTTCTAATAGAAAGCATGACCTCTCAGAGATATGTGTAGACATAACACATTTTTGTACTTGCTTTGTTTCACTGAACTCTAAAGCATCATGTGTCCACCAGGATTCTGTGCTCCTGGGGCAGTGAGAAAGCTTATGTGAAAGGGTGGCAAGGAACAATGGACAGGCACTGGGTCTATCACCTGTTCACATGCATGCTCCATTGTTCTATTCAACCGCACTACAAAACAGGAGTTCAAAGGTAAACTCATTAGGAATTTCAAGATGGCAATAGCAGGGTATTAAAAGTCAAGTATGAGGTCTTTCTGAGCATGGGGTCCTGCAAAATGCCCTGGCTATGGGGTAGGGTGGGATGCAAAGTGGGGAGAACTGTGGTTGCCTGGGATAAGAATTCATGAGGATAGAGCCTCTTGAGGGCTTGGCCATTTTCCCTTCAGAACATCAAACATAGCGTACTGCTAGAAACAGTGAAGGCATCAGTCAAGCCTCTAGAGGTGGGTACCAGCCTCTGGGGATGACATCTTTAGGGAAGGATATTTCAGTGGTGGTAACTACCAGCTGGCAAAATATGTCAAATAGAAGGAGATGGGATTGTGGAAGTGAGACCTACTAAATCATATTCTCTACTAGCTGATAATTTGAGCATTTAGAATAACCAATGTAAACACATCTTTAGCACAAGTTTACTTGGAGTTACAAATAGTGATTAGCTTCGACAGATAGCTTGGCTATTTTGCAGTGCAAAAAGGAGGGGAAACGACCTTGTGTATTGAAAGCTGCTTCATCCTCAGAATTCAAAATATTTATCACTCTGTGGATGGACTGAAGGACACCTTGTCTAATCTTACTTTTATTTACATTGGCCATGTGGCAGAGGCCCAGGTTGTCCTCAAAAATTGAGGATAATTAGGAGTTCCCATCGTCATTCAGTGGTAAAGAACCTGACTAGTGTCCACGAGGATGGGGGTTTGATCCCTGGCCTTGCTCAGTGGGTTAAGGATCTGGCATTGCCGTGAGCTGTGGCATAGGCCAATGGCTGCAGCTCTGATTTGACCCCTAGCCTGGGAACTTTCATATGCTGCAGGTTTGGCCCTAAAAAAAAAAGACAAAAAAAATTGAGGCTAGTTATAGAAGACTTTGAGGTCTCAAGAGTTCAAGTTTCAAAAATACAGACTATCTCCAGAACTCTGTTGTCACACTAACAGGGCTCTCGGGATAGGAGGAGGATGGATAGAGGGCAAATAAGAAAATCCTTGGACCAATTTTCTCTAAAGCTGAGTGTCACCATCTCTCTGCTCCTCTTGAAAAGTGCGTGTGGGGGGTGGTGTAGGCTACAGTTATTATTATTAGCATTTTGTCTTTTTAGGGTTGCACCCGCAGCATATGGAAGTTCCCAGGCTAGTGGAATCCGAGCTGTAGCTGCCAGCCTACGCCACAGCCACAGCAATGCCAGATTCGAGCCATGTCTATGACCTACACCACAGCTCACAGCAATGCCAGATCTTTAACCCACTGAGCAAAGCCAGGGATCGAACCTGCAACCTCGTGGATACTAGGCGGGTTCATTACCACTGAGTCACAGTGGAAACTACTACAATTATTATGTTAGTAGTTTAATTCTACCATTTCTACAATTTTTTTTCTTTTTTCTTTTGTCTTTTTGCCTTTATGTAGAGCCGCACCCACAGCATATGGAGGTTCCCAGGCTAGGGGTCTAACAGGAGCTGTAGCTGCTGGCCTACACCACAGCCACAGCAACGCGGGATCTGAGCGTTGCAACCTACACCACATCTGCAACCTACACCACAGCTCATGGCAATGCCAGATCCTTAACCCACTGAGCAAGGCCAGGGATTGAACCTGCAACCACGTGGTTCTTAGTCGGATTCGTTAACCACTGAGCCCCGAAGGGAACTCCCCATTTGTGCAAATATACCTGACTTCAGAAAATACTGATTTCCAAAGCAGATAAATTGCAAGGAAGTTCCTTTGATTATTTATTGTTTTTAAAAAATTACGCCAATAGGTATTTCCCAGTAAAGCATATAGTTTCACAACCATTATTCAAAAGGTAAGTGTATAGATTGTTTCAGAGGTTTTGTTACAAGGAAAGCCAGGTTTTGCATAAAAATTTTAAATAGATTACTGCAGCTTTTCTACAAAATCCTATTTACCATAGCCTAAGAGAATGATATAATGCTTATAAAGTGTCTACCTGAAACAGGTGACTTAATAAATGCTATTAACATTCTGCGGAGGGGTAAGCTCTTTGTTGCCCCAAGTCAAATGCAGGATCGTTGATTTTCACTTACAGATATCTCTCACTTCAAAAAAATTGATGTGGGAGTTCCCGTCATGGCTCAGTGGTTAACAAATCTGACTAGGAACCATGAGGTTGCGGGTTCGATCCCTGGCATCGCTCAGTGGGTTAAGGATCCGGTGTTGCCATAAGTTGTGGTATAGGTTGCAGGCGCGGCTCGGATCCTGTGTCGCTGTGGCTATGGCGTAGGCCAGCAGCTATAGCTTCAATTAGACCCCTAGCCTGGGAACCTCCATATGCCGTGGGTGTGGCCCTAGAAAAGGCAAAAAGACAAAAAAAATTTATGTGATCTGTCTCTCACTGAACTTTATACACAGCCTCAATGGTTTATGTCTAAACACATTCTCTTCACAATTTTTAACTACAGTCAGTCCTCATTATTTGCAAATTGCTTGCGAATTTGCCTACTTGCTGAAATTTATTTGTAACTCCTAAATCAATACTCATAGCATTTTCAGTCATTTTGGACACACAGAGTAGTGAAAAAATTGCCTTTGAGTACATTCGCACTGAGGTTGAATGAGGCGATACTCTGCCTTCTTGTTTCAACTCTCAAACTATGAACAAATATTCTTTTTGTGGTATATTTAGCACCATGTTTTTTGCATTTTTGCTGTTTTTGTTGGTGATTTAGCTGTTTAAAATGGCTCCCAAGCATAGCATTGATATGCTGGCTAGTGTCCCTAAGCATAAGAAAGCTGTGGTAATGCCTTTTGGAGAAAATATATGTTAGGTAAGCTTCATTCGGCATGAGTTATAGTGCTATTGGCCATAGTATGATGTTAATGAATTAACAACATACATTAAATAAGGTGTCTTTAAATAGAAACACACATAAAACAAGGTTATGTATTGACTGGTTGGTGAAAATATGACCAGAAATGTGTAGGAAACTAATTCTGTATTTCCCATAGAAGCAATGGTTCAGCAGTCACTAATTCAGTATTCAGAGAGACCTTACAGAATACAACAACCACAAACAACAAGAATCGACCGCACTTGGCAATGAATTTCTTCAGTGGAAAGGTGTTTTGTTTATAAAATTACAATGTGTTCTTTTAGAAACCATGTCTAGGAAAGCAATCATTTTAAGCTAAGAGAATAAACAATGACATACAGAAACTTCAAGTTAGAGGGGACCTAGGATATTACCACCTCTCTGCCCGCCCCTCCTCCCCCCAGCAATTCCTTTTATAGCATCCCTGACAGGTGGCCATTGTTTTCTGATTGAATGCTTCCAGTGATGTAGCGCTCACTTCACCAGGAGGTCCTGTCCACCGCAGTTCAGTTCCAAAATCCCAAACTGTCCTTTCTTACTGTAAGCCAAAATCTTCCTCTCTGTAGCAGCCCTCCTGATGGTCTCCAGCGCGACGTGGAATAAATCTACTCTCTTCTCTGTGTAACAGCCTTTTAGCAGATTGCTTTTCTGCAGGTTAAGCAGACCCAATTCCCTTATCTTGAGAGAAAAAATGGTTTCTACACTCTTCCTGGGTGTCTCTGCTTAATGAATTCTGATTTGCTATGCACGATAGCTCTTTTCATGTAGTAACTATATTTGAACACATAAGTTCAGGAATCCTGAGCTAAATAGCACAGGTCTGGTACCCTGTGACTTAAAACACTGTTTCGCATTAACACAGTCTACATTTTGTTAGTATTTTGGTGATGACTTACACTGCATGATAATGCAACTTACTGTCACATTATCAGGTCAAATCAAGTCTCCCAAATCCTGGCCTCTTTCAAACGATTTTTTTGAATAAAGATACCATACTTTATATTTATTGCAGCAAAATGTCATCTATTTTCCTAAAAATCATGATTTTGAATAACTATTCTGTCATCGTACTCTGATCTGGGTTCTGTATCACTTTTAGACTTGATGTCTTAACTCAAAACATCGATAAAAATATTACTCAGGTCTGAATAAAGGAGGACAAATCTTTATTGTTTTTCTTAAGAACTTGAGGCCTCAAGATTGTCACTCCAGTAATCAGCACTCTTTGAATCAAACTTTCTCTGCAATAATGTAATGATCCTATCAAGAAAGGAAGTGGTATTTTTTGTCATGATTTACTTAAGAAGAATCCATGATGACCCCTATTAACTGTAAAATTTCCCAGACACACTGTGTTCAATGATTTATATTGGAAAATTTCCAGTTTGGCATCAAGCTTAGTGGTCTGTATTTCTAAAATCTGCTTTACCCTCCATCTTGAAAATGAGGTTATGGACAGTTTATTTTCCTAAGAAGATGGTAATCAAATTGGAAAAAGATAAAACATGTAGCCTAATGAGGGAATTTAAACTCAAACAGGCCGAATGGGAGCACCAGGGTAACTCAAGACTTACCCCTTGCTCCTCTAAGCATTTATCAAGTCCAGTTGATATGGCATCAAAAATATCACTTGTGGAGTTTCCATATTGGGGCAGTGGAAACGAATCCAGCTGGGAACAATGAGGTGGCAGGTTCGATCCCTAGCCTCCCTCAGTGGATTAAGGATCTGGCGTTGCCACGAGCTGTGGTATACGTTGCAGATGCAGCTTGGATCTGATGTTGCTGTGGCTGTAGTGTAGGCCAGCGGCTGCAGCTCCGATTGGACCCTTAACCTGGGAACCTCCATACACCTAGACTACAACCCTAAAAAAAAAAAAAATCACTTGTATTGTTATCCCCTTCCTGTGCCCAGTAGAGACACATTCTCTTTCTCTCATGTTTAAACCAGAATTTGAATTGAATTTTCTGTCACTGTAACAGAAAGAATTCTGACTTACACAGGACAGGGTGGCTGCATAAAGAACACCAGAATATTGTTACCAGACTAAGGCAGACTGGACATAGAGCAGGAAAATAAAAAAACAAAAACAGTGGATCCTTCTGCCCTCTGCCTGTCACCAACCTCTTGCTCATCTAATCTATCCTTCCCATTCATGGCAGAATCATCGTTCTAAAATACTATTTGAATCATCTAAATTCCTCTCTTGCCTTTAGCGTAAATCCAAAAGTTTTGGCATCTACTCAAGGCCTTCTCAGTCTGGTGCTAACTTGCCTTCATCCCTTCAGGCCTGTCAGACATCTCCGTTTTCCAAAGTGTGCCGGAACATTCATGCCTTTGTACATTCTGCCCTGCCATCCCCAAATGTCTTTTTCTACACACTTCCTGATGGAATCAAGCCCAGCTCAAATACTTTGTCTTCTCCTCCAGACTTTCCTGATGTCCCCAGTCCTTATCAATTGTTTCCTCGAACAAAAGCAGGTAATTTACATTTCTGCTCAGGAAGCACTCATCTTGTATTGCCTTATGGTGTATTTTTACCTGCTCCTTTCCTGCATTCTTTCACTGTAACAGTAGCTTTCAAACTCTTAACAACAGCGTGGTTCACAGCAATAGCAAGCAATAATCAGTGCCATTGTGATCCAATTGGAACATTTATATATACCGTATAGTTTATCAGTTTTAAGAAATACCTCTTCCATTTTAGTGTCTCAGAGATCAGGGTATAGCAATAGGGTATCATTATTTCGATAGCTTTTGCTTTCTATTTTGGCCACACTGTGGCCTATGGGAGTTCCTGGGTCAAGGATCTAATCTGAGCCATAGCTGTGACCTATACCACATTGGCTTCTTAATCCGCTGCACAAGTGCACAAACTCCATCACTTAATCTTTAACAGTACATAAAACAATGGTGTGTCATAACTGATGACATTTTATTTTGTTGGAATATGATAACCAAAACTTTCACAAAATAATGTTTATCCTTTGTTCTAGGCGATGCTATTTTTTTTTTACTCTGTTTAATTAAGAAAAAAAAATGCAGGAGTTCCCTTCGTGGCTCAGTGGTTAACGAATCCGACTAAGAACCATGAGGTTGCGGGTTCGATCCCTGGCCTTTCTCAGTGGGTTAGTAGGGATCTGGCGTTGCCGTGAGCTGTGGTGTAGGTTGCATACGCGGCTCGGATCCCGCGTTGCTGTGGCTGTGGCGAAGGCCGGCAGCTACAGCTCCTGTTAGACCCCTAGCCTGGGAACCTCTATATGCCACGGGTGCAGTCCCAGATAAGGCAAAAAGACAAAAAAAAAGAAAAAAAAATGCAGATCATAATCCACCAAAATGATTTCACTACATGGGTGTTTGAAAAACTTAGAACTCCTTACAGCCACACAATAGGATTAAGAACTAAAACCAACTATATTACCATGACTTTACAACTCCAGAATCTGCATAAACATGACTTAATTTCAAGAAATTCTTGCTCCCAAAAGATGAAGTTGCAAATAACTTTACAGCAGTTTCAAAACGTCCTCAAAGTCCATTTATCTAAACAGCAGACTAACCTAGCCTTCATCAGGGTAAACAGCCTTTCCTCAACAAGATTATTCTATTGGGTTTGTCCAACAACTGTTAACTCTTCCATGCTTGCTTCAAAACTCTCCCTTCTCTGTGTCTTCTAATCTTAAAAGATTATATCACAAATTTAAGCCAATCTCAATCATGCTTTCATTGAAAGATCTGTCTTAACCCAGATCCCCTGAAGCTATCCTATTCTTGATCTCCCTCTTTGAGCTGCTAATACTCTGTGGGCTCTCTTACTCCTTCCTGTAAGCAATAAACTTGGCTTTGCTTGATCAGCAGGTCATTTTGGTGGTCTTTGATGGAAGTCAGGAGCTGACACATAATAATCTCCTTGAGGGAAGATACAGTGCTTGTATTTATTCTCCACCCCTCTCCTGGTAATCATACATTAATGGATGGGGGAGGAAAGGTGTCAGGAAACTCAGGGAGCCTAGAGCAGGGGACAGCAGGAATGTATGGTGGTCACAGGGAAGGAGTTGCAGAAAGGCTGCATCCACAAATAAAAACCTCTTTCTCTTGGTTTTATCTACTGGCCAAGTCCTCTTCACACCTGGTATTCAGCTGGTATTGTTTATATAAAAAATTCAAGCTCCATTCCAACCTCTTAACTTCAAGCCACTATGTGATCTTTGAAGTGGCTTTTGCCTCAATGCTTGAAGCTTGAAGATGCACATAATAATGGATAAAGGGCTGCCAAACGTTTGGTTCTCATCAGGAATGGTGATTAGGTCATTGAAAAAGTATGTCGACCTGCGTCTCTAACTTCATAAATACCTACATAAATTTCACATAAACACTGGAAAGGCGCCTTCGAGTCAATAAGCAATGATAAATAAAATAAGCTTGTTTTTTGTCCAGCTGGGACCAAGAAGGCACCGATCTGCGATTCCCACTTACCACACAGTACACCCCTGCCCAAATTTTATGCTTCCCTGAAGCAGGCCTAGGCCCAGTTACTGCACCAGCCAGGTGCTCCTCCTGTCCCCTCCGCAGGAACAGCTACTCCCTCACCTCCTCTGGTTATATGGGCTCCTGATTCAGCTGAAAAATCACCAATAGCAACCTTACTTAGAAGCTCTCTTTAGGAGTTCCCGTCATGGCTCAGCGGAAACGAATCCGCCTAGGAACCATGAGGTTGCGGCTTCGATCTCTGGCCTCGGTCAGTGGGTTAAAGATCCGGCGTTGCCTTGAGCTGTGATGTAGGTTGTAGACATGGCTCGGATCTCGCGTTGCTGTGGCTGTGGCGAAGGCCGGAGCTACAGCTCCTGTTACACCCCTAGCCTGGGAACCTCTATATGCCGCAGATACGGTCCTAAAATGGCAAAAAGACAAAAAAAAAAAAAAAAAGCTCTCTTTAGCACTTGACCTTTATCGTATTTGCTTTGTTCATCCGCTATTGCCTTCTAGCCTATTCATCTTCAGGTCCAGCCTTATAGTTCCCCAGGGATGGGGACGAAGGCCTATTCCTCTTGCTTGCCTAGTGCCTTGCACATAATAGGTGCACAGTAAACGCTCACCAACAGTTTGGTCACTTTGTGCTCTAATGCTGAGTCAAGCAGTAAAGCCCTGGAGCCGCTCTGTTCACCCTCTGGTCAGCCCCCCGGCCCGGCCCAGCCCCACCCAGCCCACTCGAGGCGGCTGACAAACCCGTGTGCCTGTACTGCCGCCCCCGCGGCGCGCTGAGCTGGGTCACGGGCGTTGGAAATTCCGGCGCGTGCCGGCGCGCTGGGCCCGGCGGGGGCGGGGGAACCCGTGGAGTGAGCCTGTGACGTGAGGGGGCGTGGCGCCAAGAGGCCCCGCCCCCTCTTCCTCGCCCTCTCTCGCGGGTCGGGGTTACATGGCGGCGACTGCGGCAAAGCGAGAACCTCGGAGACGCTGCTGCCGCCAGCACAGCTGGAGACCTGAGCCGACACTGGGGGCTGTCCGTGGGCCCCGCACTCCCTCGATGAGTCGGAGAAGTCCCGTGAGTATATGTGTGTACGTGTGCGAGGCGCGCCGGCGGGGTGGCTCGGGAGGGCGCCGCGGCGGGCCCGGCGGCGGCGGCGCCGGCTCTCTCCTCCATTGTGTGTGACCCTCCGGCGGCCGCCGCTCAACAAAGGCGCTTTTGTTCGGTCTCTGGCTCGCCCGCCGGCTCGCTTGCTTGGGCCTGACCGGCGGGTCCTCTCGCGGGCCGGTGGCGGCGGGCCCGGGTCCCCGCGTGGGGCCGGCAGAGCGGCCGGCGTGCCCCTCCCATCTGGCACGCCCCTCGGCAGCCGCGGGGCCGAGCCGGGCCTCACCAGCCTGTCCGCCCGGGGGCCCGGGTGGCCGGTTGCTGGCCCTCCGCTCCCTCTTGGGTCCGCGGGTTCGAAGCCTGGCCGGGCCCCGGGCGCAGGGCGGCGGCTGGGAGGGGCGGCCCGCCCGGGAAGCGTGAGGTGGCGCGGAGTCTCGCCTTCCTGGCACTCTGCCTTTCGAAATGCTCCCGCGTCTCCTCCCCCATCCCACTCCGGTGACTCGGCCTCAGCTGACTCCGGCCGGGCAAAGTCTCCAGTGCGCTCGGCAAATTGCGTAGCGCGCACCGCTCACTCGGCTGGGCTCAGAGCCCTGACACCCTCTGCCCAAGTTGAGTCTGGCCGGAAAGGAGGTATAGAAAGACTGGTCCGAATCGGAATTCCTAATTTCCTCCCGCTTCTACTAGAGCCTCGCCTGAGCAGCGTTCGGGACGTGGAGCGGTGGTGGTCTGTGAAGGTCCCCAAATGAAAACTTGTTGGTCACTTAACTAAAAAGGGGCCTTATTGCTTCGCTTTGCATTTCTCTCTGGCTTGGTGAGGTGCGTTGAAAGTGTTTGGCTGCATTTTGTTCTTTGGCGTAGTAAGACCGGACTGGTTCAGGTGTTATGTGGGAGCGCTCTGAGGCAGGATCTTTCTGATCCCTGTTTTATTTTTTCTTTTGCTTGCTCTTTGGGAAAAGTCCAGTAAAGGGAAACTGGTGAGGTGGAATTAGAAGCCTACTGCATTTGTAGCAAAATTCAAGTTCTTTCCTTCAGTGCTAAAAATGCCCCCCCCATCAGACTTAGTAACTTTTTTCTAGGTACTAGGTGATTTGTCAAGGGAAAGAAACATTAACAGGGGACAAAATGGAGCGAAAGCAGCTTCAGAATAGTTTTCTGATTGCTTGGTTATTCTAGCCTTGTTCTTTTAAAGTTCTGATTGGACGTATTCTCTCTTTTCATTGTTGGAAATTGAGTTCGAAAAAGTAATCTGACTCGAAGAATGAAGGGGCCAAACAGGGCTGGGCCCTGAAAGGGAACTGCTTTTAGAGTTTCTTCATAGAAAAGTTAGATTCCTATGTTTGAAGTATAATTTTTCATTGTGTGGGAGAAACTTTACATTTCTTCAACGAGTAGTTTTGTCAGTATGTTTACAAAGGGCTTGCTGTGTGCCAAGGAGTGTAAAGTCCTTTCAGATAAGTGTGCTACATAATTTAGTAAGAATTGCCCTGTGAAACATGTAAAATTGCTTATTGGTGTCCTAAATTCTGTAATTGCAGTCATCTAGAAAATATGCCAGATTTGAGCAGGACATGTTTTAATCATATTATTACTATGCAGAAAAAAGCTCTGGGAAATGGAGAATTATTTATGAAAACCGTAAATATGACCGTATTTTGCAGTTCAGTTATTTGCAAAAGAGGATTAAAAGTGTTTGCTACTTTTTGTGACTAAGAAAGAATCCATAGAAGATTGAAGGTCAGTTAATTTTGCACCAGAAAAAGTACATGTTTCAATGACAAAGTGTTAGTACTAAAAGTGTTACAGCATTTTGCATAGGTTCATTTAAGCATCGTGAGAATTCATAACTGACAAAATAGTAAGGTTTGCTGACTCAGGGTACATTGCTGAAGGGGATGGGGTCGGGTAGGAGGAAGCTTAGAAGTGCTGCAAGTTTTGAGTTGGATGATGACTCATCCTGCCCACGGACTGCTACGTGGCCCTTTTTTTTTTTATACACTGTATTTTTTTAAATGATAGGCTAAAATGCTCCTGTCCATATTATACTTCTCTTTCTCATAGAGGAGACACAGTTATTCTGAAAAAGTAAAGACTTCTTAAATTGCATTTTAAAAGGCTATCATATATCCTGCAGGTGGAATTTTGTAATGTTTGTTGAGAGAAAAAGTAAAAGTAGTGACTGGTTAGTTGCTGCAATTTAATATTTGATACTAGCAGTTCCTTGGTTATTGAAAGAGATTCTTAGTGGATTATTTACAAAGGACAGATAGTACTTTTGTGGTATAGATAGAAATTAACCTTTTGTTTTCATGGTTAATATAAAAGTTATCTTTATAGTATCTAGAAATTAGTTTAAATGGGTGTTGTAAAAGTGCAGCAATATTCAGTCAGGTATAGCTCTATGAGCCTTTCACTGATGGAATTATACATAGCGCTTTCTCCTTATTTGTATGAATTTAGTAAAGACAGTTTGAAATAGGTATTGTAATCACTGTTTTTCTGTCAGTCTTTTTCTAAGACAAGCTGAATGTACTGTTTCAAATTTAGGATTTACTTTGAAATTTGGTAATATGATATTTTGACTGATTGTAAAAAGCCATTGTTTAGCAGGTTGGCTTAAAAGAAGATTGAGAGAAAAAAAGATTGAGAATTTCAGTTTGTTTTAAAAGTGAAAAGAAACTTCCCACTCCCAAGTGTTCCTTTTTTTTTTTTTGTCTTTTAGGACTGCACCCACAGCTTATGGAGGTTCCTAGGCTAGGGATCCAATTTGAGCTGTAGCCACAGCAACGCGGGATCTGAGCTGTATCTGCAACCTACACCGCAGGTTATCGCAACGCCAGATCCTTAACCCACTGATCTAGGCCAGGGATCTAAACTATATCCTCATGGATACCAGTGAGATTCGTTTCTGCTGAGCCACAATGGGAACTCCCCAAGTGTTTCTTTTTATACGATTTATCTTCTCCAAAGTGATTTATTTGAAGATTTTTAGAGGCAGTAACGTATTTAGAGGCAGTATTAATGTGAATTAAGTCTTTGAAGAGATTTTGAAAGAACATTGCATGATTTATAGAGAGGAACTTTAATAAAGTTTAATTCAAACTTTAATACATTTTCTACTAAAGGGAATATAAAAATACAAAAGTATTCTAGATTTTCAAAATATCCTATCATTTAGAGATTGAACATGTATTTCTAGTGTGTGTGTGTCTATAAGAATATAAGTACTTAGCTGTCATGCATAAATCAGAACTTATAAACAAACTGGATATGTTAGCCTATCGTTTCTGTGAGGTATTGCCCTCTGAAACATTGATCCTCATCACTGCTATCTAGTTCCTTGTTTGCATTGCCCATTTGAACTATGTGTAACTCTAGGGTCCTGTTAAAATATAGAAGATGCTGCCAGAAGTAAATTCTTTGTAGCATTTTGACTGCCCCCTGTGAGAGGGGTATGGGGATTTTGGACAGTTTTACTGCTCAGAGCCCTGACTAGGACTTCACAAAAACAATAAGGTTATTGCAGTTACTGGCTTTTTCCTAGGAGTTGCTTTTCATGTGGAGCTGATGCATTTAAAGTAACTGGTGTAGGCCGAGTCCATAATTAGTTTTTTCCTTCTACGAACTGCATATTTGGAATATATAGTATACTCCTTTGATAGTTTTTAAAAGGTTTGTGTTACATTCATGTCAGCCTTTTAAACCCATTTCTGAAAAATTGTATAGAGATTAAATACATAGCAAATCACATTTCCCCATTTACTTTCTTTTAAATTTGATATATTTTTCATGGAAAAATGGTTGTCACAAAAATTGTTAGAATCCTAGTGTTTACTTCAGGGAAGAGGCTGCCTCTGCGGAGTCTGAGAAATCTGGGTGCCTTTAAGTCTGTACAACTGTAAAACTATAAAATGTTAGTTTTTACAGAAGGGTCATGGACATTTTCTTGCCCCAGGTACATCATTTGACAGCTTAGGAAACTGAGGCCCAGAGATATCTAAGACCCTGGTACCTACAGTGTGATTTCTGGACCAGCGATATTAGTTTCATCTGGGAATTCGTTAGACAAGCAGAATCTCTCTACTCCGTCTCAAGACTTACTGGATTTGACCCTATCATTTAACTAAATTCTCAGGTGATTCAAATCCACATTCATTTCTGAAAGCACTGCTAAGTAATACATACATAGTTGGAAAACTCAGGTCTTCTGTATTCCTCTCTGTTTTGGCCCTGTAGAAAATAGTCAAAAGGAAGATTGAAGATCGTATCTCTGTCCAGTAGATCTTTCTGTGATGATAGAAGTGTTCTATTCTGTGCTGTCGATTGAGATACTAGCCACATGTGACTATTGAGCATTTGGCAGGTGGCTAGTGCACCTGAGGAACAGATTTTTTTTGGAGGGGGGTGCTGTGCCTGTGGCATGTGGAAGTTCCCAGGTCGGAGATCAAACCCTCACCATAGTAGCAGCCCAAGCTGCAGTGACAACACTGGGTTTGTGCCCAAGAGAACTCCCTGAATTTTTAATTTTAATTAATTTATACTTAAATAGCTACATGAAGTTAGCGTAAACAGCACAGATTTAGATGATCTTTGCCTGCGCTGTTTAAAATAATCTATAATTTAGTAACTGATTAGGCTTAATTTGATGATATCCCGCTTCATTTACAAATTGGAGAGATAGTAGTTTTTTAATTACCTACTTAATATGCCCAGATATTTATTTTAGTAGTTTTATAAAACAATGCCAGGTTTCCAATTGATACTCCTGTATCCAATAATGTTAGGTAATCTAAGTAGTAAGAATATACATTTTACCATTTGTCTCAATAAAGATATTTTTACTTGGATTTTAAAAAATTAAAAATACCTTGGAGTTCCCTAGTGGCTCAGTGAGTTAAGGATCTGTTGCTGTTACTGCTATTGGCTGTGGTTACTGCTCTGGCGCAGGTCTGATCCTGTGCCTGGGAATTTCTATGTTCCTGGGTCTGGCCAAAAAAAAACCTGTTAAGTAAATGTTCCTAATTATCTTCTGAATAGTGTTGAGGGTACCGTTTTCGCCTTTAGCCTAGTACCTCCAGGCTTTTTGGCACTTGTTGATAGCTGTGGGATCAGCCATTTATTATGTTATTTCCAGGTGTAGAAATATTGAGTGGTTGTTAACCTCCCACCTTATTCAGTGGGAAGATTCTAACCCTAGGGTAAGTCAGAAGCCTTTGACCAGATCTTGACATTTACTATATGTGTGATTTCGGTGAGTTTTTGGGAACACCAGTACTCTTGTTCATAAAATGAGACTCACACAGTGGTAGTTTTGAGCATCAGAAATAGTTTGTCACTAAGAAAATGCCTAGCAATTAATAGATACTCAGTAAATTTGAAATATCTTCCCTTCCCCATTGTGCTTATTAGCTTTTCATAGCCTTCTGTATTTGGTCTTATGTTTAAGATTCTGTCTAAAACCTAAGGCGTTTTCTGATTTCAAGTCTTGTCGTTACCACCAGTTTCATGACATCATGCCTTCTTCATTCATGTTATGTCCCTTGTAGATCCTCTTGTGCTCTGGATTCCTTCTCTTGACTTCTTAGGGACGCATCTCTTGCCTGCATCATGAATTTTGCCCTTTCTGTTGGGCCATCGGGCCATCTTTATTGGTATACAGATGTGCTCTAGAGCTATACTGTACAATATAGTAGCCATTAGCCACTTGTAGCTATTTAAACAGAAATTAAACAAACTCATTTCCCCAGTCATGCTGGCTACATTTCTGTCGCTCTGTAGCCACATGTAGCTATTGGATTCTGTATTGGACAGTGAAGACATGGAATAGAAGTCTCCTATAAACCCTGTCCTGATTCCACATTCTTCTCTGGCTGCTGCCGCGTATCTCTGATCCTCTTCCAAGCAGATTTTCGAGAGCTATCTTTGGTGTCTTCTCTCCACTTTCCTTTGATCTTCAACCTATTCCAGACTGGCTTCTATCACCATCTCACCAGTGAAATTACTCTGCTGAAGATTACCCATGATATCCATTTACCAAAATCCATCTTAAAGGATCTTGTAGCAGCATTCAGAATTGTTGACCACTGTTCTCTGCCTGTTCAACTGTGAATTTCAGTTTATGAGATGCATATTCTTATTTTCATCCTACCTCACACCCCGTCATACTTTTTTTGGGGGTGGGGACTACACCCATGTCATGTGTAAGTTCCCGGGCCAGGGGTTTAACCCATACCACAGCAGCAACCTGAGCTGCTGCAGCAACAATGCTAGGTTCTTAACCTGCTGTGCCACAAGAGAACTCTGTCATACTTTTTTTTTTTTTACAGGCTTCTTTCCTCTACCTGCATCTAGGTTTGGCATATTCCAAAGTTTAGTTTTGGACTCCCCCCACCCCTTCTTTTTCTAAATTCTTTCTGTAGGTGGTCTCATTCCATTTAGTTTTTTAAATGCTATCTATATGTGAATAATTTTCAAATGTATGTTTCTGGTTTAGACCTCTTGCCTAAATAGACTTAATATATCCAAAATTGTTCTTCTGTCTTCCCCATGTCAGTAATTGACACCTAGGAGTTATCCCTGAAACCGATTTTCCCTTTATTTGTCATATCTAATCCATCACCAAGTTTTCTTGATCTCCAAAACATCATTTGGATTTGCCCTGGTTTCACTTACCATCTCATGTAGTCTACTGAAATAGCTTTTAACTGGTCTCTGTTTTCACTTGACCATCTTCAGTTCATTCTTCTCTGAGTAGCTAGAAACATCTTTTTAAAAAATGAGTTCCTGTTGTGACTCTGTGGTAATGAACCTGACTGGTGTCTATTGAGGACGCAGGTTCTATCCCTGGCCTTTCTCAGTGGGTTATGAATCTGATGTTGCTGCACGTTGCGGCATAGGTTGCAGATGCTGCTTGGATCTGGCTTTGCTATGGCTATATTATAGGCAGGCAGCTGCAGCTCCGATTTGACCCCTAGCCTGGGAACTTCCACAGGTACGGCCCTAAAATGACTAATAATAATAATATTAAATAAAAAGTAAATGAAACCATGCCAGTTGTCTGCTTAAAATCCATCAATAGCTTTTCTTTGCTCTTAGTTATAAATTTCAGAATCCTGCCTCATGTGATTCTTTCTACTTATCCAACCTTATCTTCACATCAGTCCCTACTCTCTTTTCTCAGGATGCTGTCATTAAACTGGTGTCTTTTCTTTTTTTCGAGAATAGCAAGTTCTGTCCTGCTCTAGGCCTACCTATTACATTTGATTTTTCCTCTGTTTGAAAGACTATTTCTCACCTCTTAGCAGTGCTGGTTCCTTCTTATCATTCAGATTGCAGCTCCTTAGATGGCCATTTCCAAACTACCCAGTAATAGCACTTGACCAAACCTGAACTTAGTCTTTCTGCACTAGAATGTAAACTCTTTGGAAGCAGAAGAACCTTAACTGTCTTATTCTTTCCACTATACCATCAAACAGTGCTTGACACATTCCAAGTGCTCAGTAAATTTTTGCACATTATATAAAATGTTTGATTCCCTTAAACTTCTAAAGGGAAGATACGTCATATGCATTGTAACATGGGATTCTGAACTGGGTTTTTTAGTTCTCAAGTACATTATTGGTACAATTGCAAAATCTTAAATGGGATCTGAGTATTAGATGGTAGTACTATACAGTGTTAATTTCGTGATTTTGATCATTATATTTTGGTTATATAGAAGAATGTCTCGTCTATAAGAAATATACTGTCATAGGGTTGGGAGTGTGTAGTACACTTGTGAGTTAATTACATTATTATCTGAGAGAAGATCATGACCTTTGGTTTACAAACCTGAAGCTCAGATTCTGGGACTCACTGATGTGTGATTTTGAATGCATTATTTAAATTCTCTAAAGATCTTAAGACCAATTTTGCAGTGTTGTTAGGAGAATTTAGTGTAAGAGTAGTATGTTTCACATACAATACAGTCTTAATCAAGCTTGCTATTCTTTCTATTCTAAAATTCACATATTAAAAAAATTGTTCTTGTGTTCCGCGCTGTGACTTTCTTAATAATATAAACATAGTTTTTATTAATTGTTTTTATAAAATGTGATAATGTAGAATAAATATGTGCCAGATATTTATATTTTCAAATTAGAACTTTTGAGCTGTATTCTATAATATAGTTTTTTTAATCTTTTAAAACTGTTTACTTTTAAAGTAGAACGTAGAGCCCCTCAAATTTATTTCAATTAAAGTATGTGTATTTATCTTGATTAACATGGTTAGTTTGTTTTCTTTGGCAATCTCAGTGAATCTGTGATGTTTAAATGTTAATGTATTAGTTTGTATTATTATTGATGTAGAAGTACACAGAAACTGCTTGGCCAAATAAATAATTACTTATAATTAGTGATTTACTTTATTTTCTCTTGCATTACTCACTGTAATTTATTTATTCATTCATTCATTCATTCATTCATTCATTCTTTTATGGCCTCACCTGTGGCATTTGGAAGTTCCTGGGCCAGGGTTTGAATTGGGCTGCACCTGTGACCTGTGCCACAGTCAAGGCAACACTGGATCTGAAGTGCATCTGCAGCCTACACCACAGCTTGTGGCAACGCCAGATTCTTAACCCACTGAGCCAGGGATTAAACGTGCAACCTCATGGTTCCTAGTCGGATTCATTTCCGCTGTGCCATGATGGGAACTCCAGTAATCTCTTAAACCCATTTAAACGTGGATTTTCAAAAGGCTTTTTATATTTTCCAATTATTTACCCTTTCTGGTGATTTCATTCCTTTCTGTAGATCTGGGGTTTCCATTTGGTATTATTTTCCTTCACCGTAATGAACTTCTTTTAGCATTTCTTGTAGTGAAAGTCTACTGGAGACAAATTCTTTTCACCTGTCTTTTTGAAAATGATTTTATTTCATCTTCATTTTTGAATTATATCTCCCTTGGTCTAGAAATCTGGTTTTTT